>JAWNPH010000051.1:0-552500 GCA_035047645.1 Drosophila merina | reverse complement strand
TACAGACAAGAGACGGTTTAGAGACAGACAAGAAAAAGACAAGAGACAGAAAAGAGACAGACAAAAGACAGACAAGAGACAGACAGAGACAGACAGAGAGACAGACAGAGAGACAGACAAGAGACAGACAAGGGACAGACAAGAGACAGACAAGAGACAGACAAAGAGACAGACAAGAGACAGACAAGAGACAGACAACAGACAGACAAGAGACAGACAAGAGACAGACAAGAGACAGACAAGAGACAGACAAGAGACAGACAAGAGACAGACAGACAGACAGACAAGAGACAGACAAGAGACAGACAAGAGACAGACAAGAGACAGACAAGAGACAGACAAAAGACAGACAAGAGACAGACAAAAGACAGACAAGAAACGGACAGAGACAGACAAAAAACAGACAATTGAAAGACAAACGACAGACAAGAGACAGATAAGAGGCAGATAAGAGACAGACAAGAGACCGATAAGGGACAGACAAGACACAGACAACAGACACACAAGAGACAGACAAAAGACCGACAGAGAGACAGACAAGAGACAGACAAAAGACAGACAAGAGACAGACAAGAGACAAACAAGAGACAGACAAGAGACAGACAAGGGACAGACAAGAGACAGACAAGAGACAGACAAGAGACAGACAAGAGACAGACAAGAGACAGACAAGAGACAGAAAAGAGACAGACAAGAGACAGAAAGAGACAGACAGAAGACAGAAATGAAACAGAAAAGAGACAGACAAGGGACAGACAGGACACAGACAACAGACAGACAAGAGACAGACAAAAGAGAGACAAGGGAAGGACAAGAGACAGACAAGAGACAGAAAAGAGACAGACAAGAGACAGACAAGAGACTGACAAGAGACAGACAAGAGACAGACAAGAGACAGACAAGAGACAGACAAGAGACAGACAAGAGACAGACAAGAGACAGACAAGAGACAGACAAGAGACAGACAAGAGACAGACAAGAGACAGACAAGAGACAGACAGAGAGACAGACAAAAGACAGACAAGAGACAGACAAAAGACAGACAAGAAACAGACAAAAGACAGACAAGAGACAGAAAAGGGACAGAGAAGAGACAGACAAGTGACAGATAAGAGACATATAAGCGACAGACAAGAGACGGACTAGAGACAGTCAAGAGAAAGACAACAGACAGACAAGAGACATACAAGAGACAGACAAGAGACAGACAAGAGACATACAGGAGACACATAAGAGACAGATATGGGACAGACATGACACAGACAACAGACAGAAAAGAGACAGACAAGAGACAGACAAGAGACAGACAAAAGAGAGACAAGAGACAGACAAGAGACTGAAAAGAGACAGACAAGACACAGACAAGAGACAGACAAGAGACAGATAAGAAACAGACAAGAGACAGACAAGACACAGACAAGAGACAGACAAGAGACAGATAAGAAACAGACAAGAGACAGACAAGAGACAAAGAAGAGACAGACAAGAGACAGACAAGAAACAGACAATTGAAAGACAAATGATAGACAAGAGACAGACAAGAGGCAGATAAGAGACAAACAAGAGACCGATAAGGGACAGACAAGACACAGACAATAGACAGACAAGAGACTGACAAAAGACCGACAAGAGACAGACAAGAGACAGACAAAAGACAGACAAGAGTCAGACAAGAGACAGACAAGAGACAGACAAAAGAGAGACAAGGGAAGGACAAGAGACAGACAAGAGTCAGACAAGAAACAGACAAGAGACCGACAAGACAGAGACAAGAGTCAGACAAGAAACAGACAAGAGACCGACAAGACAGAGACAAGAGACAGATAAGAGGCAGAGAAGAGGCAGATAAGAGGCAGACAAGAGACAGTAAAGAAAGAAAAAGAAACAGACGAGAGACAGACAAGAGACAGACAAGAGACAGAAAAGAGACAGACAAGGGACAGAAAAGAGACAGACATAAGACAGAAATGAGACAGAAAAGAGAAAGATAAGGGACAGACAGGACACAGACAACAGACAGACAAGAGACAGACAAAAGAGAGACAAGGGAAGGACAAGAAACAGACAAGAGATAGAAAAGAGACAGACAAGAGACAGACAAGAGACTGACAAGAGACAGACAAGAGACAGACAAGAGAAAGACAAGAGACAGACAAGAGACAGACAAGAGACAGACAAGAGACAGACAGAGAGACAGACAAGAGACAGACAAGAGACAGACAAGAGACAGACAAGAGACAGACAAAAGACAGTCAAGAGACAGGCAAGGGACAGAGAAGAGACAGACAAGTGACAGATAAGAGACAGAGAAGAGACAGACAAGAGACAGACAAGAAACAGACAATTGAAAGACAAATGATAGACAAGAGACAGACAAGAGGCAGATAAGAGACATACAAGAGACCGATAAGGGACAGACAAGACACAGACAATAGACAGACAAGAGACTGACAAAAGACTGACAAGAGACAGACAAGAGACAGACAAAAGACAGACAAGAGACAGACAAAAGACAAACAAGAGACAGACAAGAGACAGACAAGGGACAGACAAGAGACAGACAAGAGACAGACAAGAGACAGACAAGAGACAGACAAGAGACAGACAAGAGACAGACAAGATATAGACAAGAGACAGACAAGAGAAAGACAAAAGACAGACAAGAGACAAAAAAAAGAGACAGACAAGAGACAGACAAGAGACAGAAAAGAGACAGACAAGAGAGATACAAGAGACAGACAAGAGAGAAACAAAAGGCAGATAAGAGACAGAAAAGAGGCAGATAAGAGACAGAAAAGAGACAAACAAGACACATTCAAGAGACAGACAAGAGACAACCAAGAGGCAGACAAAAGAAAGACAAGAGACAAACAAGAGACAGACAAGAGACAGACAAGAGACAGACAAGAGACAGACAAGAGACAGACAAGAGACAGACAAGAGACAGACAAGAGACAGACAAGAGACAGACAAGAGACAGACAAGAGACAGACAAGAGACAGACAAGAGACAGACAAGAGACAGAAATGAGACATAAAAGAGACAGAAGAGAGACAGATAAGCGACAGACAGGACACAGACAAAATACAGACAAGAGACAGACAAGAGACAGAAATGAGACAGAAAAGAGACAGAAAAGAGGAAGACAAGAGACAGACAAGAGACAGACAAGAAACAGACAAGAGACAGACAAGAGAAAGGCAAGAGACAGACAAGAGACAGACAAGAGACAGACAAGAAACAGCTAAGACACAGGCAAGAAACAGACAAGAGACAGACAAGAGACAGACAAGAAACAGACAAGAGACAGACAAGAGACAGACAAGAGACAAACAAGAGACAGACAAGAGACAGACAAGGGACAGACAAGAGACAGACAAGAGACAGACTAGAGACAGACGAGAGACGGACAAGAGACAGACAAGAGACAGACAAGAGACAGACAAAAGACAGAAAATAGACAAACAAAATGCAGACTAAAGACAAACAAGAGACACACAAGAGACAGAAAAGAGACAGACAAGAGACAGAGAAGAGACAGACAAGAGACAGACAAGAGACAGACAAGAGACAGACAAGAGACAGACAAGAGACAGAAAAGAGACAGAAGAGAGACAGATAAGCGACAGACAGGACACAGACAAAATACAGACAAGAGACAGACAAGAGACAGAAATGAGACAGAAAGGAGACAGAAAAGAGGAAGACAAGAGACAGACAAGAGACAGACAAGAAACAGACAAGAGACAGACAAGAGAAAGGCAAGAGACAGACAAAGAGACAGACAAGAGACAGACAAGAGACAGACAAGAGACAGACAAGAGACAGACAAGAGACAGACAAGAGACAGAAATGAGACATAAAAGAGACAGAAAAGAGACAGATAAGCGACAGACAGGACACAGACAAAATACAGACAAGAGACAGACAAGAGACAGAAATGAGACAGAAAAGAGACAGAAAAGAGGAAGACAAGAGACAGACAAGAGACAGACAAGAAACAGACAAGAGACAGACAAGAGACAGACAAGAGACAGACAAGAGACAGACAAGAGACAGACAAGAGACAGACAAGAGACAGACAAGAGACAGAAATGAGACAGAAAAGAGACAGATAAGGGACAGACAGGACACAGACAAAAGACAGACAAGAGACAGACAAGAGACAGAAAAGAGACAGAAATGAGACAGAAAAGAGACAGAAAAGAGACAGACAAAAGACAGACAAGAGACAGACAAGAGACAGACAAGAGACAGGCAAGAGACAGAAAAGAGACAGAAATGAGACAGAAATGAGACAGAAAAGAGACAGAAAAGAGACAGATAAGGGACAGACAGTACACAGACAACAGACAGACAAGAGACAGACAATAGACAGACAAGTGACAGACAAGAGACAGCCAAGAGACAGACAAGAGACAGACAAGAGACAGATAAGGGACAGACAAGAGACAGACAAGAGACAGAAAAGAGACAGACAAGAGACAGACAAGAGACTGACAAGAGACTGACAAGAGACAGACAAGAGACAGACAAGAGACAGACAAGAGACAGACAAAAGTCAGACAAAGGACAGATAGGAGACAGATAAGGGAAAGACAAGAGACAGACAAAAGACAGACAAGAGACAGACAAGAGACAGATATGGGACACCCAAGAGACAGACAAGAGACAGACAACAGACAGACAAGAAACAGACAATTGAAAGACAAAAGACAGACAAGAGACAGACAAGAGACACACATGAGGCAGATAAGAGACATACAAGAGACACATAAGAGACAGATAAGGGGCAGACAAGACACAGACAACAGACAGAGAAGAAACAGACAATTCAAAGACAACAGACAGACAAGAGACAGACAAGAGGCATAGAAGAGACATACGAGAGACACATAAGAGACCGAAGGAAGAGACAAGACACAGACAACAGACAGACAAGAGACAGATAAAAGACAGACAAGAGACAGGCAAGAGACAGACAAGAAACAGACAAGAGACAGACAAGAGACAGACAAGAGACAGACAAGAGACAGACAAGAGACAGACAAGAGACAGACAAGAGACAGACAAAAGAGAGACAAGGGAAGGACAAGAGACAGACAAGAGACAGAAAAGAGACAGAAAAGAGACAGACAAAAGACAGACAAGAGACTAACAAGAGACAGACAAGAGACAGACAAGAGACAGACAAGAGACAGACAAGAGACAGACAAGAGATAGACAAGAGACAGAAAAGAGACAGACAAGAGACAGACAAGAGACAGACAAGAGACAGTCAAGAGACAGACAAGAGACAGACAAGAGACAGACAAAAGACAGACAAGAGACAGACAAAAGACAGACAAGAAACGGACTAGAGACAGACAAAAAACAGACAATTGAAAGGCAAACGACAGACAAGAGACAGACAAGAGACATACAAGAGACCGATAAGTGACAGACAAGACACAGACAACAGACACACAAGAGACTGACAAAAGACCGACAAGAGACAGACAAGAGACAGACAAGAGACAGACAAAAGACAGACAAGAGACAAACAAGAGACAGACAAGAGACAGACAAGGGACAGACAAGAGACAGACAAGAGACAGACAAGAGACAGACAAGAGACAGACAAGAGACAGACAAGAGACAGACAAGAGACAGACAAGAGACAGACAAGAGACAGACAAGAGACAGACAAGAGACAGAAAAGAGACAGACATAAGACAGAAATGAGACAGAAAAGAGACAGATAAGCGACAGACAGGACACAGACAACAGACAGACAAGAGACAGACAAAAGAGAGACAAGGGAAGGACAAGAGACAGACAAGAGACAGAAAAGAGACAGACAAGAGACAGACAAGAGACTGACAAGAGACAGACAAGAGACAGACAAGAGACAGACAAGAGACAGACAAGAGACAGACAAGAGACAGACAAGAGACAGACAAGAGACAGACAAGAGACAGACAAGAGACAGAGAAGAGACAGACAAGAGACAGACAAGAGACAGACAAGAGACAGGCAAGGGACAGAGAAGAGACAGACAAGTGACAGATAAGAGACATATAAGCGACAGACAAGAGACGGACTAGAGATAGACAAGAGAAAGACAAGAGACAGACAAGAGACATACAAGAGACAGACAAGAGACAGACAAGAGGCAGACAAGAGACATACAGGAGACACATAAGAGACAGATATGGGACAGACATGACACAGACAACAGACAGAAAAGAGACAGACAAGAAACAGACAAAAGAGAGACAAGAGACAGAAAAGAGACAGACAGAGACAGAAAAGAGACAGACATAAGACAGAAATGAGACAGAAAAGAGACAGATAAGGGACAGACAGGAAACAGACAACAGACAGACAAGAGACAGACAAAAGAGAGACAAGGGAAGGACAAGAGACAGACAAGAGACAGAAAAGAGACAGACAAAAGACAGACAAGAGACTGACAAGAGACAGACAAGAGACAGACAAGAGACAGACAAGAGACAGACAAGAGACAGACAAGAGACAGACAAGAGACAGACAAGAGACAGACAAGAGACAGACAAAAGACAGACAAGAGACAGACAAAAGACAGACAAGAAACGGACTAGAGACAGACAAAAAACAGACAATTGAAAAGCAAACGACAGACAAGAGACAGACAAGAGGCAGATAAGAGACATACAAGAGACCGATAAGGGACAGACAAGACACAGACAGCAGACACACAAGAGACTGACAAAAGACCGACAAGAGACAGACAAGAGACAGACAAGAGACAGACAAAAGACAGACAAGAGACAAACAAGAGACAGAAAAGAGACAGACAAGGGACAGACAAGAGACAGACAAGAGACAGACAAGAGACAGACAAGAGACAGACAAGAGACAGACAAGAGACAGACAAGAGACAGACAAGAGACAGACAAGAGACAGACAAGAGACAGACAAGAGACAGAAAAGAGACAGACATAAGACAGAAATGAGACAGAAAAGAGACAGATAAGCGACAGACAGGACACAGACAACAGACAGACAAGAGACAGACAAAAGAGAGACAAGGGAAGGACAAGAGACAGACAAGAGACAGAAAAGAGACAGACAAGAGACAGACAAGAGACTGACAAGAGACAGACAAGAGACAGACAAGAGACAGACAAGAGACAGACAAGAGACAGACAAGAGACAGAGAAGAGACAGACAAGAGACAGACAAGAGACAGACAAGAGACAGGCAAGGGACAGAGAAGAGACAGACAAGTGACAGATAAGAGACATATAAGCGACAGACAAGAGACGGACTAGAGATAGACAAGAGAAAGACAAAGAGACAGACAAGAGACATACAAGAGACAGACAAGAGACAGACAAGAGGCAGACAAGAGACATACAGGAGACACATAAGAGACAGATATGGGACAGACATGACACAGACAACAGACAGAAAAGAGACAGACAAGAAACAGACAAAAGAGAGACAAGAGACAGAAAAGAGACAGACAGAGACAGAAAAGAGACAGACATAAGACAGAAATGAGACAGAAAAGAGACAGATAAGGGACAGACAGGAAACAGACAACAGACAGACAAGAGACAGACAAAAGAGAGACAAGGGAAGGACAAGAGACAGACAAGAGACAGAAAAGAGACAGACAAAAGACAGACAAGAGACTGACAAGAGACAGACAAGAGACAGACAAGAGACAGACAAGAGACAGACAAGAGACAGACAAGAGACAGACAAGAGACAGACAAGAAACAGACAAGAGACAGACAAAAAAAGACAAGAGACACACAAAAGACAGACAAGAAACGGACTAGAGACAGACAAAAAACAGACAATTGAAAGACAAACGACAGACAAGAGACAGACAAGAGGCAGATAAGAGACATACAAAAGACCGATAAGGGACAGACAAGACACAGACAACAGACACACAAGAGACTGACAAAAGACCGACAAGAGACAGACAAGAGACAGACAAAAGACAGACAAGAGACAGACAAGAGACAAACAAGAGACACACAAGAGACAGACAAGGGACAGACAAGAGACAGACAAGAGACAGACAAGAGACAGACAAGAGACAGACAAGAGACAGACAAGAGACAGACAAGAGACAGACAAGAGACAGACAAGAGACAGACAAGAGACAGACAAGAGACAGACAAGAGACAGACAAAAGACAGACAAGAGACAGACAAAAGACAGACAAGAAACGGACTAGAGACAGACAAAAAACAGACAATTGAAAGGCAAACGACAGACAAGAGACAGACAAGAGGCAGATAAGAGACATACAAGAGACCGATAAGGGACAGACAAGACACAGACAACAGACACACAAGAGACTGACAAAAGACCGACAAGAGACAGACAAGAGACAGACAAGAGACAGACAAGAGACAAACAAGAGACAGACAAGAGACAGACAAGGGACAGACAAGAGACAGACAAGAGACAGACAAGAGACAGACATGAGACAGACAAAGAGACAGACAAGAGACAGACAAGAGACAGACAAGAGACAGAAAAGAGACAGACATAAGACAGAAATGAGACAGAAAAGAGACAGATAAGGGACAGACAGGACACAGACAAGAGACAGACAAAAAAGAGACAAGGGAAGGACAAGAGACAGACAAGAGACAGAAAAGAGACAGACAAGAGACAGACAAGAGACTGACATGAGACAGACAAGAGACAGACAAGAGACAGACAAAGAGACAGACAAGAGACAGACAAGAGACAGACAAGAGACAGACAAGAGACAGACAAGAGACAGACAAAAGACAGACAAGAGACAGGCAAGGAACAGAGAAGAGACAGACAAGTGACAGATAAGAGACATATAAGCGACAGACAAGAGACGGACTAGAGATAGACAAGAGAAAGATAAGAGACAGACAAGAGACATACAAGAGACAGACAAGAGACAGACAAGAGACAGACAAGAGACAGACAAGAGACAGACAAGAGACATACAGGAGACACATAAGAGACAGATATGGGACAGACATGACACAGTCAACAGACAGAAAAGAGACAGACAAGAGACAGACAAAAGAGAGACAAGAGACAGAAAAGAGACAGACAAGAGACAGAAAAGAGACAGACATAAGACAGAAATGAGACAGAAAAGAGACAGAAAAAGAGACAGATAAGGGACAGACAGGACACAGACAACAGACAGACAAGAGACAGACAAAAGAGAGACAAGGGAAGGACAAGAGACAGACAAGAGACAGAAAAGAGACAGACAAGAGACAGACAAGAGACTGACAAGAGACAGACAAGAGACAGACAAGAGACAGACAAGAGACAGACAAGAGACAGACAAGAGACAGACAAGAGACAGACAAGAGACAGACAAGAGACAGACAAGAGACAGACAAGAGACAGACAAAAGACAGACAAGAGACAGGCAAGGGACAGAGAAGAGACAGACAAGTGACAGACAAGAGACGGACTAGAGATAGACAAGAGAAAGACAAGAGACAGACAAGAGACATACAAGAGACAGACAAGAGACAGACAAGAAAAATACAGGAGACACATAAGAGACAGATATGGGACAGACATGACACAGACAACAGACAGAAAAGAGACAGACAAGAGACAGACAAAAGAGAGACAAGAGACAGAAAAGAGACAGACAAGAGACAGACAAGAGACAGACAAGAGACAGACAAAAGACAGACAAGAGACAGGCAAGGGACAGAGAAGAGACATATAAGCGACAGACAAGAGACGGACTAGAGATAGACAAGAGAAAGACAAGAGACAGACAAGAGACATACAAGAGACAGACAAGAGACAGACAAGAAAAATACAGGAGACACATAAGAGACAGATATGGGACAGACATGACACAGACAACAGACAGAAAAGAGACAGACAAGAGACAGACAAAAGAGAGACAAGAGACAGAAAAGAGACAGACAAGAGACAGAAAAGAGACAGACATAAGACAGAAATGAGACAGAAAAGAGACAGAAAAGAGACAGATAAGGGACAGACAGGAAACAGACAACAGACAGATAAGAGACAGACAAAAGAGAGACAAGGAAGGACAAGAGACAGACAAGAGACAGAAAAGAGACAGACAAAAGACAGACAAGAGACTGACAAGAGACAGACAAAGAGACAGACAAGAGACAGACAAGAGACAGACAAGAGACAGACAAGAGACAGACAAGAGACAGACAAGAGACAGACAAGAGACAGACAAGAGACAGACAAGAAACAGACAAGAGACAGACAAAAGACAGACAAGAGACACACAAAAGACAGACAAGAAACGGACAGAGACAGACAAAAAACAGACAATTGAAAGACAAACGACAGACAAGAGACAGACAAGAGGCTGATAAGAGACATACAAAAGACCGATAAGGAACAGACAAGACACAGACAACAGACACACAAGAGACTGACAAAAGACCGACAAGAGACAGACAATAGACAGACAAAAGACAGACAAGAGACAGACAAAGAGACAAACAAGAGACAGACAAGAGACAGACAAGGGACAGACAAGAGACAGACAAGAGACAGACAAGAGACAGACAAGAGACAGACAAGAGACAGACAAGAGACAGACAAGAGACCGAAAAGAGACAGACAAGAGACAGAAAAGAGACAGACATAAGACAGAAATGAGACAGAAAAGAGACAGATAAGGGAAAGACAGGACACAGACAACAGACAGACAAAAGAGAGACAAGGGAAGGACAAGAGACAGACAAGAGACAGAAAAGAGACAGACAAAAGACAGACAAGAGACTGACAAGAGACACCCCAGAGACAGACAAGAGACAGACAAGAGACAGACCAGAGACAGACAAGAGACAGACAAGAGACAGACAAGAGACAGACAAGAGACAGACAAGAGACAGACAAGAGACAGACAAGAGACAGACAAGAGACAGACAAGAGACAGACAAGAGACAGACAAGAGAAAGAAAAGAGACAGACAAAAGACAGACAAGAGACAGACAAGAGACAGACAAGAGACAGACAAGAGACATACAGGAGACACATAAGAGACAGATATGGGACAGACATGACACAGACAACAGACAGAAAAGAGACAGACAAGAGACAGACAAGAGACAGACAAAAGACAGACAAAAGAGACAAGAGACAGACAAGAGACTGAAAAGAGACAGACAAGAGACAGACAAGAGACAGACAAGAGACAGACAAGAGACAGACAAGAGACAGACAAAGAGACAGACAAGAGACAGACAAGAGACAGACAAGAGACAGACAAGAGACAGACGAGAGACAGACAAGAGACAGACAAGAGACAGACAAGAGACAGACAAGAGACAGACAAGAAACAGACAATTGAAAGACAAAAGACAGACAAGAGACAGACAAGAGGCAGATAAGAGACAGACAAGAGAAAGAAAAGAGACAGATAAGAGACATACAAGAGACAGACAAGAGACATACAAGAGACAGACAAGAGACATACAGGAGACACATAAGAGACCGATAAGGGACAGACAAGACACAGACAATAGACAGACAAGAGACTGACAAAAGACCGACAAGAGACAGACAAGAGACAGACAAGAGACAGACAAAAGACAGACAAGAGACAGACAAGAGATAAACAAGAGACAGACAAGAGACAGACAAGGGACAGACAAGAGACAGACAAGAGACAGACAAGAGACAGACAAGAGACAGACAAGAAATAGACAAGAGACAGACAAGAGACAGACAAAAGACAGACAATTGAAAGACAAAAGAAAGACAAGAGACAGACAAGAGACAGGCAAGGGACAGACAAGAGACAGACAAGTGAAAGATAAGAGACATATAAGCTACAGACAAGAGACGGACTAGAGACAGACAAGAGAAAGACAAGAGACAGATAAGAGACAGACAAGAGACAGACAAGAGACATACAAAGAGACAGACAAGAGACATACAGGAGACACATAAGAGACAGATAAGGGACAGACATGACACAGACAACAGACAGAAAAGAGACAGACAAGAGACAGACAAGAGACAGAAAAGAGACAGACAAGAGACAGACAAGAGACAGACAAGAGACAGACAAGAGACAGGCAAGAGATAGACAAGAGACAGACAAAAGACAGACAAGAGACAGACAAGGGACAGACAAGAGACAGACAAGAGACAGACAAGAAACAGACAATTGAAAGACAAAAGACAGACAAGAGACAGACAAGAGGCAGATAAGAGACATTCAAGAGACCGATAAGTGACAGACAAGACACAGACAACAGACAGACAAGAGACTGAGAAAAGACCGACAAAAAACAGACAAGAGACAGGCAAGAGACAGACAAGAGACAGACAAGAGACAGACAAGAGACAGAAAAGAGGCAGACAAGAGACAGACAAGAGACAGACAAGAGACAGACAAGAGACAGACAAGAGACAGACAAGAGACAGACAAGAGTCAGACAAGAAACAGACAAGAGACCGACAAGACAGAGACAAGAGACAGATAAGAGGCAGAGAAGAGGCAGATAAGAGGCAGACAAGACAGAGACAAGAGACAGATAAGAGGCAGAGAAGAGGCAGATAAGAGGCAGACAAGAGACAGTAAAGAAAGAAAAAGAAACAGACAAGCGACAACCAAGAGACCGACAAAAGACACACAAGAGGTAGACAAGAGACAGACAAGAGACAGACAAAAGGCAGACAAGAGCCAGACAAGAGACAGACAAGAAAAAGACAGACAAGAGACAGACAAGAAAAAGACAGACAAGAGACAAAAACAAGAGACAGACAAGCGACAGACAAGAGACAGACAAGAGACAGACAAGAGACAGACAAGAGACAGACAAGAGACAGACAAGAGACAGACAAGAGACAGACAAGAGACAGACAAGAGACAGACAAGAGACAGACAAGAGACAGACAAGAGACAGACAAGAGACAGACAAGAGACAGACAAGAGAGACACAAGAGACAGACAAGAGAAAAACAAAAGGCAGATAAGAGACAGAAAAGAGGCAGATAAGAGACAGAAAAGAGACAAACAAGACACAGTCAAGAGACAGACAAGAGACAACCAAGAGGCAGACAAAAGAAAGACAAGAGACAAACAAGAGACAGACAAGAGACAGACAAGAGACAGACAAGAGACAGACAAGAAACAGACAAGAGACAGATCAAAGAGCGACAAAAGACACACAAGAGGCAAACAAGAGACAGAAAAGGGGCAGACAAGAGACAGATAAGAGACAGACAAGAGACAGATAAGAGACAGACAAGAGACAGCCAAGAGGCAGACAAGACACAGACTAGAGACAGACAAGAGACAGACAAGAGAGAAACAAGAGGCAGACAAGAGACAGAAAAGAGACAAGCAAGACACAGACAAGAGACAGACAAGAGACAGACAAGCGATTAACAAAAGGCACAAAAAAGAAAGTCAAGAGACAGACAACAGACAGACAAGAAATACACAAGAGACAGACATAGGACAGACAAGAGACACACAAGTGACAGACAAAAGACCGACAAGAGACTGACCAAAGACAGACAAGAGACAGACAAAAGACAGACAAGAGAAAGACAAAAGACAGACAAAAACTGACGAGAGACAGACAAGTGACAGACAGAGACAGACGAGAGACTGTAAAGAGACAGACAAGAGACAGACCAGAGACAGACAAGAGACAGACAAGAGACAGACAAGATACAGACAAAAGACAAACAAGAGACAGACAAGTGACAGATAAGAGACAGACAAGAGACAGACAAGAGACAGACCAGAGACAGACATGAGAGAAAAAAGAGATGGACAAGAGACATACAAGAGACAGACAAGAGAGAAACAAGAGGCAGACAAGAGACAGACATGAGACAGAAAAGAAACAGACAAGAGACAACCAAGAGGCCGACAAGAAAAAGACAAAAGACAGACAAGAGACAAAAACAAGAGACAGACAAGAGACAGACAAGAGACAGAAAAGAGACAGACAGGAGAGACACAAGAGACAGACAAGAGAGAAACAAAAGGCAGATAAGAGACAGAAAAGAGGCAGATAAGAGACAGAAAAGAGACAAACAAGACACAGTCAAGAGACAGACAAGAGACAAACAAGAGACAGACAAGAGACAGACAAGAGACAGACAAGCGACAGACAAGAGACAGACAAGAGACAGACAGGAGACAGACAAGAGACAGACAAAGAGACAGACAAGAGACAGAAATGAGACAGAAAAGAGACAGAAGAGAGACAGGTAAGGGACAGACAGGACACAGACATAATACAGACAAGAGACAGAAAAGAGACAGAAATGAGACAGAAAAGAGACAGAAAAGAGAAAGACAAGAGACAGACAAGAGACAGACAAGAAACAGACAAGAGACAGACAAGAGACAGGCAAGAGACATACAAGAGACAGACAAGAGACAGACAAGAGACAGACAAGAGACAGACAAGAGACAGACAAAGAGACAGACAAGAGACAGACAAGAGACAGACAAAAGACAGACAAGAGACAGACAAAGAGACAGACAGGAGACAGACAAGAGACAGAAAAAGAGACAGAAATGAGACAGAAATGAGACAGAAAAAAGACAGAAAACAGACAGACAAGGGACAGACAGTACACAGACAACAGACAGACAAGAGACAGACAAAAGACAGACAAGTGACAGACAAGAGACAGCCAAGAGACAGACAAGAAACAGACAAGAGACAGACAAGGGACAGACAAGAGACAGACAAGAGACGGAAAAGAGACAGACAAGAGACAGACAAGAGACTGACAAGAGACTGACAAGAGACAGACAAGACACAGACAAGAGACAGACAAGAGAAAGACAAAAGACAGACAAAGGACAGATAGGAGACAGATAAGGGAAAGACAAGAGACAGACAACAGACAGACAAGAGACAGACAAGAGACAGATATGGGACACCCAAGAGTTAGACAAGAGACAGACAACAGACAGACAAGAAACAGACAATTGAAAGACAAAAGACAGACAAGAGACAGACAAGAGACACACAAGAGGCAGATAAGAGACATACAAGAGACACATAAGAAACAGATAAGGGGCAGACAAGACACAGACAACAGACAGACAAGAAACAGACAATTGAAAGACAACAGACAGACAAGAGACAGACAAGAGGCAGAGAAGAGACATACAAGAGACACATAAGAGACCGAAGGAAGAGACAAGGCACAGACAACAGACAGACAAGAGACAGATAAAAGACAGACAAGAGACAGGCAAGAGACAGACAAGAGACAGACAAGACACAGACAAGAGACAGACAAGAGACAGACAAGAAAACGATAAAAGACAGACAAGAAAACGATAAAAGACAGACAAGAGACAGACAAGAGACAGACATGAGACAGACAAAAGACAAACAAGAGACAGACAAGAGACAGACAGGAGACAGACAAGAGACAGACAAGAGACAGACAAGAGACAGACAAGAGACAGACAAGAGACAGACAAGAGACAGACAAGAGACAGACAATAGACAGACAAGAGACAGAAAAGAGACAGACAAGAGACAGAAAAGAGACAGACATAAGACAGAAATGAGACAGAAAAGAGACAGATAAGGGACAGACAGGACACAGACAACAGACAGACAAGAGATAGACAAAAGAGAAACAAGGGAAGGACAAGAGACAGACAAGAGACAGAAAAGAGACAGACAAAAGACAGACAAGAGACTGACAAGAGACAGACAAAAGACAGACAAGAGACAGACAAGAGACAGACAAAAGAGAGACAAGGGAAGGACAAGAGACAGACAAGAGACAGAAAAGAGACAGACAAAAGACAGACAAGAGACAGACAAGAGACAGACAAGAGACACACAAACGACAAGACACAGACAAGACAACAAGACAAGACAAGAGACAGACAAGAGGCAGATAAGAGACATACAAGAGACCGATAGGGGACAGACAAGACACAGACAACAGACACACAAGAGACTGACAAAAGACCGACAAGAGACAGACAAGAGACAGACAAAAGACAGACAAGAGACAAACAAGAGATATACAAGAGACAGACAAGGGACAGACAAGAGACAGACAAGAGACAGACAAGAGACAGACAAGAGACAGACAAGAGACAGACAAGAGACAGACAAGAGACAGACAAGAGACAGAAAAGAGACAGACAAGAGACAGAAAAGAGACAGACATAAGACAGAAATGAGACAGAAAAAAGACAGATAAGGGACAGACAGGACACCGACAACAGACAGACAAGAGACAGACAAAAGAGAGACAAGGGAAGGACAAGAGACAGACAAGAGACAGAAAAGAGACAGACAAGAGACAGACAAGAGACTGAAAAGAGACAGACAAGAGACAGACAAGAGACAGACAAGAGACAGACAAGAGACAGACAAGAGACAGACAAGAGACAGACAAGAGACAGACAAGAGACAGACAAGAGACAGACAAAAGACAGACAAAAGACAGGCAAGAGACAGAGAAGAGACAGACAAGTGACAGATAAGAGACATATAAGCGACAGACAAGAGCAGGACTAGAGACAGACAAGAGAAAGACAAGAGACAGACAAGAGACATACAAGAGACAGACAAGAGACAGACAAGACACAGACAAGAGACATACAGGAGACACATAAGAGACAGATATGGGACAGACATGACACAGATTACAGACAGAAAGGAGACAGACAAGAGACAGACAAGAGGCAGACAAGAGACAGACAAGAGACAGACAAGAGACAGACAAGAGACAGACAAGAGACAGACAAGAGACAGACAAGAGACAGACAAGAGACAGACAAGAGACAGACAAGAGACAGACAAGAGACAGACAAGAGACAGACAAGAGACAGACAAGAGACAGACAAGAGACAGACAAGAGACAGACAAAAGACAGACAAGAGACAGACAAGAGACAGAAAAGAGACAGACAAGAGACAGACAAGAGATAGACAAGAGACAGACAAGAGACAGACAAGAGACAGACAAGAGACAGACAAGAGACAGACAAGAGACAGACAAGAGACAGACAAGAGACAGACAAGAGACAGACAAGAGACAGACAAGAGACAGACAAGAGACAGACAAGAGACAGACAAGAGACAGACAAGAGACAGATAAGAGACATACAAGAGACCGATAAGGGACAGACAAGACACAGACAATAGACAGACAAGAGACTGACAAAAGACCGACAAGAGACAGACAAGAGACAGACAAAAGACAGACAAGAGACAGACAAGAGACAAACAAGAGACAGACAAGAGACAGACAAGGGACAGACAAGAGACAGACAAGAGACAGACAAGAGACAGACAAGAGACAGACAAGAGACAGACAAGAGACTGACAAAAGACCGACAAGAGACAGACAAAGAGACAGACAAAAGACAGACAAGAGACAGACAAGAGACAAACAAGAGACAACCAAGAGACAGACAAGGGACAGACAAGAGACAGACAAGAGACAGACAAGAGACAGACAAGAGACAGACAAGAGACAGACAAGAGAAAGACAAGAGACAGACAAGAGACAGACAAAAGACAGACAATTGAAAGACAAAAGACAGACAAGAGACAGACAAGAGACAGGCAAGGGACAGACAAGAGACAGACAAGTGACAGATAAGAGACATATAAGCTACAGACAAGAGACGGACTAGAGACAGACAAGAGAAAGACAAGAGACAGATAAGAGACATACAAGAGACAGACAAGAGACATACAAGAGACAGACAAGAGACATACAGGAGACACATAAGAGACTGATAAGGGACAGACATGACACAGACAACAGACAGAAAAGAGACAGACAAGAGACAGACAAGAGACAGACAAGAGACAGACAAGAGACAGACAAGAGACAGACAAGAGACAGACAAGAGACAGACAAGAGACAGACAAGAGACAGACAAAAGACAGACAAGAGACAGACAAGAGACAGACAAGAGACAGACAAGAGACAGACAAGAAACAGACAATTGAAAGACAAAAGACAGACAAAAGACAGACAAGAGACAGACAAGAGGCAGATAAGAGACATACAAGAGACCGATAAGTGGCAGACAAGACACAGACAACAGACAGACAAGAGACTGAGAAAAGACCGACAAAAAACAGACGAGAGACAGACAAAAGACAGACAAGAGACAGACAAGAGACAAACAAGAGACAGACCAGAGACAGACAAGGGACAGACAAGAGACAGACAAGAGACAGACAAGAGACAGACAAGCGACAGACGAGAGACAGAAAAGAGGCAGACAAGAGACGGACAAGAGACAGACAAGAGACAGACAATAGACAGAAAAGAGACAGACAAGAGACAGACAAGAGACAGACAAGAGACAGACAAGAGACAGACAAAAGACAGACAAGAGACAGACAAGAGACAGACAAGAGACAGACAAGAGACAGACAAGAGACAGACAAAGAGACAGACAAGAGTCAGACAAGAAACAGACAAGAGACCGACAAGACAGAGACAAGAGACAGATAAGAGGCAGAGAAAGAGGCAGATAAGAGGCAGACAAGAGACAGTAAAGAAAGAAAAAGAAAGAGACAAGAGACAACCAAGAGACCGACAAAAGACACTCAAGAGGTAGACAAGAGACAGACAAGAGACAGACAAAAGGCAGACAAGAGACAGACAAGAGACAGACAAGAAAAAGACAAAAGACAGACAAGAGACAAAAACAAGAGACAGACAATAGACAGAAAAGAGACAGACAAGAGAGACACAAGTGACAGACAAGAGAGAAACAAAAGGCAGATAAGAGACAGAAAAGAGGCAGATAAGAGACAAAAGGAGACAAACAAGACACAGTCAAGAGACAGACAAGAGACAACCAAGAGGCAGACAAAAGAAAGACAAGAGACAAACAAGAGACAGACAAGAGACAGACAAGAAACAGACAAGAGTCAGACCAAAGAGCGACAAAAGACACACAAGAGGCAAACAAGAGACAGAAAAGGGGCAGACAAGAGACAGATAAGAGACAGACAAGAGACAGCCAAGAGACAGACAAGAGACAGACTAGAGACAGACAAGAGACAGACAAGAGAGAAACAAGAAGCAGACAAGAGACAGAAAAGAGACAAACAAGAAATACACAAGAGACAGACATAGGACAGACAAGGGACACACAAGTGACAGACAAAAGACCGACAAGAGACTGACCAAAGACAGACAAGAGACAGACAAAAGACAGACAAGAGAAAGACAAAAGACAGACAAAAGGCTGACGAGAGACAGACAAGTAACAGACAGAGACAGACGAGAGACAGTAAAGAGACAGACAAGAGACAGACCAGAGACAGACAAGAGACAGACAAGAGACAGACAAGAGACAGACAAGATACAGACAAAAGACAAACAAGAGACAGACAAGTGACAGATAAGAGACCGACAAGAGACAAACAAGAGACAGACAAGAGACAGACCAGAGACAGACATGAGAGAAAAAAAAAGACAGACAAGAGACATACAAGAGACAGACAAGAGAGAAACAAGAGGCAGACAAGACACAGACATGAGACAGAAAAGAAACAGACAAGAGACAACCAAGAGGCCGACAAAAGACACACAAGAGGCAGAGAAGAGACAGACAGGACACAGACAAGAGACAGACAAGAGACAGCCAAGAGACAGACAAGAGACAGACTAGAGACAGACAAGAGACAGACAAGAGACAACCAAGAGGCAGACAAAAGAAAGACAAGAGACAAACAAGAGACAGACAAGAGACAGACAAGAGACAGACAAGAGACAGACAAGAGACAGACAAGAAACAGACAAGAGACAGACCAAAGAGCGACAAAAGACAAACAAGAGGCAAACAAGAGACAGAAAAGGGGCAGACAAGAGACACATAAGAGACAGACAAGAGACAGCCAAGAGACAGACAAGATACAGACAAAAGACAAACAAGAGACAGACAAGTGACAGATAAGAGACAGACAAGAGACAGACAAGAGACAGACAAGAGACAGACCAGAGACAGACATGAGAGAAAAAAGAGACAGACAAAAGACATACCAGAGACAGACAAGAGAGAAACAAGAGGCAGACAAGAGACAGGTAAGAGACAAACAAGAGAAAGACAAGAGGCAACCAAAAGGCAGACAAAAGAAAGTCAAGATAAAGACAAAAGACCGACAAGAGACAGACAAGTGACAGACACGAGGGAAACAAGATGCAGACAAGAGAAAGAAAAGAGACAAACAAGAGACAGACAAGAGACAGACAAGAGACAGACAAGACACAGACAAGAGACAGACAAGAGACAACTAAGAGGCAGACAAAAGAAAGTCAAGAGACAGACTAGAGACTGACAAGAGACAGACAAGAGACCGAACAGCTATCGACACGCAAGAGGCCGACAAGAGACTGAAAAGATAAGAGGCAGACAAGAGACAGACATGAGACAGAAAAGAAACAGACAAGAGACAACCAAGAGGCCGACAAAAGACACACAAGAGGCAAACAAGAGACAGACAGGACACAGACAAGAGACAGACAAGAGACAGCCAAGAGACAGACAAGAGACAGATTAGAGACAGACAAGAGACAGACAAGAGGCAGGCAAGAGACAGGCAAGAGACATACAATAGACAGACAAAAGACAGACAAGAGACAGACAAAAGGCAAACAAGAGATAGGCAAGGGGCAGAAAAGAGACAGATATGGGACAGACAAGAGACAGACATGAGACAGACAAGAGACAGACAAGAGACAGACAAGAGACGGATAAGAGACAGCCAAGAGACATCCAAGAGACAGACAAGAGACAGACAAGAGACAGACAAGAGACAGACAAGATACAGACAAGAGACAAACAAGAGTCAGACAAAAGACAGACAAGAGAAAGACAAAAGACAGCCAAAAGACTGACAAGAGACAGACACGTGACAGACATAGACAGACAAGAGACAGACAAGAGACAGACAAGAGACAGACAAGTGATAGACAAGGGACAGACAAGAACTAGACAAAAACCAGACATGAGAACGACAAAAGACAGACAAGAGACAGACAACAGACAGACAAGAAATACACAAGAGACAGACATTGGACAGATAAGAAACAGATAAGGGTCAGACAAGAGACCGTCAACAGCCAGAAAAGAAAAAGACAAGAGACAGACATAACACGGACAAGAGAAAGACAAAAGACAGACAAGATACAGGCAAGAGACAAACAAGCGACAGAAAAGAGAAAGACAAAAGACAGACAAGAGACAGACTAAAGGCAAACAAGAGACAGGCAAGAGACAGACAAGAGACAGACAAAAGGCAAACAAGAGACAGTAAAGAGACAGGCAAGAGACAGAAAAATGACACACAAGAGAGACACAAGAGACAGACAAGAGAGAAACAAGAGACAGACAAGAGACAGAAAAGAGACAGACAGAAGTCAGACAAGAGACAGACAAGAGACAGACTAGAGACAGAAAAGAGACAAACAAAAGTGACACAAGAGACAGACAAAAGAGAAACAAGAGACAGACATGAGACAGATAAGAAACAACCAAGAGGCAGACAAAAGAAAGTCAAGAGACAGACAACAGGCACACAAGAGACCGACCAGAGACCGACAAAAGACACACAAGAGGCGGACAAGAGTCAAAAAAGAGGCAGACAAGAGGCAGACAAGAGACAGTCAAGAGACAGGCAAGAGACAGGCAAAAGACAGACAAAAGACAGACAAGAGACAGATAAGAGACAGTCAAGAGACAAGCAAGAGACAGGCAAGAGACAGACAGGAGTCAGACAAAAGACAGACAAAAAACCGACAATAGACAGAAAAGAGACAGACAAGAAAAGACACAAGAGACAGACAAGAGAGAAACAAGAGACAGACATGAGACAGAGAAGAAACAGACAAGAGACAGACAGAGAAAGATAAGAGACAGACAAAAGACAGACAAGCGACAGACAAGAGACAGCCAAGAGACAGCCAAGAGACAGACAAGAGACAGACAAGAGACACATAAGAGACAGACAAAAGACCGGCAAGAGACAGACAAGTGACAGACACGAGGGAAACAAGATGCAGACAAGAGAAAAAAAAGAGACAAACAAGAGACAGACAAGAGACAGACAAGAGACAAACAAGTGAAAGACAAAAGACAGACAAGAGACAGTCAAGAGACAGGCAAGAGACAGACAAGAAACAGACACGAGACTGAAAAGAGACAGACAATAGGCAAACAAGAGGCAGACAAGAGACAGAAAAGAGACAAACAAAAGTGACACAAGAGACAGACAAAAGAGACAGACAGGAGACAGACAAAAGACAGACAAGAGACAGACCAGAGAAAGACAAGAGACACATAAGAGACAGACAAAAGACCGGCAAGAGACAGACAAGTGACAGACACGAGGGAAACAAGATGCAGACAAGAGAAAGAAAAGAGACAAACAAGAGACAGACAAGAGACAGACAAGAGACAAACAAGTGAAAGACAAAAGACAGACAAGAGACAGTCAAGAGACAGGCAAGAGACAGGCAAGAGACAGACAAGAAACAGACAGAAAAGAGGCAGGCAAGACACAGACAAGAGACAGACAAGAGACAGACAAGAGACAGCCAAGAGACAGCCAAGAGACAGACAAGAGACAGACAAGAGACAGCCAAGAGACAGCCAAGAGACAGACAGGAGACAGACTAGAGACAGACAAGAGACAGACAAGAGACAGACAAGAGAGAAACAAGAGACAGACAAGAGACAGATAAGAGACAACCAAAAGGCAGACAAAAGAAAGTCAAGAGACAGACAAGAGACAGACAAGAGACAGACAACAGACAGACAAGAAATACACAAGAGACAGACATAGGACAGATAAGAAACAGATAAGGGTCCGACGAGAGACAGACAACAGCCAGAAAAGAAAAAGACAAGAGACAGGCAAAAGACAGACAGGAAACAGAAAAGAGACAGACAAGAGAGAAACAAGAGATAGACAAGGTGCAGACAAGAGACACACAAGAGGCAGACAAGAGACAGAAAAGAGGCAGACAAGAGACAGACAAAAGACAGACAAGCGACAGACAAGAGACAGCCAAGAGACAGCCAAGAGACAGACAAGAGACAGACAAGAGACAGCCAAGAGACATCCAAGAGACAGACAAGAGACAGACAAGAGACAGACAAGAGACAGACAAAAGACAGACAAGAGAAAGACAAAAGACAGACAAAAGACTGACAAGAGACAGACACGTGACAGACATAGACAGACAAGAGACAGACAAGAGACAGACAAGAGACAGACCAGAGACAGACAAGAGACAGACAAGAAACAGACAAGAGACAGACAAGAGAAAGACAAGAGACAGACAAGATACAGACAAGTGTCAGACAAGAGACAGACAAGTTACAGACAAGTGACAGATAAGAGACATACAAGAGACAGACAAGAGACAGAAAAGAGACAGACAAGAGAGAAATAAGAGACAGACAAGAGGCAGACAAGAGACAGACAACAGACAGTTAAGAGGCAGGCAAGAGACAGGCAAGAGACAGACAAGAGACATACAATAGACAGACAAGAGACAGACAAGAGACAGACAAAAGGCAAACAAGAGACAGACATGAGACAGACAAGAGACAGACAAGAGACAGACAAGAGACGGATAAGAGACAGACAAAAGACAGACAAGAGACAGACATGAGACAGACAAGAGACAGACAAGAGACAGACAAGAGACGGATAAGAGACAGAAAAGAGACAGACAAGAGACAGACAAGAGACAGACATGAGACAGACAAGAGACAGACAAGAGACAGACATGAGACAGACAAGAGACAGACAAGAGACAGACAAGAGACGGATAAGAGACGGATAAGAGACAGAAAAGAGACAGACAAGAGACAGACAAGAGACAGACAAGAGACAAACAAGTGAAAGACAAAAGACAGACAAGAGACAGTCAAGAGACAGGCAAGAGACAGGCAAGAGACAGACAAGAGACAGACACGAGACTGAAAAGAGACAGACAATAGGCAAACAAGAGAAAGTCAAGAGACAGGCAAAAGTGACAGACAAGACACAGACAAGAGACAAACAAGAGCCAGACAAAATAAAGACAGGAGTCAGACAAGAGACAGACAAGAGACCGACAAGAGGCAGAAAAGAGACAGACAAGAGAAAAAAGAAGAGACAGAAAAAAAAGCAGACAAGAGACAGGCAAGAGGCAGACAAAAGACAGACAAGAGACAGACATGAGACAGACAAGAGACAGACAAGAGACAGACAAGAGACGGATAAGAGACAGAAAAGGGACAGACAAGAGACAGACAAGAGACAAACAAGTGAAAGACAAAAGACAGACAAGAGACAGTCAAGAGACAGGCAAGAGACAGGCAAGAGACAGACAAGAGACAGACACGAGACTGAAAAGAGACAGACAATAGGCAAACAAGAGAAAGTCAAGAGACAGGCAAAAGTGACAGACAAGACACAGACAAGAGACAAACAAGAGCCAGACAAAATAAAGACAGGAGTCAGACAAGAGACAGACAAGAGACCGACAAGAGGCAGAAAAGAGACAGACAAGAGAAAAAGAAGAGACAGAAAAAAAAGCAGACAAGAGACAGGCAAGAGGCAGACAAAAGACAGACAAGAGACAGACAAGTGCCAGACAAGAGACAGACAAGAGACACACAAGAGACCGACCAAAAAGCTCTGTGCTTCCAGTCTTGGCCCATATTCAAGATAGTCTGGTTCCACTAAGTTTTGGCATTGCAAGCCTTAAGTCACAGACCTTACAGACGAACAAAAGGAAATACTAATAATGGTTCCTGAGTATAATAGGACTCAAAGGGCTCCTCAGACAAACAATGAACACTGTCTTGTGGAATATTTTTTCCCGAAAACGGGTAAAGTAGCGGCCAAAATTGTATGAAACTGTAATGTTTGCCAGAAAACCAAGTACAGTAGGCTCCCATTGACGCATTACGGAATTACGAGTTACCACAATACCAACGAGAGCAGAAAAGATGTTACTATAGACATTTTTACAACAGGAAAGTACAGTCTCGTCTGACTGGTGACAATTTTTCTATAAGTAAAGTCAAGATATTCTGACAATCATGTATAATTTTATGCTGAAACGATACGATCTAAGCTAATAAATCAGTACGATATTGACATTGCAAATGGTCCATGACACACCGCATGTCAAATGGTCAGTGTATAGGCTCCACAGTACTTTTACACAGTTTGCCAGGTGTCTAATGTTTCCCTTTTTGAGAAGCTTTTACGTCTCTCTCTGTTTACTGCACCTGCTCTCCCGTAGGCGTTGCTATCTAAGACGGATATGTACAAAGTAACTTTCCCAACTGTTTTTCGAAAGTACAACATGGTTTTTAATGTGTTATCATGCATTATTGGAATGGTCGATTCTTTGCCTATTTTTCAACATAATCATCTTCTCTGTCGATACATTTTTTTAAGCCTCTTAATCCAGTTTCGGTAGCTCACCGCGAAGACAGCTGTTTTCACTTCCTCGTCATTGAAGAATTTCATTCTGCTTAAGTGTTCCTTTCACTTTGAGAAAAGGTGAAAATCAGACGGTGCTAGGACAGTCAGGACTATAGGGTGGGTGAGAAACGACAATCCAGCCGAATGTAGCGATGAGATCCTGAGTTAGACGGAAGGTGTGCGGTCGTGCGTTGTCCTGATGCAATCTCACCCCAGCGCTCACCATCCCTAGTCGGCAATTTTGGTTGGCCCTTCAAAATTTTTTCAAAGTCTCTCCTACCTATCCAAGTTTATGGTGGTCTTCGGAGGCATGAAGTCTATCAGCAAGATGCCTTTGTTATCCCAGAAAACTGTGGCCATGACTTTTCCCGCTGATTGAGTCACTTTAAACTTCTTTGGTACAGGAGAACCGCTGTGGCGCCTTTCTCGCTACTATTCATTCGTTTCTGGGGTGTAGTGAAAGCACCAGGCTCCATTTCCAGTAACAATGAAACCAAGGATATTTTCTCCATTGTCGTCGCATTCATGAAGAAATTCCCGTGAACAGCCAATGCGCTGCTATTTCTGATCCGCTGTGAGCATTCTGGGCACCCAGCGTACGCACACCTTTGTGTACCCTCATTTTTTTGTTATAAGGTTATACGAAGCGAAGGTTACGTGAAGCGATATCCTAGATCGTCATCCGGCGATCTTCGCTAACTACTTCATCAATTTTTGCAATAATGTTGTCCGAGATCGACGGTCGTCCGCTTCGCTCTGCGTCTGGTCGGCTTTTGCTGAATTCTTTACACCACAAACGAACTTGTTGAAGAGACATGCAGTTTTCTCCATATACTGTAGTCAATTCTCGATGAATGTTCACACGTTTCATCAGTTTCGCAAGGAAAAACCGTATAACAGAGCGGATTTCGCCCTTGGCGACGAGAACGATCGGATGATCCATCTCGAATGGCTGTCAAGCCGGCACCGAGCGTCGCAGAGACTTGCTCACGTATAGGGAGTGGGAGGACTAAGCTACACGGCGGTGTTGCCAAATGTTGCGTAAATGTTTCCTTGCTAAGCTATCGCAGTGGAAAAATTACTTTTTACATACCACTCGTACACACTCCGCTTCAGCCGCGTCCACGATAAAGTTGTTAGATTTCTCTCTTCGTATTGAACTGTGTTTTTCACCGCTGAACCTGTTTTGAGTTCATATTTTTACTCAAAATGTCTTTTATCTTTCTATCGGAAAATTGCGAATTTGGAGGCGCTATAACTGGCATCTTTTACCTAATTTACCTCCTATGCGGCAATTGCTTGCATATGAAATGCGCTGAAGTCGGTCATTATGGCCGTTTTGGTAAGCTACTAGGAAAAGGCATTGGTTTGAGCTAGACCTGTCCCGCTTATAGAAAGATAAAAGGACAAAGGCGAGCGTAATGAGTTATACTTGAAAAGGTTTCCGGTAGGTTCAAAAAGAATTGTCCTTAATGAATCAACAGTTTTTTTTTATCTCGAATCGCTTTTCCTTGGCCTCAAACTCCTAAGCGAATCTTCACGACGTAAAATTCCGCACATCAACCAATATGAAGTGAATTTATGCTCAACTCCAGCTTCACATTTTCCATTAAACAATGTGATGCTTGTTCACCTTGCGAACTGCCAGCCATTCTGATACTTTAATACCCGGAAATGACTTTAATGCTAATTTGCCCACCACTAGTCATACCGCTACAGACGCTGATCCACCAACCTCGTACCTACCCCTATACAGGACAACGCTCATATCGCCAGCCCGCGGCTTCGTCAATCTGCCTGCCTGCCGCCGCGTGTAATATCCAACCTGCGATGATATCGTAGACACTTACGGATGGTACTGTAGATGACGTTAAGTGTGACACTTAATCTTATCTTAATGTCGGTCCTTTCAATTGATTTGACTAAAATTTAATTTTAAGCATAGTCGTAGCTATCATTATTTCAAATAAGTTTACAACCTGTCTTCTTAAGCTCTTG
Source organism: Drosophila merina (assembly GCA_035047645.1). Taxonomy (NCBI): domain Eukaryota; kingdom Metazoa; phylum Arthropoda; class Insecta; order Diptera; family Drosophilidae; genus Drosophila; species Drosophila merina. Next base: position 525,028 of record JAWNPH010000051.1, on the reverse strand, counting down.
ATTCTGCAGTCTGGACCGAGCACAGTACCGTTCATGAATTTTTGGCCAGATTCTCAATTTTCCAGTTTAGAAATTCTTCCAAAAAACTAGGTAATAATATTTTTTCTTGAGCAATTAAACCGTTCGAAGTATTCTTGGTTTATTACGGCGATTTTTAACTAATAATGGTTCTTTTGATTTTGAAGCTATCGCGCTAACTGAAACCTGGCTAAATTCCTGCCACGCATAATAAAATTTTTGTTTTCAAGTACACTGTCTTTCAAAAAGATCGCCCGTCTTTCGGGGGTGGCGTTCTCATTGACGTTAACAGTAAGTACCCTGCTTAACAAATCCATATCACGAACCCTTTCGGTATGAAATTCATAGCAGTTAAAATTTGTTCAGTCGATTAACCTATTCATTACATGTTCCTAAGCTCCGCCCCTGGATGATTCATCCTTCTATCTGCCAATAAATCAATTTTGTTTCTGTTGAATGATTCTGATTATATCCTTATTATGGCAGACTTCAATTTGCCCCTCTTTTCATGGATCCCCAATGACGATGATAACTCACTGTTATCAAAACGACTTCCTCGATGGTTTTACCGATTCTGCCGTTTTTCAGCTTAACCCCATTTAAAACTTTCTGACTCATTTTTTTCCAATTTTTACCTCCTCTGCTGTAAGGACTCACAGCACCCAATACTGTTAAATTGGTTGAATATCGACTCACCTGAAGATTCTACCAGTAACAGGATACACTCTCGACAGAAGTCTTTAAAAAAAGAACTGAGTGTTTTAAAAGAAGTGCCCTCAGAAATCATTTTTCCAATATTTACTGGAATTATCTTTAAAATTTTAGCAATATTGATGTTGCTACGGATTTGTTCTACGATGTAATTTATAGCGCTTTGAACAAATTTATCCATGAAACATTGGCACCGTCACCTTCAAAACCTCCATGACCTAAGAAGATTTTCTCTTCCTCTAAAAATATTAAATCAAGAGCAAAAAAGTATCTAAGGTCTGGTTTCTTGCTTAATAATCAACTATAAAATAATTATATCTCCAAGTATAAACTCAATTTTCGAATACATTTAAGTTCTTTCTTTTCTCTTGTAAACTCTAAACGTGAATACAATCTTTTTGCTCGTTCCTTTTGAATTATAATTCGAACTCTTCACATCTTGATATTGGTATTCTCTTTGCCTCATTTTTCCAACGACCTACTCATCCGATGGATTTGATCTCTCCTGTAATAACTCTTTTTGGTCACCGTACAATATAAATATATATATTTCTAAATTTTACTGTCACGAAGTGTTTGCGGCTCTTTCATCAATGGATATTCCATTTTTGGCTTTTCCTGATAATGTACCAAGCTGAATCCTCAGACACTGCTCTGATATTCTAAGCTTACCACTCACTATACCTTACCTACCCTTGGAGCTTGCATCTATTCCTATCTAAAAGTTTCTAGGTCTGTCATTGAGAATGACGCATAAAAGCTAAGATACCTGCAATACTCAAGCTGCTTGGGAAACTCATTGCATCGCAGAATAAGCATTTTTGAAAGATAATCTTCCCCTCACAACACAGTTTTCTCAAGCATCGCTAGACAACAACAAACCTTTTAGAATTTTATTCGATCATCTACCGAGAGTTTTAGTTAATAATCATCGCATGTTACGGAAGTGTTCTAACACTAAGTCAAAGATCTGGCGTTTCATTACGGGATCATATTAAAATCACCACGTTTCGTTACCAGTCACAATCTTGTAAAGTAAATTCGAGTCTTTTTTATGCCTCTTTAATGATGTCCTTCGAATGTTGAATTCTGAACAATTTTTGGTCGTTTTGGTCATTTCTGCACCGATGACAAAAACATACTGACACTAAAAACGCAATAACTTCACTTCCAATAGATGAAATGCCATGAAATTTTTACTGGAAGTCGATTAAGGCAGATTCTAACGCACTAGTCGACATTTAAGAACTCGCCTTGTATTTTTTACCGTCGCTTACAGAATAACTCGGTCCTTTTGACCTCTATGGTTACCGATCCGCAAATCCAATCATGCTGAACACAATCCTTCTCGTTGTATATGTAAAATCTATAACTTTTTGTCCCATACATTATCCTCCGAACTCTTCCTTAATGTAAACAAATCTAAAATTATTGAATTCCTAGAAATAATAGCCTATTTTTAATTATATCTAGCAGCTCATTGCTTAATTTTTTAATATATACTCATGAAAGCACAGCAAGAGCAGTAAGATCAAAACAATGCATCTCGCCAGAATGGACTGTGGGTGATAGGGTGTTGCTAAAAACCATCAGGAGATTTGGGAATAAAATAAGGCCAGTGTATATCGAGAATAGTGTCGATGCCGGTCCGATCCACAACGGACCGTTGCAACGGGGAAGGGTGATCCACAAGCACAATGTTCGATAAGACCACCCAGCAACATGTAATAGGTACTATTGGCTCTAGTCACTTGGAAAAGTATCGCAATCATTTTGAAAATGTATGCTCAGGCTAAAGCTCATACAGCCACGATCAGTAAAGATATAAAGCTATCTCAAATTACGAAGATGAATGTGATATATTATCAGCAATGGCGTCGTTTTTGCAAAAACAAATGTTCTGAATCATTAAAAGTTGCTTTTAATGACCCACAAGTTAACGAAAGTCTGACAGAAGCTAACCTAGTAGTAACAAATCTATAAATTTGATAATGTTAATTAAATTTTAGATAATAAAAATTTTCCTAAAACTCACACACCCGACGGATATAACCTCTCAAAGTAGACATAGAAGTGGTAGATAAGGCTGAGTTCGTTAATATTTCGTAATGAAACGCATTACCATTAGCCCTTACCAGCCCGTTGGTCTATGACCTTGGCGTCAACTCCAATTTGAATAGACGCAATAAAATGCGACTAAGCACCGTTATTAGTTAATCAAAGGAAACCTGCGGAGTTGCATATGCTGAAAATCCGTTATCTGGTGCCGCATCAATCAGTTCCGTGTCTTCGTAGTAGTAAAGATAAAGCTTCATCAGGCAAACTTGTAGAGTTCGGAGCAGAGCACCGGTAAAAATTACGCTAATGTGGACATTGACGAGGAAGCCCATTTTTAAGAAGAAGCGGATTTCACAAAACAGTGGTTAGCTAAAAAAAAAAAACAAATCAGCACACGATGGCTAGCGGATGACGATTTACGAGTGCTTAGGATAGGTGCAGGACGACAGCCGTGTCTGTGCAGACTAGGGTTATATGTAAATTTTTTACCATCTCTCTATGTAAAGTCAGTTCTTAGCTGCCTTTAATGAAGTTCTTGTGAACATTAAGCTGAAAATTCTATCCAGCTTTGCATTTATTCCGGTAACACGCTTTAGTCACTGATCCTGGCCACCGCCATGTCTCGGTCCGCACTCCGTATAACTCCGTTAATACTGAGTCGATCTCAAGTCGAGCAAGAACCATACGGAAGCAAGATATTTCTGCGGTTCCTTTATCGCTTAATCTTATACATTTATTCAATTGATGAATGTTTTGTGTTTGCAATTTAGCATGGATCGTTTTAACTTCCAAAGGCATCATAAATATATTCGTATGTTGAGGGAAGTTAAGGGGATTTGCTTCATGGGTGAATACCATAATATATAATATTTTCGCTTTAATATTTTTTTCCACGAATTTTCCACGGATTTTGTTGATGTTGTGTTCGAATTTATTATTAGAATGATATTTGATTATGTTGTAATGACAAACCGTATTTTTTCTTCCTAATTTGTGTAAATGTTTTCATTTGGTTTTCGAATTCGTGGGTCCTAAGTAATAAGACCTAATGGATTTAATTAAGTAATCTGTATTGCGATTATTTGTTTTTCTTTGCTTAATTACTAAATATAAGAGTATAGCCGCTCAGGAGGGATATAGGGCGATAGGAATATGTATCACAGTGATTACTTTCAATTGGCGAGGGATTTGAGAATTATGGATGTTGGTGCGTAGCTCAACAATAGATTTTAATAAAAAGTGTGTTTTTTCTAATAGATTACGATTTTAATGAATGTCGTATCGAGTATTCAAGCCATAAAGTGATTTTTATGTTTCCCCATATTTTGGAGATGTAGATTTTTGGTTTATTTTGGCTGTACAATTTTGAATAGATGATCGTTTCCTGATTTTTATTTCTTTTTTGACTCTGGTGTTTCCTTTTTTTAGGCAAGTATATATCTATTACATTAATAAAGCCAGCGTAGTTTTATTGGATTTGATGCTTTCACGTGGTTAACACGCAACAGGTGCCTGGCATGGTGGAAATGGATATCGTGAAGAACCTACATATGTTCACCAAAGTTTGGCGCGCTCGCCTCGAGGTTGGACAAAGTGTGAATGGATTCCCCAAATACTTTCAGCGGCTCTTGCAAGCAATTGTCTTTAAATTGCGGACCATAATACCTTGTGCCATCTGCGATCTTCGTTTTCGTTTGGATTTGGCAGAAACGGATCAAATCCAACTTCTGGTCACTGGTATGGGCAAGGGTCTAAGTGATGCCAACAAAATGAAGTACCGATGCCGTGTACGCTTGAGAAACTTTGCCCAGCAGCCACAGCAACAGTAACAGCCGCAGAACGGGTTTCATGAGGCAGCGGTGCATGCGACCCAATCCCAACCAGAGTTAAATAGCAAGCGGAAGCTCCAGGAGGAGGACAACATTTTTCCACTGGACGAGGATCAGATGGTGGACACACCTACCCCGACCAGCACCACCATACCGCCCTTTGGTATGGGATTCTTTAACGTGCGAAAAACTTCACCGTCCCGTTTGAGCAAGTTGGGCTCCGGAGGCAAGTCCTTAAATGTGGGATCAGTTGCCCGTAACCGATACTTTCCTCTACGAGATCGTTATGGTGTGGATCTGACGACGTGGTTAGTGTTATGTTCGTCAAATAACCCCTTATGTATTGGATAGTAACTTCCCAATAGAGAGTCATATGTATATTTGGAGATAAGAAAAATATAAAGGGTGACACAATGGAAATGCCTATGTGACTAAAAGTATAGTGTGTGGTAAAGTGCGTTGGTGAGCAGCTATTACGTTCAATTCAGTCATCTGTATACCATTCGGAGATAAGAAATATAGAGGGTGACGCAATGGAAATGTCTATGTGAGTGAAAGTATAGTGTGTGGTAAAATGCGTTAGTAAGAAAATTTTACGTGTAATTCAGGAAGATTGGTGAATTTAAATATTAAGTTTCCTCTAGTATTGTTAATTCCTGAGCGACAGCTCCTATGCCAACTGTTAAAATCTCCTGTTATTAGTAAGGGTTATAGTTATATGTTGCAAATATTAAATTTTTAAATGTTAAATATGGTAAATTTCTAGGGTGAACTGGTGTTATGTCGAAGTCGAGTGCGAAAGCACTGACGTTTCGGTATTGAATATCATTGTGGTCTATTTCAACTTCATATCCATTTGTGGCAGTATTTTCGTGGTAAGGAATATTATTAATTGGGATGGAGATATGTTGTTTAGAGTTTCTTGTAGAAATATGATTTTTGGGTGTGCTTTTCATGGGGATTTACAATTCACTATGAGTGTCTAAATAAAAATATGTAATTAAATTACTTCAGAGAACTCTTAACATTCTTTGACTTAAGTTTTTTTGGGCCTAATAAGGTTAATAAAGTGGGGTGTTCTCGGGTGGCTTGTGTGTGGGGTTGGCTAGTAGATGGTTTACAGGCTTGATGAGCTGTTCAGCTAATAGAGTAGAGCGCCGTTTGGTTGCTGTGGCGGGTATACGAGGTATGAAAATAAAATAATGAGACTGATTATATTGCCTCGATTGTGTTATCCCTGCGACCTTGAAATTCCCTTTCCCTTCTTCATTGCATACTCCCCTCTTCATTAATATATTTTCCATCGCTCCAGCTTGTCTAGTTAGCCTGCTGTGTCGTGTGGAGTAAACGCGTGTTCATGGTGCTTGTCACGAAAATGAAAAAGCAAAATCGAGAGCAACGCGTCGCGATTGAATTTTACGCCAAATTGGGCGAAACCGCTTCGTAAACGTACCGTAAAATTGTAAAATTGCATGGTGATAGTGCTCTTAGTCGTGCCCAGGTGTTTCGAGGCCATATAGAGTTTAAGGAGGATTGTCTTCGCTCTCCCCCCGCCGGCATAAGCAAGTCGAAGGTGAAAACGATGATTATTGCCTTTCTTTATAGCCGTGGAATCGTCCACAAAGAATTTTTTCCACTGGGGCAAACTGTAAATCAAGTCTACTATTGCCTAGTACTCGATAGATTGCGAAAACGGATCAATAGGGTGCACCAACGCATCCCTCGATACTGGATCCTTTATAACGACAACGTGTCGTGCCCCACCGCCCTTAACGTATCGGAGTATTTGGCCTCTATAGGGAACACGGTGTTGCAACGACCGCCTTATTCGCCCGTTATTTCACCCTGTGACTTTTTTTGTTCCCCAGAAAAAAATCGGTGGTCAAAAGCCTTTTTCTTTTCTTTCTTTCAGAGTATGCTTGTTCACTTGTTAACTTCAGTTTTTTTGACGATTAGCCTTTGGTTCAGTTTGCTGTTATATAGTGGTTGCGAAATTGTATCCCTATTTGCTCTGTTAATGTCTTAAATAGAATACTTCCCTAAAGCGTGCTGTTATTTCTGTGGGTGTGACAGTTGAATCTATCTATGCCTTTTCATACAATTTGTATTTTCTTTTGCTTTTTATTTGTTAAGTGTAGTAATTTATAAATTCTTTAGTGAGATATCTCGCTATAGTACTAAGGTTGCCTTTATTGATAACTTCGAATTTTGTTTGAGACATATTTTCCTTTTTTGGTTGGTAATAAAAAGATCTTTTGCTTAAATAAATTTTTAAGCATATTAATAGGATCGAAGCAGTAGTTTTGAAATTCCAATGAGTTAAAATTTAGTCTTCTTTGGTTTATTTCATAAAAAAATATCCCTTGCAAAACGGGTGTTTTGTACTGATAAGCCATCATAATAATAACCCAGTGTCGAAGTTTGTTTGATGTCATAGTTGGCAAATGTTTGCGCAGACTAAATATAAAAATCTGTTCAGCAATTTGCAACTACTTCCTGAAAATACTAATAAAATATTTTACCCATATATCATGGAAACAACTTCCTTTTATATTGGCTTATGTATATTTCAAGTTTTTAATGCAAAAGCTTCAATATTCGCATTAATTTGTTGTATATTAACACAACACAACAGGGAAAATTCTCTTTATTAAGATCTCAGTGGCGTTAAGTATATTCGTTTTTACAGTTTCAAGGCCTGTTACTAATCAGCCCAGCTTGCCCACCGGATACCTCTATATGGAAGCCTCGTCACTATAGCAGGGACGTTGACAAATGGTTTCTGGAAGAGGTGATTTTTGAGTATTTGAGCACGGGGAAGTCGTCGAATAGGGCGTCGAGTGTAATCCCAAAAGTTATGTTAGTATATGTATAAATATTTTATATTATTAATTAATATGTAATTGGGCATACTTAAAATTTTGGGGTCGTGGTGTGTTTTTCATCGAAATTCATTGCGATTTTCGAGGTTACATTGCGTAAGTGACTTGTTAAATTCAGCCTAATTTTTCTGTAAACTTATCTTACCACATGCAATATAATACTATATAATAAATACTTCAATACTATTGTATTGGGGCGGTTAACACTCAATGTTGCCCATACTCTTCCACGTATATTTCCGCGTGTTTTATTCTCATACAAGGGAACAAAGGAATTGTTGTTTTAAGTGCAAAAAAGGTACAATACATTGTTGCACCTGGAATCTGCCAATCTTCAGTTGTTAGATGTAGTTACAGTAACTTACAAGAATTACAACCTTTATATCAGTGCGATCCACATACAGTAATAAGAAAATATCTAAGTTTAGAGTTGCACCCACAGCAAAACAATCTCTGCCCAGATTAAAATCAATTTTATCAGTTTTAGGCAGAACTCAACCAAGGAATAAAACAAGATTTGCGCTTTCCATCACACAAGGTTGCTGGTTATTTTTTTTGACCGATTCATCCGTCGTACTGGGTTGGATCAACGCAACTTCTATTTACCACACGCTTGTGGCGAATCGGAATACAAATATTCATCTAGAAATGAAAAAAATCACAATCATCCGTAAAGAGTGCGCCTGAGGCCTTACCAAAAAGAATAACTGCTAGAAAATTATCCAATAATAGTTTGTGGTTTTTCGGACCACTATTTCTGCATGGATCAATTGATCAAGAATACCTTCAATACTTCCGACCATCATGGAACAAAACACGAAATCAGTCAACGTAGCTTTAGGAGGTGAAATGTATAACAGAAGACAGATGCTCCTTTTGGCAGCTCTTCGCCCTGGATCGTCGCGGGCGTTGTGTCAGACAATTAATTGCTATAATTCAATTAACTTTATTTGAGCCACTAAAAAATTAAAGAAGCATTTTGCTCCAAAACCAAAAAATATGATTAATCTATGTGACAAAAAGAAAGTTATCCCACCACGAGTGTCATCGTTGGTCTGTGGCATTCCGCAAAACGTCTGCTAGTATCGATCAGCCACAGCTTCATTAGTTTTGAAGAACTTAACTCAGTTATCGTGAAAACTGAAGCCATTCTCAGGTTACGGTCCACACTCCTATGTCGCCAGATTCTAAAAAAACCGAAAGATCCTCCAGCACAATGCAAAAAAGGATGCAAATCACCATACCATTGAGACCAGCAGAAAAAAATATCGTATGAAGCATTGACAATTTTAATCGTTACACTGATATTGCGCCTACATTGTGCGGCATAAAATACATTTAACTACTTATATAATATAACTATTTTCAACAAATTAACAGAAAAGTAGCTCCAGAATCTAATCAAAGAGTTTTCATCATAGGATTGGGTTGAATACCTGTTCAACGAGAGAATGTTAAGTTATGAAAGTCAATCTTAAGTTACAACATAATCAGTTCAAATAAAAAGTTAAAGCCATATTTAAAAAATAAAATAGAACACCGGGAAGGCTGACCCTCCAATTCTTAACAAGTAAGGTAGCAGCAGTCGAGTTTCCCGATTGCAAAATACCCTGTACCCTTAGACATGCTTACAATTTATTTATTTAATATCAATATATAAATGAAACAATATTTTATTAGAAAAGAGTACCATAACAATATATATTTGGTATGATTTTGGTTATGAAAATAAGTTTCGTGTGTCATAAAGCCATACACATTTCGCTGTCAACGTCGCAGTCGGCGTCGCGCAATGTGTATTTTGCTGCGCTTGTGCTTCCCTTGCCATAGATTTTGAATGTGATTTTGCAACACTTCCGTGTTTCTTATCCGATTTGGTTCAAAATTTAAAAATTAGATAGCTTCTATAAGCACCAACGCATATGCCGAATTGCATAGCATTAGGTTAATAATTGTGGGCGTGGCAGTTTTTTGCGGTTTGCGGGGGGTAATATCAAAATAAACTTGTACTGCGTATGGTAATTACCTATCCAACGATATATAGCACATGTCTGTAGCTCTTGCAGTTTCTGGAATCTAGGCGTTGATACGGACAGACAGACGGCCAGACGGACAGACGGACGGACGGACAGACGGACATGGCTATATCGACTCGGCTGTTGATGATGATCAAGAATATATATACTTTATGGGGTCGGAGATGCTTCCTTCTGCCTGTTACATACATTTGCACCATATTATGATACCCTTTTCACCCATATTCTTATTCACATTCTTCACATATTCTTCACCGTCCAATGTGTTCAAGTGCAAGTTGCAGCAATAATCGGCTTATGTATGGTACTCTTTGGTCAATAAATTCGTCAAATCTTGCCATTAGTTATTTACCCATTGCTCAATAAATATTCAGAGAAATAACACTTAAATATTTGTTTGCTTAACACGAAATAAAAAACAGTTTTTTGATATTCTGATTGTGCCTAACTTTTAGCACTTTACAGCATTAGCATTTTACAATGTGTTAGACAGAGATTTTAAAAATGTTTGAAATTTTAAAATAATAAATTGATTGCACAAATTAAAAGAGTGAACTATAAAATAAATATAGAAATATATATTTATGTCGGAGATTCAATTGACCAAACGTATTATTTTTGAATGTAACCTAAATAATGTAATTATTTTGTTATGTTAAGAATATAGAGCGATATAATGATCTAATGAACAGAGTGTTCTGTTTTTGAGAGAGCAACATTTTGGAGTTGTATTCAAAATGTGCATGGTGCCACGGTTGTTCGGTAGAATTCCTTGGAAACTAAGAAATGATGATGAAGTGTAGTTATAAATTAGAAACAAAGAGTGAGACAGCGAAGCACATGGATTCCGTCTATTGGGAACAATCGCATGGACAACACGCAGGCGAATTGCTGTGCGAATCGATATGGACAGTGAATTGGAGGAAATACACGATGCTTCTCCGTCAAGTGAAAATGATAAAACACGCCTACTCGGAGACCTTCCGAGCGATTAGTGCATTATTGGAATCTCAAAACAAAGTGCTCCCAAAGTGGAAAGATATGAGCAATGAAGTAATTATAGTGCTGGCATATGCGGCTCAAATAGACCACCGACTGCAGCGTTTGTTATTTACGACAAACATCCAGACACGAGGCGAATTTGAACAACAACTGCGTGCCTGGACATAAAATCGCGGAGCCCCGAATCAGAATGGCTGCAGAGGCGAAGTTGGCGAACAGTAACCCCACACACAGCAACTCTACTCCAAAGTGGGACATGTTAACCATAAAATGCTAAAAGTGTGGTCAGCAGGGCCATATTGCAAAGAGTTTTTTTTTTGTATAAAGTTAATTCCGTCAAGCACTGTCAATACACTGTCTAGCATGACTATATGGTATGAATGAATTTTATGGATTCTGAGTCAGACCGATTAAACTAAACTTGCAGAAATGGGTGTTAAAATGGGTGAAAAGGGTATCATATTATGGTGCAAATGTATGTAACAGGCAGAAGAAAGCATCTCCGACCCCACAAAGTATATATATTCTTGATCAGCATCAACAGCCGAGTCGATATAGCCATGTCCGTCTGTCCGTCCGTCTGTCCGTCCGTCTGTCCGTCCGTCTGTCCGTCCGTCTGTCCGTCTGTCTGTCCGTATCAACGCCTAGATCTCAAAAACTACAAAAGCTACAGACATGTGCCATATATCGTTGGATAGGTAATTACCATAAGCAGTAGAAGTTTGTTGTTTAATTTTAATATCACCCCCCGCTTCCCAGCAAACCGCAAAAAACTGCCACGACCACGCTCCCCCGCAAACCGCAAAAAACTGCCACGCCAACAATTATTAACCTAATGCTATGCAATTCGGCATATGCGTTGGTGTTTATAAAAGCTATCTAATTTTTAAATTTGAACCAAATCGAATAGGAAACACCGAAGTTATGCCACATGCAAAATTTATGGCAAGAGAAGCAGAAGCGCAGCAAAACACGCATTTCGCGACGCCGACTGCGATGTTGACAGCGAAATGTGTATGGCTTTATGACACACGAAACTTTTTTTCATAACCAAAATCATACCAAATTTATATTGTTATGGTACTCTTTTCTAATATGGTAGAATATTGTTTCATTTATTTATTGATATTAAATAAATAAATTGTAAGCATGTCTAATGGTACAGGGTATTTTGCAATCGACTGCTGCTACCTTACTTGTTTAGACTTAAAGTTTGCGGGATTTTCGTTAAACTTGAACAAGAGCTCTTCCTAAAAACAGGTATTGCGTATCGTGGTTATAACATCGAAAATGACGAAATACGGCCAAATCCACAAATAATTCAAGCATTGGCTGAATTGTTGCTGCTACAAACAGTAGCTCAACTGACACAGTTTATTGGATTATCTTCTTATTTTCGAAAATTTTTTCTTCGCTTTTCGGAGCTATTAAAGCCATTATAGTTACTTCCATAAAAAACACAGATTATTCTGATTATTTATGACCCATAGTACCCAGTAGAACTATTCACTTATGCTAGTGCAAATGGCTATGGTGCCATACTGATGCAAAAGATCGATGGTAATATCACTAGGCTAACTGAAGTTCGTGTAGAATTGGCAGACATAACAGATAACTGGTTGCTTGCAGAGCAGCATAGATACCATGCAGAAGTTTCTTAACTAATGATAAAACTGCAAAATAACAAATTGCAATATAAACTAGCAAAGGCATATGAACTAAGATCGGGCATGTTGCATAAATTAATACAGAGAAATGGCTGCAATAGGTGCCTATCAGTAAGGACGAGAGCATTCAGGTGGTGTATAATAAACCATGTTCATGAAGCTATCATGTATTTGGAATGGGAGAAGACCTTGGAACATATTCGCACATATTTGGACATATTTCTAAGCCAATACCTTAACTTAGAAACATGTCCAAATATTTGCAAAAATGTTAATTGTCAAAGTCAACATAAAATTGAATAACATTTCATACTTAAAGTCCCCGTATCTTGGCATACGGTATACGGTATATGTAAATATCAGTGGCAAATGGTGGTAAAAATTACATCAAAGAATATGTGATAGATCAAGTTGATTTGGGGTTCATTTTTATCACGCATTAAGCCTTGACACTAATAGCTCCATTGAGGCATTAAAATCTTCTATGTGCACATTTGGTGTACCAAATCGCCTAATTGCTGATCAAGGCCATAGTTTTACTTTAAACAGTTCTGTCCACTTGAAAAAGTTGAATTACATTTGAATGCAATGGATGCTAGGCGCGCAAACGTCGAGGTTGAACACGTAATGAGCACTTTTAAGACTATATTAACGGCTGCTGAGACCAGTAAGAGATCATGATAGAAAGCTGTAAAAAAAATTTAGTTGGCTATGAATTGTACGGCTAATCAAGTCACAAAAATTAGTCGTTTGGAACTTTTATATTCATAGGTTTTGCACAACATAAAAATAAATGCTGAATATATTTTTTTTATGGTATCTACGAGTGCCTCAGTCGGCGATCTCTAGCATTTTACCGCGTCTACGTCAACAGGCATCAACCGTAACTGGTCGTAGACCTTATCTAGTGTCTAGACCTTCTAGTGTAGACCTTATGGCCTCGTGAATGTGGTTAACAACAGACTATCTAAACGCCCTCGGAAAACAGTTGTGGGTGATAGTTGCCAAGTCAACTCGTACTTCCACAACTTTGCTTGCATTTGTCTGGGCTACTACAGCGACGGGATTCCTCAACAAGCAATCAACATGAGCCATTTGGCTACACTTCTGATATTCTATCTGAAACCATCTACCATCGATGCACTCGCGTGGACAATACCGCTTTGTCCCGACTCGCTCTGAGGGAATTACAGTCTGTATACACGGTAAACTTTCACCAGTTAAATAACGGTAGAAATGCTTGACGGCATTAAACACTGCCAATGTTTCGAGCTCATATGAGTAATATTTAGATTTTGAAGTAAAGCGGTTTCATTATTTCCGAAAATCGAGGGACGAACTGCCTGAAATAGGATGCTAGTCCTATAAACTGTCTAATCTGTGTGATTGAAGATGGGTTCGGAAGTTGAGACAAAGCTAGGATTTTCCGGGGGTTGGGCTTTTTTACTCTTCTTTATAACAAAAGTATTCCCAAGATTCTATCTCTGTCCGCAGAAATTGACATTTTTTACATTGAAAGATAACCCTGACATCGATAACGCGCTCAGTACCTTATCTTCTCTTTCGTACGCATAAACATCATCTATGTAGATTACTGTATAGGTATTAACTAAATTTCCCAAGGCTTGGACTATGCCACACATTTTTTTTTCATACTTATTGCGTTATTTATTGTACCTGCTCTTGTTGTGAGATTAACAATAATTATTAAAATCTTATTATATAACTTAGATTATTAACAATGTACAATAATTTTAATAGTTAGAGACGGCCCTAGGATTTCTTTGCTGGGCTGGAGAATCTTTGCGCTTCAGTCGGCTCTGACTGCAGACTCGCGTAAGTGACTTCGCAAGAGGATTTTTGTGTGCCGCAAGTTTTGCGTGGTGTTTACTTTTTTTTAATCTGGATTTCCTCGTTGACAAGATTTATGTGGAGGTCTCTGTAGATGCTTTCGCTGCGGAGGTACCATGGCCCAATTGATGTTCGCAGAATCGTTGACTAAGCTCGCTCTATAATTTTAATGCTGGTTTTCAAAGCGTTTCCCCATAGTTCACAGCAGTATGTCCAGATGGGTTTCATCACGGTATTATAGAGGAGCACTTTGTATTTCAGACTTAGGGGAGAGTTGCAGTTTATAACCCAGTGGAGATTGGCTGCTTTAAGCTTCATATGACTCCTCTTGGATTCTATATGTTGCCGCCAGGTGAGGCGTCTATCTAGGTGAACGCCGAGATACGTTACTACGTCTGCTTGTGGGACGAATGTATTGTTCAGGATACAGGGTGGGCAGGTTTGTCTGTTCAATGTAAGGGTTACATGTCTGCTTTTGGTCTCGTTTATCTTGATGCGCCAGTCCGCAAACCATCTTTCCACTCTTTTAAGATGGCAGGCAAGTTGTTCTGTTGCCTTTGCTGGGCATCTAGATCGGCTAAGTATTGCGGTGTCGTCAGCAAAACTAAAGGTTGTGAGCTGATAGTTTGTAGACATGTCTGCTGTATATAGGGTGTTCAGAACGGTGCCCAGCACACTACCATGGGGGACTCCAGCATTGATAACGCGGTCATGTGAAGTCGAACTGTTACACCTGGTTGAAAACACTCTTTTGAAGAGATAAGATTCGAGCATTTTGTGTGTGTTCTGGGGAGCAGATTCATTATCTTGTGCATTAGTCCCTCCAGCCAGACTCGAATAAATGCTTGTGCAACATCTAAGAATATCGCTGAGCAGTATTCCCGGTGCTCGAAAGCGGTACAAATTTCTTTTGTTATGCGATTGACCTGTTCGATCGTTCCATGAGAGCCAAATTGTCTGTCTTTTTAGGTAGGGAGTTAGTTGCTTTAAAAATGCCTTTTCACACAGTTTCGAGAGACATGTTGGAAGACTGATTGGTGTGTAGGGTGAGGGTTGGGATTTGTCTAAGCCTGGCTTGGGAATCATTACTACGACCGCCTTTTTCAACCTTTTGGGTATCCAAAAGGTATTTTATAGTATCCAATTTTCGTAATAGCGCTGAAGAGGTGGCATAAGGTCAGAACTGCACACGGTGGGAGTTCTATAATCATTTTTGGTGTCACCAAGTCATGTCCAGGTGATTTTATGGCCGACGTGCCGACCTCGATTTTATGGCGTGATGCATTGGAGCTAGGGTAGACTTATGCTTTGAAATATTTTTGTTCTTTAGTTCTGTCCAAGATACGAAAGCTTACGCTTCACAACTAAAAGATTGCTCCGGCTTTGGCCGTAATAACTTTGTCTTATCATTGATACACTTACTGAGCCACAAGGCCAGTGATTTGGGAGTAAAGTAACTCTCCAACGTAATCATCATAAGAAGACTTGTTACAACCGATTGCAGTTCCAATGCAAGATTCCACGGACAGCAGCAAACTAGTAATAATACTTGTATCATATTCTATAGATGATATTATTAATAGATAAAAAAACCAAAAAATTTCATGTATATACGTCAATAAACACCAATAGAAAACCCTGGAAAACCTGAAGCCAATCCAGCCTCGTTTTTTTTTCTTTTTTTTTAACGTTCTTATTTTGTATTTATTATCTATCCTGTATCCCATAGGCCCAGATTGGCTTTGTAAATAACTACTTTGTAAATAAGCAGTTTGAGTTTTTCCTTGAGCTTGGACCTTCTTCCCAGGAGCCAGTGCAGTTGCTTAAGTCGTAGGTTGGCCTGGTTGCGCTTGTTGATCACGTGTGGACGCCAAGTGAGCCTGCGGTCCAGGGTTAGCCCAAGATATTTGGGAGTGTTATTCCTTGGGATGGTTTCCCCGTTAAGTGCAACGGGGGGGCATTCTCCCCTGCATAGTGGGAAGGTTGTGTGGGAGGATTTCACCGCGTTGATCACGATGTTCTATCGTTTCAGCCATGGATCGAGAGCTTCCAGTTGTCTCTGTATGATGGCTGATGCTTCCTGGGGATCTGTGGTGGAGGCTAGGAAGGCGGTGTCATTTGCATATGTGGCTACTGTGAGGTTCCGAGAGGGGGTGATGGGAAGGTCTGCTGTGTAGAGTGTGTACAAGATGGGTCTTAGAACACTGTCTTGACGTACTCCTGTTCTTATAGGCCTAGGCGTGCTGATTGATGATCCGCATCTCACTCGGAATTCTCTTTCCTCGGTGTACGACTTGAGGAAGGTGAAGTGGGAACTTGAAAGGTGGGATTTAATTTTGAAAAGGAGTCCAGGGTGCCAGACTCTGTCAAATGCCTGTCCGGCCTCGTCCAGCATAACGGCGCAGCAGTACTCTTTCTTTTCGAAGGCCTCGTATAATACTGGCAGTACTCTACGCAAATATACTCTTTCAAGTATTTTAGAGAGGATTGCCAGTAAACTAATCGGACGATACGAGGCTAGATTGGCTTCAGGTTTTCCAGGCTTGAGGAGAACAATTACTTCAGCACACTTCCACTCTTTCGGGAAGTACCCTTGACAGCGGATGTTAGCCAGCCTTTGGGAACAGATTAGGGGAAACATTTTCAGTGCTGTTGCATCGATTCGTTCAGGACCTGCTGACTTGCCATTTTTTAGGAAGGCGATCTCCTGCGCAATCTCCTCTGGTTCGAAAGGGCTGTATTGGCGGGCCAGGAGTACTTGGGCTGTCTACGAACATTATGGTGGCAGCTTTCGCTTCGCCAGTGCATCTCTCGAAAGGTGAGAATGCACTATGTAGATGGTCAGCAAAGGCTCTTTCGACCTCAGACCGACACCAGGAACCGTCCACTTTGCGCACGGGTGATATCTTCTTCTCAGGTCTTTTTATGTGCCTCGTGACATTCCACAGATTGTGCTGCGGGTCTCCAGGTTCCAGCTCCTTAAGGAATCTAGCTCCTTAAGGAATTCTCCAGTGAAATGGCAGTCCATACTCTTCCGCTGCGGGTACTTATAGAGCTTTATGCCTTTGGGGTTGTTTGTGCGGGACCCCCACCAGGAGTGTTTGGCGTTAAAGTCTCCGGCTGCTATAAAGCGAGGTCCAAGGGACTCGAAGAAGTCCTGAAAGTGGGTCTCGGTTATCGAGTGTCTGGGTGGGAAGTAAACCGCACCAATGATGATATATCCCTTTCCAGCCTCGTATCGTCTGATTAGTTTGCTGGCAATCCTCTCCAAAATACTTGAAAGAGTATTTTTGCGCAGAGTACTGCCAGTACTGGACGAGGCCGTACTGATGCCTGATCACCAGTTTGGCTTCAGACGCCTCCATGGAACACCTGAGCAATACCACCGGATTGTTGAGAGCATAATTGAGGCCCTCGAAAAGAAGGAGTACTGCTGCGCCGTTATGCTGGACGAGGCCGGACAGGCATTTGACAGAGTCTGGCACCCTGGACTCCTTTTCAAAATTAAATCCCACCTTCCAAGTTCCCACGTCGCCTTTATCAAGTCGTACACCGAGGAAAGAGAATTCCGAGTGAGATGCGGATCATCAATCAGCACGCCTAGGCCTATAAGAACAGGAGTACGTCAAGACAGTGTTCTAAGACCCATCTTGTACACACTCTACACAGCAGACCTTCCCATCACCCCCTCTCGGAACCTCACAGTAGCCACATATGCAAATGACACCGCCTTCCTAGCCTCCACCACAGATCCCCAGGAAGCATCAGCCATCATCCAGAGACAACTCTATGCTCTCGATCCATGGCTGAAACTATAGAACATTGTGGTCAACGCGGAGAAATCCTGACACACAACCTTCGCACTACGCAGGGGAGAATGCCTCCCCGTCACACTCAACGGGGAAACCGTCCCAACGAATAACACTCCAAAATATCTAGGGCTAACCCTGGACCGCAGGCACACATGGCGTCCACACGTGATCAACAAGCGCAACCAGGCCAACCTACGACTCAAGCAACTGCACTGGCTCCTGGGGAGAAGGTCCAAGCTCAAGGAAAAACTAATACTACTCACATACAAAATAGTGTTGAAGCCAATCTGGACATATGAGATATAGTTAGGGCACGGCAAGCTGTTCAAACTGCAGCAGAATCTAGCGGTTTCAAAATAAATGACTAACAATAGTTTCTTACGCCCTTTCGTACCAGGATAACTCCATCGTTCGTAAAGGGCTTGGAATTACATGGGTAGCAGAGGAAATCACCCGTCCCAGCGAAAGATACACAAAAAGACTGTTGTCCAGTCCAGATCCCAACCACCTGGCCATCAACCGCCTAGATAATAGCCAATCCCTAAGACGCCTGAAGAGGAAACACCCGCTTGACCTCCCCCATCAATAGACACCTAAGTCAACCTCATTAAATATACATTCCATGTACCTCCCTTAAGTCAATGTTATAATTTAAGTTATAATTGCAACAATTATTTTAATTTTCTGATTTAAAAAAAAATACAAACAACAATTTCTTAAAGAAAAAATATCGAAGTTGTTTAATTGTATCTTAAAAATTAAATTTATGAGGTACAATAATTATAGCCGGAACGCAGCTGAGGCTTTCAGTCAAGTTTTTGTGTGTGTTTTATGTGTTGTGGGACTCGAACTCAGACCGGGCGGCACAGCTCATGCTCTCAGCAATCGAGTAGGTCTCACTTAGCCTAGTGGCCCGGCATGGAATATGGGAGTATCGAGAAATGATCTATGTACATAAAATCTAAAACGAAACAGTTTTGTGAAAATGATAAAATAAGTGAATAAAATTCAAAAACATCCCTAGCTAACAACATTTATTGATTGATTCCTTGGGTGGTGCCGCCCGGCCTGGGTTCGAATACCGGTTACATCTTCTGTTTTCAATAACATGTGGTGGAATAATAGGTATTGATAATATAAAGTAATTTAATTTTCAGTTAAACTTAGTTCAGTTAGACAGTTTTCAGACAAAACCGAAGAAATTTGGAACAAAGGATTAGAAAATATCATAATTTTAATCGAAATTGGCCTGATAAATATTAAAATAGTGAATTCCACAACTAATTTCATACACAAAGTTCCAGCATTTACTTTGTAGACCTTTCCGTATATTTATATGATTAATAATAATTATTTTAATTTGACGGAATAATAAAGTTAATAAAACTCAATGAATCCCAAGCTAATAGTCAAAGTCCTCTTTTGTTCCCCCTAAGTCGTAAGGGACACAGAGAATAAAATAATAGCCATTGAGCGTACATTAAAATATAGTGAGAAATTAAAAAAACTTCGAAAAGCTTGTGAGCGTGTCCGTGGCCGTAGAAATATATATAGAGCTTATGTATACGAAAATCCATGAAAATGCGAAAAAAAATTGCGAGGTCTAAAAAACGTCTAAAAATGGACGATTACCAAAAAAGAGGAATACTCATATTCACTGTTGTATTCAAAGGTAGGGACCATTTTTTTGAGCTCTTTAAGGAGCTCATCCTTGAAGCTAAGCTAACATAAATGTTGTTTTTCATTTGTTGCTGGATTCCGGCAATAATTATGAGGCGGACCAATTTAATCGAATAATGGAGCTTACAAAAATCAATACGGACTCATAGAGGCATTTAACAAATTTCATTGACTCTATTAATAAGTCTATTTATATGATGACGATGACGACCTAAAGCATATTTGACCGAAGAATCCGATTGCATTTTTGCGCACATCATCATTACAAAATTTAATAAAGGGGCTCTACAGCAATATGAGAGCAATATTAAAAAATCAAATTAAATCCACAGACAGAGATGTCATGGAATTTTTAGATAAATGTTCGTTAGTTTTCTTTTCTCATAAGAGGAAAAAATATGTCTAGAAAAGTTGTTTAAAAATAACTCCAACGAAGTGAATTGTCCAAAGTGCAAAATGCCCGGAAATCGAAATATATATAGTCATAAATTTAAATCATTGAGTCCCCAGGAGAGAGTAGACGCAGCACAAAAATGAACTAGTGAGTTATTATGCTCCTATTGCAATGGAAACCACCATAGCATGTTACACATTGTAAAATCATATGTAAATATGTACATGCATTATTCTAAACATTCGTTATTGGCCACAGCTTATGTTCAAACTAAAGATAAAGATAGGAAGTTTCAAACATATAGAGCTTTGATTGATAATGGTTCACAAAGCACAATAATATCAGAAAAGGCGGCACAAAAATTAAAATTGCCGGAAATCAGGTCTCATAGGGAGATAAGTGGTATAATATCCACAAATAAATTTCTGTCAAAGCACATCTTAATGTTGCCCATTATAAAGACAATTTCAAAAATAATAAACCTTAATGCAATTATTTTACCGAAATTAATACAAAATCCTTCCGAAAATAAGGAACATATAACTAAACAGGACTTGAAAGAATTTTTGTTAGCCGATCCCGATTTAGAAAGATCACGTGGTACTGTTTAAATAGTAGGGGCTGACTTAGATTTGTAGAGCCCGGAGTAGTTTAAAAAGGATCACTTCTCGGGAAACAGGGCGAACAAAGTTCACAATGAAAAATTGTATTAGTTCAACCACCTTTGTGAACTAAAAAAGGAGGGAAGAATCAAAAAAGAATTGTTAAAATTCCTCAAAGCAAAGACATAAGAGGAAAGTGGAAGAAGTCCACCAAAGTAAATACGATAAAGTTATAATAGTCACACCAAGTTTAAAGGAAAATGTAGTAAAAAGATCATTTAATAAAAAGTATTCCCTATCAAATTTTAATGAACTATAAAGGTCAAATACAAGTAAAAATAGATCCAAATATCCCCATGTTATTAAAAGTGTATCGCTATTGTCAAAATAAACAAGAAGTTATGCGACAGAAAAACTAAAAACAGAAGAAATGCCGGTAATTGTTTGGATCCCCTTAAAGACTTCAATTATTAATCATACGACAGAAATAGCTCCACTTTTAAAGAAATTAAATATTTTAAAACGTAAAACATATACCTGCAAAATCGAATATTTCATATTTCAATCATAATATTTCGTACATACTAGTCGATATAATTAATTGAGAGGTATGGCTTCAATACTTCGTTTTTTATTTCAACACGACCCCATCTACAGCATTGTCTATCAAAATGATCTATCAAAACATATCATTAGCATCGATAACATAGAAATAATTTATAATATAGATGTCTACCGTTAAGAAAGTACATTTAGATTAAAAGTATCATATAAAGGAGCTAGAATTGCTTGCTTGAACAGCATACAAAGAAGAATAAGAAAATATTGGACCAAAAAGACAGATATTATATATATCCAGGAGATAAGATCTTTGTAAGGAATAAGGTAGGTTATACTTTAGAATTTAAACATACAGAACTTTATAAGGTAGAAGACCTAGCAGAAAATAATAATTTCGAATGAAAAGAACAATAAACAAAACGTATATAAGAATCGATTAAAAATGTATTCTTCATAATTAATATTGTCAACCATAAACACAAAAACAATTTTAAAAATATAGAGTATATGAGTTTACATAGTTTTAAAGAAAAATATCTACTCCATTTCTATTCTATTCTATTTTTGGAGGGAGTGAGGTGTAGTATATTGAATAACTAACTGTAGCCAACTTTTGTTCAAAATATTACACAATTTAAAGTACAACTATACTGTGGGTCTTAGTTGTGGTGTTTACGTAAATATGCGATTTCATGATGGATTGTAATATGATCACCCACTTACTTCATACGCCATACTCATCGTTCCCACACTGACCGATCGCAGCTACATACCTGTACACTGACTAACGACAACAACAATTATTTTTCTCTCTTCATCGATATATGTAAGATATGCATACGCAGCCGGATAAGGGATAATCAGGACTAAAAAGCCTAAGCTCAGCCTAGTAAGAGCACGCGCCAGATGTTTAGAATGCGAAGAATGCTTGAATAGGAATGTTTCTTTGCTTAATACGATGCCATTTCGGACTTCTGGAATTTTTTGGTCTCTGCATGCTCTTATTCCTTACGTACCACTGTGCCCATGTTCGTTCTCAGGATTTTTGATTCTGGCAGCCATAAACCCAAATGGGCTTTAGAACTGAGTTGTATTGCAGTACTTTAAAGCCACGACATAGGGGAGACCGTGAATTTATAAGCCAGGCTATTGAAAGCCATTGCCTTTTTGTTATAGCTGGGTGCTCTTCTACCCGATGGGTCTGCACCAAGTAACTTTTTTTAACTACCTCACTTTGTTTGCTTGCGGTACTTTCGTGTTGTTTATTATTAACTGAGGGCATTTTTTGTCAAGGGTAAATGTGACCTACTTTAATTGTATCCTCCAATCAGCCTTTTTTTACAAAATGAAGGGCTAATTGCCCATTGTTATTTTATTATTTGCAAGAAGGTCGGCTGTGTGGTGGATATATAATGTTGAGCCAAAATGCTGCCGTAAGCAACTCCAGCACCATTAAATTGGTCATCGGAAGTAGCTGAATTTCATCTCACTAAGAATTGTTATTGTAAAGATAAGATTCTATGAGGTTGTGAGTATTTTATGAAATCATTTGTCTGATCATATGCATTAGCATATCTAGCTAAGCTGTCGAATGCTGTCGAAAAATACGGATGAACGGTGTTCTTAATTTTTGAATACACTCCGGATTTCTGATGTTATGCGATCGAATTTCTTGATGGTTCCGGGTTTTTTGGCGAAATCTAAATTAACAGGGAATTGAAATGGGATCTTATTGTTATATATTAGAAATGGATTTATGCGGGTCAGCATACATTTTTCAAAGAGTTCTTTATGGTCAGTAAAAAGGTAGTAGCAAATAGGATAGGCATTGTGCACTTTACTAATCAGTTTGCGAAATTCCGCTTGGTCTTTTGTGGAAAAATCGATCGTGCTTTCTTGTTGCCTGTTTCCAGTATTGTTATTTCTGTTGGTACCATTACCTCAGGAGCGCTAATAGTAAAATACGCGCTGTTTCCTATAGACGATAGGCGACGTTCTGGTTGTTCTAATTGCCGGGATTGGGTCATTTCTGACTTCTAATTTGACCGAGAGTTGATAAGCCAGTGGAGACTGCTAGCCTTCAGCTTAAGGTGTGTTCTTTTGGCTTCGATATGCATGCGCCAGGTGAGAAGTCGGTCGAGGTGCACTCCGAGAAACGTCACTTCATTTGCTTTCGGTATTACGGTGTTGTTTATAGTGATTTAAGGACAGTCTTGCCGATTTCGTCTGAATATTACATGCTTACATTTTTGTTGGTTTATTTTGATTCGCCAGTCAGATAGCTACTTCTCCACGGCCTCCAGTGAGAAGAGAGTTAATTTGTGGCTTTAATCGGGAATTTGGATCGACTTAAAATCGCTGTGTCATCTGCAAACGTAAAAGTTGTTAATAGTCTGCTTGTGGGTATGTCTGCTGTATAAAGGACGTACATCGTTGGTCCAAGTACGTTACTTTGGGGAACTCCATTGTTTATAGCGTGGTCGTCGGACATGTCAGAGTTGCATCTCACAACAAAGGTTCTGATGTAGACATACGACTACAGGAGTTTGTGCGTGTTTTGGGGAAGCATTGTTTTAATTTTTTACATTAATCAATCTAGCCAGACCTTGTCAAAAGTCTGAGAGACATCCAGAAATATTGCAGTGCAATATTCCCGTTTTTCAAAAACAGATCGTATTTCTGATGTTATTCGATTAACTTGTTCAATGGTTCCATGTTTCTCTCAAAAATCGAACTGATGCGCTGGAATAACATTATCTCAAGTAGGGCGTTATTCGGGTCATCAGACGTTTTTTAAATAGTTTTGAGAGACAAGACAACAGTCTTATAGGCCTGTACGATGAGGTAACTAAATGGTCCTTGCCTGCCTATGGTATCATTACTATAACCAATTTTTTCCATCTTTCTAAATAGTACCCGAGTTTTGTGATAGCGTTAAACAGCAAGGAAATAGTGCATACAGCACAGTATAGAAGCTCAATAATCATGTTTGGAGTTATGAGATCACATCCTGAGGACTATTTTGGATTTAGTTTATCCTTGATGATTTAAGATATTTCATTTACTTGAAATTCGATTGGTTCATGTGGTGCTTGGTCGTCGCCTGTTACCGTGGGTAATACAAACGACCTTGTAGCAGGGTTCGGGTGGAACACACGTTGAAGATGTGTTGCAAATGTGGTAGCTCTATCTTTATCACTGCGGGACCAACCACCAGTGATATTCCTTAATGGTGATATCGTTTCTGCCGGTGTGGTTAAACTGAGATGGGCTTTCCATAGTGAGTCATGACTGCTTGAAATTAAAAGTTGCTTTATATAGCGACGTTGGGCGTTTTAATCTTCTAGCTTCAGCGCATTGGAGAGTTAACGTGTAGCATTTTTGAATCTTTGTTTTGCAATTGGCGATCTATGAGCTTGCCACTCCCGTCGCATACGTCGTTTTTCAAGAACGAGTTGCTCCATGTCTGGGTTTGTCATCCTGGGTCGCGAGGTGCGCTCTCTCTATTTGGAGTGTAGAGATGCGAGCAGCTGAGACACATTACAGGGTATTTGCTGCGGATTCAATATCGGCATCAAAGTTTAGCCCTAAGTTCAGCTCAATATGTAAACTTATGTATTTTCTGTGTTTGACCCACTTTGTTCTCTGTGATGTTAATCTGATAGCCTGTATTGTAGGCCCATGGCGTTGGAAGAAGTTAAAATTTAAGAGGACTGGCGAGTGGTCAAATGATAGATCCGGTAAAGTTTCGGCACTGATGATGTTTCGAGTTATATTTTTAGTTATGGCGAAGTCGATCAAGTTAGGAATTTTTCGGGTCGGTTGGCGAGTATGATGTCCTGCCTGAAGAGATGTAGTCAAGCTTTCTGTTTGCCTTTATGATGGCGTGATACAACTGCTTCCCTTTAGGAGTGCCGAGGCTTGATCCCCAGTGGGTGTGTTTGGCGTTGTAGTCAACTGCAGCAATGAAATGGTCCCCTAAGTTGTTGAAGAGTGAGATCAGTTTGGGCAGTTTTGGTTTTTGGACGTTTGCGAAGGTAAAATTTTGGAAAGTGGTCGCAGGACCAAATGAAGACCTCTTTGCCGTTGCAAAAAAGACTTCTGGGGATGTTTTTTATTGTATAGGGGTATTCTGTGCGTTATGGAGGCGTGCAAATGTTACTCGGTGATTAATTCTGTTTTTAAGGTATTTGTCATTGGACAGCCTCTATAGTATGCTGTGTGGTTACCCCCACAATTTTCACATTTCTTGGAGCTGGGATCACTTTTGTTTGTCGTGCAATGAGCCGAGGCCTTCGAGCCGTCGCATCGCAAACGCGGAGTTAGGGCTTATGGGATGCCGAGTCAGGCTTCTTGGCTATTATTTTGTATTGCGACAAATGTATCTAAGCTTAAGCACTTTGTGTTGTATTTCTGGTTAAGCTGCTTAACTATGATTATTCTAAATCAGTTTTATTTTTGATTATAACCGAAACACAGCTTCACAAATATATTAATTCGACACTAATTGTATAATTTTTACATCGTTGAGCCACAAGACCAGTAATTTTGGAAGAAGAGTTCTTCCCAACATATTTCACCTATCTCATTATACGATGTGTGTTCAAAAAGTATCTCGAACTTTAAATTTTCGCGGGTTAAATATAATCGAATATAAATAATAGGGGTTTCAAGGCAAAAACTGTCCTGAACAAAGATAGAAAACCACAACCACTTTTTAAAGTTAAGCTGGAACCTGACACTAAAGCTATCAGGGAAAGAGTAGTGCACCCTATTTACAAGCAACAATTTGTACTTCATCGTAAAATTACGGTAGAAGAACCACACAAGCGCAAAGGTGCTTGTCCAATATAGTGAATATACATAGGTTCAGCTTGTGTCGTCTGTGGAGAGGTTCATGACACGACAAATAAACGCGATCCCAGTACCAAACTGTGGCGGTAACCACACAGCAAACTATTGACGCTGTTCGATATACAAAGACCTCAAAAGCCGGATTCCTCTACGAGTAACGTCTGCACAGAATACACTTAAATCCTCTGAAATAACCACAGAAGTCTTCTTCGTTACCGGAAAGAGGTCCTCATTTGTCTCTGCGACCAATTTCCAAAAAGTGACCTTTGCAAACGTCCTGAAATCGGGACTTACAGAGCCTAGCTCTACGACAACAACTCTGCATGATGCCCAAACTGATCCGACAGCGAACAACAAAGTAGCATTGAAACCATGATGCATACTCTGCAGCAGCAAATAATCATTTCCTTCATGGACCCTGCAAGACCTTATGCGTAACCAAAATCTCCTCATGGAGATCATTATATCACAAAACGAATATCATTGTGGATCGCCAGCGGCGTTTCACGGCATAAACTTGAAATAACTTAATTCCTTATTGACAATCATATTGACGTCCTGCTACTGTCAGAAACACTGTTAAATACATTTTTCAAATAAGTGGCTTATTGTTCTACGGAACAAATCATCCAGATGGAAAAGCACATGGCGGAACCGGTATCCAGATTAGGAACCGGATCAAACACCACTAACACGGCGAGTTTGGAAAAAAATACTTGCAGGCCACATCCATTAATGTACAACTAGAAAGCGGCAATCTTACTTTCGCCGGGGTACCCTCCCCCTCATTTCAATATTTCCGAACAACAATTTCTGGACTTCTTCAACAATCTAGGGGACCACTTCATTGTTGCAGGTGACTACAACGCCAAACACACCTACTGGGGATCACGCCTCGTCACCCCCGAAGGTAAACATCATAAAGGCCAACAGAAAGCTTGACTATGTCTCTTCAGGTAGACCATCATACTGGTCTACCGACCCAAACAAAATTTCTGACTTGATCGACTTCGCAATAACCAAAAACTTCACTCGAAACCTTATCAGTGCCGTATCTCTACCGGATCTATCATTTGACCACTCGCCAGTCCTCTTAAATCTCAACCTTTTCCAACGCCCTGAAACTACAATGCAGAATAACAGATTAACATCAAAGAGAACAAACTGGATCAAATACAGAAAAAACATAAGTTCACACATTGAGCTGAACAAAAGGCTAAACTTTGATGCCGAGATAGAATCAGCAGCAAATACCGTAGAGAGTGTGTTATCTACAGCTGCCCGCATTTCTACTCACCAAATAGAGAGTAAACCTCGCAGCGCTAGGTTGACAAACCTTGACATCGAGCAGCTCGTTCTTGAAAAACGACGTATGCGATCGGAGTGACATAGATTGCCTATCGCAAAGCAAAGAAAATAAAAACGCCCAACGGCGCTATATAGAGCAACAATATCAAGCAGTAAAAACTCACTATGAAAAGCTAATCTCAACTTTCACCTTTAAGAAATACCACAGGTAGATGGTCCCGCAGCAATAAAGACATCTTCAGCGTGTGTTCCAGCCGAACTCTATGCAGACGACATTAAGCATTGTTTTCAATACCATTTCTTTAGAAAAATTAACCCACTTTAACGATCTTGGTGTCCTATTAGACTTGAAATTTTCCGACCATATTTCTTCGATTGTTAATAAAGGCAAGGGTGTGCTTGGCTTCATTAAAAGATGGTGAAAGGTCAATGACTCCTATATAACTAAAAGCTTATACGTACCATTAGTAAGTCCAATACTGGAGTACAGGTCATGCGTATGGAGCCCTCAGTATTGGAGCCCTCAGATCGCATTAAATCCGTCCGAAAGAATTTCTTGATGTTTGCTTTTAGAGACTCAACTGGGATGCAAAATCTTCACCTCTCTTCTTACTTTAGCAGAATCCTTCTAATCAATTTACCTTCCTAACCAATCGTAGAAAGATGCTGAGTGACGTTTTCCTCTATAACCTTATTAATGGTAATGTAGACAGCCAGCATCTACTAACACGACTAAGATTTAACATTCCGAGTAGACAGACTAGAAATTGTAGTCCCCTGTTCTTAAGATGTTCTAGATCTCCATATGCCCAGCATGAGCCTTTTAGGGTTTTGTGTTCTGACTACAATGACTTATAATCTATTAGTTCACTTTGCACTTCCACTTCTATCAAATCCTCAATTCTCTCAAATCCTCAAAACCTACCTTTCAAAGCCACGCACTCCACTTCTTCCTTGAAATCTTTTCCATACTTAATTTCGTACGATAAACGGGAGCTCCCCTCGGTCAGTTGGGCGGTAGGAGGGCTGTTATACAGCGGGAGGCGCGCGAATAAAAATTATCGACGGTAACAGACGACGACCAAGCACCTGAGCCAATTGAATTTCATGCTAATGCAATAGTTAAAATCATAAAGAATCAACTTAATCTAAATTGAAACTAAGGATGATTTTCGAGCTTTCATAATGTGATGTATGCACTATTTCCCTGCTTATTAACGCTTTCACAAAACTCGGATACTATCCAAAGATATGGAAAAATTGATCATATAAACGATGATACCAAAGGCAGGCAAGGACCATTTAGTTTCCTCATCGTACAGGCCTATAAGCCTGTTTCTCGAAACTATTTGAAAAATGTGTTATAACTCGAATTATTATAACAGCGCATCAGTTTGGTTTTCAAGAGAAATATGGAACAATTGAACAAGTCAATCGAATAACATGAGAAAAACGATCTTCTATTGCAAACCGGGAATATTACAATGCAATATTTTTAGATATCTCTCTGGCTTTTGACAAGGTCTGGCTTTAGGAGGCTTAGTGTTTCAAATTTAAGCAATGCTTCCCCAAAACACCCACAAGCCCCTGAAGTCGAATCTCTACAACAAAGCCTTTTGGTGTGAGATGCATCTCTGACATGTCCGACGACCACGCTATAAACGCTTTAGTTTCCCAAGGCATCCTACTTGGACCAACGCTGTACGTCCTTTTTACAACAGATACACCAACATGCAGACTTCTAATGACTTCTACGTTTACCGACGACACAGCGATTTTAAGTCGATGCAAATTGTACAAGCATCAACTCAACTCTCTTCTCACCTAGTGTCCGTGGAGAAGTGGCTATCTAAAAATGTAAGCATGTAACATTAACACTCAATCGGCAAGACAGCCCTTCGATCAGCTTAAGCATCACCTTACTCCCGAAAGCAAATGAAGTGACGTATCTCGGAGTGCACCTCGACCGACGGCTCACCTGGCGCATGCACATCGAAGACAAAAGAACACACCTTAAACTAAAGTTTATTAGTCACCAGACTTCTACTTTACAAATTCGTGCGGTAACCAATTTGGACGTACGGTTCCCAACTATGGGAAAGTGCCAGCCGTAGTAGCATTGATATCACGCAAAGGGCTTATTTCTACACGCTATAGCACAACAGCTCGACGCTGTATTAGGGATTTCTGCAGTTCGATTGCAGACGTGCGTGCTTCCGCGTCTGGGAGCGAAACTTTGCGTGCAAAGTAACAGCTTATCGTCGAACTTGCGGAGCCTTTGTGTTTCCATACGTTTTCATTGAATCACAGCGATTAGCACGTGATTCCATGACATATTAAAGGGTGTCTCATTATAACAAACGGTGTTGAGTTCCCGAACAAATTCTGATAAGCCTTAGCAGTCATATCTCTAACTGCCTCTAGATCTCTCGCTCTCTCCAAAAATCTTACCAAAAAGTGCTTCCCATCCAATTACACTTAATAAACTCACGACGGTCGTTAAAGTCAAAACGAGGCACTGGCTAGTGGAACCACATGTCAGAATATTAAATACATCCCACAACTTTTATCACAGCTGCAGAGACAAAAAGAATGAGAAGACAGCCTTACAGTCCTTCAGGACTCTATGAAATAGTTTTTTGGAGCTGCCGAACATAGATCCACTAAAAATATAATATTTAAAATAAATAAATAAAATAATCAAGCTACTTAAAAGTTAAGCTATAAAATGTAGAATGTTTATGTCGTCATAATATTTATGCCCTCCAGTGTATCCCAAAGACTCTGGCTTCTCACGGGTTGGTTTAAAATGTTCGGACCCGAACCCTAACCATCCCCGTCCACGAGTTTACGGGTCTGTCCATTAGCCAACAACTTTCCTACGGGAATACCTACCAAGTTATAATTCCAAATTCTTTTGATTTCTCAATATAAAAAGATAATTGTTTTTATATGTTTTCTAGAAATCACCTTTTGTTCAAAGATTGGCAATTTTCTACACACGAAGCAAAAAACCGAGCGGTTATGAAAAGAGACCTAAATGTATTCGATTCCATTGCACCATTTGAGTCCATGGTCAACGTTCAGAGACTACTAAAATATGATCATCGTAACTATTATGAGTATTTTTGTCCTCTCAAAATACATTCTTTATAATTTTTTAGTTTTATTCTTTTACATAATGTACATAATAACTTTTTAATTTTTCCTTTGAACAAACATCTAAAAAACATGTAGTTTCAAATTTTAATTTTAATCTATTTTGAAAAAGACTGCATCGTAATTTCAAATGTCTGGATGGTCTTAAATTGAAATTGATTTACTTTAGTATAACAATTAAATTTATGAGGTGTAATGAAAGTGTAAATAAAAGTAAAAGAGAGAAATGAACTTGATTTCCATGGTACTCTACCTGTAGCAAACGGCCAGTGTTGCAAAACTAATGAAGACACATTTCACGATAACTGTTAAAATGATGACCATGGTTAATGTGCTGATCCTATTTTGGTCAGAGGTGCCTGCAAATGGTGGTTGCGATTTATTTTTTTATAATGTCAATAAAAATATATGCGCCATTTTGCGTATGAAAATTTTATATATTACAAATTGATTAGAAAATGTACCAATATGGATATTAATAGAATGTTATAAGAATTAAAGCAAGTATGCATTTTCCAGTTATGTTTTTTTCTCATATATAAGGGCCGGGAGCATAATATTTATTTGAAAATAATTAACTTACTACTCGAAAATTAGTCGCTGACCACATCACCAACTGCTTGTTTAACAAAATATTATGCTTATTATTAAGCATTAAAATGTTTAAAATTTACCTTTAGAACATTAATAAGCTTTTACAATCTATTAATAAATTTGTATTTAAGATTAATAAATTAATTTTAAAACTATGTGTAGTGTATGTAAATAGTATTTTTATATATAAAAAAACAGCGCTTTTAATAATTCATATATAATATATTTTTATATATACGAACTACTTCGCCATACCTTTTAGTAGCTGGAGCCAGGAATGTGTTTTAGGTTCTAAGACGATCCAGACGAGCAAATTTATCAAAAAGATAAATATGACCCATGTAAATGCATATATTAGTTTTGTAAAACTACACCTTAAGATAAAAAATAAAAAATTCTTATATTCTGTAAAAATTAACATTTTGAATATTTTATAAATACAAGACATATTGATTACCCTCAACATTTAGGTAACAATTTCCCACTACGTTGATGCCAGGCTAAAAAATCCCATATCATTTTTTAAAGGTTTCTTAATAAAATACCACTGTGGTGCTGGGTAGCAAAGGAAGCATCTCCGATCCCACAAAGTAAATATATTCTTGATCAGCATCAACAGCCGAGTCGATATAGCCATGTCCGTCTGTCCGTCTGTTTCTATGCAAAAAATAGACAGTAGTTTTAAAGCAAGCGTTTTAAAATTTTTACCAGATCATTATTTTTGCTGCACGCAGATCAAGTTTAAGAATCGGTCGGATCGAACCACTATATCATATAGCTGCCATACAAACGACCGATATGAAAACAAGCCATTGTATGGGAAATTTTTTTTGTTTTCAAGGGTATACCATCTTCGGCAAGACGAAGATAACTTTTCTCACTCTTTTTTAAATTAATTTTATCAAACAGCAATCCAAAATTAAAAAATTGTGTTCACACAATAAAATTAAAGACTATTCTCTTTTTAGCGTGAGTATTATGTTTGTTCATACAATAAAATTAAGGACTATTCTCTTTTTAGCGTGAGTATGAATTTTAAATTATTTTGATTATTCGCGATATGAACACAAAGAGCCCAAAAGGCCCAAGTACTTGTAAGAACTATTATTGTTATAACTTCCATACCGCCGCCTTAACCTTAACCAAACTGTTATTTGCAAATATTTTCTTATCTTTAGGAAGATTGTACAAGATATACAATAGTCTTCTGCACAACTTCTATTCCAGGTATTTAATTCTTGAACCAATATTTGTGTCAACTCATTGTATCCATAGACCCATCCGGTCCGAAATCATGCAGAAACAAATAATTGTCTGCATCATTTATCGATGTAATATTTCTAAAACATTGCTTAACATTTCAGAGATATTCAAGATCAATAAAAAATATACGAAACATTACAGGATCATAACAAAAAACATTTCTTAAATGTGTACATTTTCGAGTTCTGTACAAAACAAGGTATAATATAATAATGGTAAAAATTAGTGTGTCCATTAAGACACACGTTAGAAGTGAACTTTTAGTTCTACCGTATTACTATAGTCAGGTTTACAATATTTTTTATTGATTATCTGGGTTGATTTAAAATTATTTATTTCACCAAGTTCTGCTGCACGCACTGATGTGTATGGTAACAATTGTTTATAAATGAACTTAAAAATATTTTTTATGGACTGATTAGGCGAAATATAAATTGAAATGATCATTGCGACTTCTATATAGTGATGGCACAAGCTGATACTAGAGGTAGATGATTCTTTTTGGCCAAAATTATTCAATTATTGTTCAGATATACTGTAGAACTTCTGCAAGAGATTGGAACTGCTGGGAGACTGATGTTATTAGCTTATTATTAGCTATTATTAATCATCTGCCGTGTTCTATGTAAATCAGGAAACTTTAACCACACACGAGTTACAGCTCCTGTGTTATCACTTTACTGATTTTCTATGAAAACTTTGGAGTACAAAGGCTTTCTGTTTTGCATTGCGATAGCCGGTGAAAACGTCAATAGCTGTCGAAAATTTGTTTTCCACTGCAGTCTTTAATACTGCTAAATTGTACTCGTTGAGTTTAAGGATGGGCGTGAAAGCGTGGAAAACAAGGCGCGGAGAGGGAGACCAGTCGAGGTGCGGACTGACAGGAATGCAGAGTGTGCGCGCTTTAATCCGTGAAGATCGACATTTAACAATTCGAATTGCCGTCAGAACTGGATATAAACTGTGAAACAGTCAGACAAGTTTTAACCGACGATTTTGGAATGAGAAAGTTGTATGTGAAGATGGATCTAAAGAACCTTTTCGAGGAGCAAAGGCAGCATCAAATGACCGTCGCAGAGGACTGTTCGAGTTATTACAGGCGAAGACAGCTGGTTCTTTCAATGCCACCTGGAAACCAAACGCCAAAGCTTACAATGGTTGTCTTCGCACTCTCCCCGCCGGCATAAGCAAGTCGAAGGTGAAAACGATGACTATTGCCTTTTTTTATAGCCGTGGAATCGTCCAGAAAGAATTTTTTCCACTGGGGCAAACTGTAAATCAAGTCTACTATCGCCTAGTACTCGAAAGATTGCGAAAACGGATCAACAGGGTGCACCAAGGCATCGCTCTATACTAGATTCTTCATAACAACAACGTGTCGTGCCCCACCGCCCTTAACGTATCGGAGTATTTGGCCTCTATAGGGAACACGGTGTTGCAACAACCGCCTTATTCGCCCGATATGACACCCTGTGACTTTTTTTGTTTCCTAGAATAAAATCGGTGGTCAAACGAACACATTTTAAGTCGATAGCGGACATGGATTTGGAGGGACCCGACGTAAGAAGTTTCACTTCAACAAGGTTATAAGACAGATAAAATATAACAGACAAAATACAATTGCCTACCTCAGTATATTGATTTATATTACAACTAGCTGACCGGTGGACTTCTGTCCCACCTATCCGTGATTTAATTCATGCTGTATAAACAAAAACCATTTTTATCTCTGTCTAGGATGAAAACAACTATTATTGCAAGTATGTTAGGATGTGGTATATGAGTGAGAGTCGTGGAGCGCTATTCACGAAAATGAAATGTGCAAATAACATAACACTGAACAATAATAATTATAATAATTTGTTAAATTCATTTAAATTTATTCTCTCAATGCTATGGCGTGCACAATATTCTTGGTTAGCCCATTTTTCGCTAGGACAAACAAACTGGAGGGTTTATCCACTCGCGGTAAAAAATAGGGGTTGTTGATGTCAGGGTGAAAATTTAGGGGTAAACGTATTTTCTAATGCCACATTGAAAAAAAAAACAAAAAAAATTTTAACAAAAAAACTTGACAAAATAAAAAAAATGTTAGGGGTGGACAACCCTTATCGGTTAGGGGTACAAAAAATAGATGTTAGCCGGTTCTCAGGCCTACAGAATATCCCCTCAAAATTTCATCCAAATCGGTCAAGTAGTTTCGGAGGCGTTTGGATACAAACACCGTGACAGCAGAATTTTATATATAAGATATACTAAGCTGGGCAATTGTATATTGTACAGTATATTGGCTTATATTATATCGGTGTTAAGTGAACTTCTTGTTCTCCCCAAAACACTTATGTTCTAAGTATTCCCATTTTCAAAGGAAAACGACGGGGGCCTGCCAAAAAATTGTATTAGAAAAATTATAAGAAAAAATTTTAAAACAACAAATTATAAGGAGTTGGAATTAATTTGTAGCGTTTTTTTGCAAAGTTACGTGATTTATTATGAGTAAGTATTGCCCATTGTTATCTACAACTTTTTGCCATCTTTCTGGTAAAGTTCGAATACCGCGTCGAATTTGTATCTATTTTTTTTTTGCTCAAATACGTTTTTCATAATTAGTTAGAAATTAATCATTTTCGTAAAAAAAAAAAACAAATTTTTAATGAATATATATTATAATATATTACATATTCCAATTTTGAAGAAATGATTTTTAAAAAACAATTTCTGTATTTATAAATTATTGAAACTTTCAATTGCTTCAAAGACTATGTCTCAAAGGCTTTGAAACTTTAAAACCTAGTGATCTAATTTCAGTCACATTTTCACACAACAAAACTTTAAGCCAACGAAGCAGCAAGAAACAAAAACTGAAGCTATGATGCAAGCCATGCAACAAAGCATGACGGAGGTTATGCCATTTATGCGGACCACCATTAAAGAAATGATGCGTAACCAAAACATTTCGATACAAATGCTTGTATTTCAAGAATAAAAATAAATAAGCTCAATTCATACAAGAGAAGCACATTGACGTAATGCTCCATTCGGAAACACATCTCACAAATAAATACAATTTTTAAATAAGAGACAATGACTTTTATGGCACAAATCACCCCGATGGGAAAGCACATGGCGGGACTGGCATACTAATAAGAAACCGTATAAAGCACCACTTCCACAAAGCGTTTGCTGAAAACCATATTCAGGCCACATCAATACAGCTGAAGGGCAGCACTCACCTATCACTTGCGGCCGTATACTGTCCCTACGTTTCACAGTACTGGAAGATCAATTCCTGGAATTCTTACAAACACAAGGGCCACACTTTATAGCAGCAGGAGATTACTACGCTAAACAACTCACTGGGGATCGCGTCTCGTGAACCCAAAAGAGAAACAGCTTTACAAGACTATAATAAAAGCCACCAATAATCTTGACCACATTTCTCCTGGGAGTCCTACATACTGGTCATCAAATCTCAATAAGCTGCCTGACTTGATCGACTTTGCTCAGGTATAGGAACTATATATAACTACAAGTATATATAGGAACTATATAAATTCACACATAGAGTTAACCATCACTCAAGACAGAATCTGATATAGCTCCACTGCTAAACTGGAATCTATTCATGCGGCAGCAGTTCAAACTTCATCACCCAAAGAACGGTACACTCAACCCGAAAAAGACCAATGCACAATCGAGCAACTCGTCCATGAAAAACGAACCTCACGTAGAGAATGGCAATCTTCAAGATCTTCATCTGCAAAACAAAAGCTAAAAATCGCCACCCTACGCCCTACGCCCTACTGACCTACGCCCTAAATCAAGAAGAGGAATACGATCAACGCCGATGTATAGAGCAGCTTTCACCAACAAGCAATAAACATTAACTGTGGAGAAATCAACTCTGCGCTCAACTTTTGCCGTTCACCTACAAAATGTTTTTAGGCCAAACGAGGCTATTAACACATTCGCGCTACCGATTTCTTCCGATGAATAGCACCATCAACACATCCCAATTGTATTTCATTTAAACGAAATAGCAAAAAATATTAAAGACAGTCTCAGCCCAAAAAATCCCCCGGTTTCGACCTTATAACTTCGAATATTATCATTGAGCTGCCACTTTGTGCAGTTTGCTACATCACCCAGCTTTTCAATGCCATCACCACACTCGGAAACTTTCCAAAATGATGAAAGAAATCAATCATCATGGTCATGGTAATGATGGTCGTACAGACCAATAAGCCTACTCTCATGTCTTTCAAAATTTTTCGAAAAATGCCTGCTAATTCGACTCAATTCACATCTGAAAGCCCACAAAAAGATCCCTGCTCATCAATTTGGCTTTCGGGAAAGCCACGAAACCATCGAGCAAGTAAATCGGATAACAAATGAAATATGAACCAAAATAATGTGTAAAATTAATTCAGCTCTGCCCGAGAGCACACACAAGCTTCTTAAGCCTTTATGGCAGAAAGTTTGCAGTCCGATGCAACACGGCCACTTCCGCTGATCTCAAGAAAAAGGACTGGAGCCCCCCAAGGCAGCGTTCTTAGGCCAACTATATACCTCATCTACACAGCTGACATACCAACAAATATGTATCTAACGGTATCTAAATTTTCCGATGATACAGCCAAGCTACAGCACAACTAACATTGCACCTCAAAGACATTGAGAAGTGACGCTCTGACTGGAGAATAAAAATAAACGAGCAAAAATGCATGCACGTAACGTTTACGCTAAACAGGCAAGACTGCCTACCACTTTCAATGAACAACATACTACTCCCGAGAGCAGAAGAGGTAACGTACCTAGGTGCACACCTTGACAGAAGACTCCATAGCGCATTCACATTGAAGCAAAAAAAACTCATCCAAAATTTAAAGTCAACAACTTACACTGGCTTACTAATGCCTGCTCTCCGCTCAGCCTGGACCACAAGGTCCTACTCAACAATTCTGTACTGAAACCTATCTGGAACTACGGCTTACAACTATGGGGAATGCTAGCAACAGTAACATTAACATAATACAGCGAGTACAGTCAAAGTTTCTGCGAACCATCACTGGAGCACCGTCGTACGTTAATGTAATTATAAAATTTTAATCTAAAGAAAACTTGATAATCTTGTTTACAATTACTTACTTATGTTTTCTATAGTATGAAATTTATTTGTGCGCTACATTTTTTATACGAGTATACTGCAAGACTAATGCATTTTGCATATGTTTCATGGCAGTGTCACCTTTCGCATGCATTTGTTGTCGGACCGATTTTTCATTTTACATTATGCTAATTTTTTGTTTATCATTGTCATTTTCAATGCTTGACCAAGAAGTACCACGTACAGGACGCTCCTTTCAGAGTATGCCCCCGCCTAGCACAACTGGCAGGGAGCTTCTTATGGTTAGCAGCCCAAGCCAATTAAATAATCTTAACCAGATAACAGTTGGAAATAGTCGCCTATTGCCGCAAATTGAAAAAAATAGTAATACGCTCACATTCCAGCCGGCTTCAGTCTCTTGGCAAAAAGTTCCTTCCAAGAAGAGAAGCCTACCAACCTCACCGAAAAGTTCAAAAAAAGAGCGCATGTAATCGAACATAATCGTAACCATCTCGCTTTAAATAGATTTGCTGGTCTTGCAGACCATGATGACTGTCAAGAAATAGCAAGCGGGAATAGCATGGACATTATCCAGGTCGAAACCGTTGCAGTGGAAGAATCTCGACAAGCTGAAACTCCAGTGACAAAGAAGTCACCAAAACCTAGTCAAATAACAGTACTTGCTGTCAGCGACGTACCTGCCTTGGAAAGGCTTCTCGACTCTGAATCATATGAACTCAAGATCGCGCGTAATGGCAACTTGCGCATATACCCCCGTGACTCTGATGCCCACAGAGCTATCACTAAAAAGCTATCATCAGTAAATCTCCAATACACTCACTTCTGCCTCCCGGAAGACAGAGCCTACAGGGTTGTGGTGTGCAACTTGGCTGCTTCTACCCCAGTCGAGCAAATTTTAAATGCGTTCACCTCCCAAGGTCACGCTGTAGTTAACACCTATAACCTAAAGGTGAAGTCACAGAATGTTGACTCCTCTGATCCGGATTCAGGCAAGGCTTCTGGCCAGAACGTTTGATTTATTGATATTAAAAGGGTTATCAATAACAGAGAAGCTCTAAAAATAAATAAAGTTGGCCGTCAAAAAGTCAGAGTGGAACTGCCGAGAAAAAATGTAAATATGCGTCAGTGTTATCGATGTTTTGGCTTCGACCACACCAAAAACTATTGTACCAAAGAGCCCAGTTGTGGTAGATGCAGTTTGCCTCATTGGACTGGTTCCAGTCAATGCCAGGCAAAGACCTATGATGATCTGGAGTGCGTTAATTGCCAAGGAAAACATGAGGCAACTTTCAAGGGCTGCAGAATTTACGTAC
This sequence comes from Drosophila merina, assembly GCA_035047645.1. NCBI lineage: Eukaryota > Metazoa > Arthropoda > Insecta > Diptera > Drosophilidae > Drosophila > Drosophila merina. The sequence goes on along the minus strand of JAWNPH010000051.1, from coordinate 486,306 downwards.
AGAGGCTTAAAAGTCGAAAAACTGGGATCAACATTACTCCCATGACCCGCGTAGAACACCCACAGCCCATGCGCAACATCAAGCAACAAGCTATTCCAACCTCAATCGTGCGGCAGGGCCTATCGTATGCAGATGCGACTAGAACTGGACAACAGAGCACACGACCTGACGGAAAATACTCCCAGCTAAATGCTTTCTCAAACGCAAGGTTCCAGACTTTTCCGAATGCTGCGTTTGCTCCTGCAACAAACGCAGGTGAACCTCAACATTCTAGCCAAACGGTAATTGATGGCTCCCTCGCACATGCCTCATCTCAATGCAGCAGACCATTGCTGGTCTTCAAAAAACCATCGTTGAGCTATTTCAGGAGATCAAAGAACTCAGAGGTTCTAAGTCGTTGACGCAGCGCAATTAATGACTTGCGAACTGCGCCTCGGAGCCTGGAACGCTCGTAGCATTATCCCAAATGCTATTAAGCTTAAGGTGTTTCTCAGCAAGCACGAAATTGATGTTATGCTTATTTCAGAGACACTCCTACACGTCGGATCCTACCTCAATATGATAGGTTACAGCTGCTATCGAGCAGATCACCCAGGAGGTCGCCCCAGAGGAGGAGCTTGTATCCTAATCCAGCAGGGATTAGTGCACTATCACCTGCATTCGATCACAACGAATCACCTACAAATGGCGACGGTAAAAATTTCCACTAATTTGGGCGAAATTACGGTGTCAGCTGTGTACCTTCCTCCAGGCCTGCCTTGGAATTCCTCTGAGTTTGAGAATCTCCTTGGTCAACATGGTCAAAAGTTTATCATTGGAGGTGATTTTAATGCTAAGCATCGCCTCTGGGGTAGTATAAGAGCGAATGCTCGAGGCTCAGCACTTCACGATGTTATTTCCGGCAGCTCAACTCAAGTTCTGGCTACAGGCAGACCCACTCACTACCCGTATAACACGAGGAATGTACCTTCATGTATCGACTTCTTCTTGAACAAAGGTATAGCTAACAGTCTACTATCAGTACGCGAAGAGTATGACCTATCTTCTGATCACTTGCCGCTGATCGCTTCACTAACAACGTCACCTCATAGTACCGCCCATATTAGGATGCTTGTTCCACCTGGTGCGAATATAAGGCTGTTTTAGTACAAACTTAACAATGCCTTTAACCTCAATACAGAGATAAATACAGCAGACGATATCGAGAAAGCGGTTGAAACTTTTATGAAGAAGATCAAAGATGCAGCTCAAATTGCAGCTCCTGGCAGCGCAGTTCACCTACGCAACGTGCGTAGCAACATCGCTCTCTCTCCGGAAGCAGTAGGACTCTTAACTCTCAAGAAACGTCTCCGGCGTGAGTTCATCAGGACCAATGATCCAATAATTGACAGACTGTACCGAAGGATATCAAATCGGGTGAGAAAAGTACTAGCCATACTGAAAAGAGAAGCAACTGACGCGTTCCTGGGGAAAGTTACTGCCGATGAAAACTCAAAATTCGCGCTCTGGAAGCTTACGAAGAGATTCAAGAGACAAGTTGCTCCAAAGTTTCCAGTTCGTAACCCAGATGGCACTTGGGCAAAATCACCTCAGGACAGAGTTGAAGCGTTTGCCAGAAACCTGGAGGAAAGATTCCAGCCGTTCGAGACAGCATCGCCAAGACGAGTACAACTGGTTGCTGAATCCCTAGAAGCCCCATTGCAGATGGCTCTTCCTGTAAAGCCTATTAAACTCACGGAATTGGAAGATGATATAAAATCCCTTCGCAAAAACCAGGCTCCTGGTGAGGATCACATCGACAACCGCTTCATTAAGCTGATGCCCCACAGAGCTTTGTTATTCCTTGTACTAATTTTCAACTCTGCTCTTCGACTGGGACACTTCCCAAGCGCCTGGAAGAAGGCGAATATCATTATGCTCCATAAAAGTGGGAAGCCAGCAGAGGAATTAGACTCCTATCGCCCAATAAGCCTGCTTCCAGCATTTGGCAAATTACTTGAGAGGTGCATCCTGAGAAGATTGCTCGAGTCCCGAAAGGTCCAGAAAGCTATTCCGAAGTTTCAGTTTGGCTTTAGATTCAGGCATGGCACACCTGAACAGCTAAACCGCGCAGTAAACTTTGTATTGGAAGGTTTCCATGGAAAGGAGTACGTCGTTGGAGCTTTTCTGGACATCCATCAGGCTTTCGACAGAGTGTGGCATGAAGGACTTCTGCACAAGCTTAAAAGGCTACTAAATCCTCAGCTCTTTTTAATAATAAAAAGCTTCCTCCACGAGCGATCCTTTAAAGTAGTACAGGACGGACTGTCCTCCCAAACAAAAAGAGTCAGAGCAGGTGTACCCCAAGGAAGTGTGTTAGGTCCAACACTATATAGCCTGTATACGCACGACATGCCCTCAGCTGACAACATGTCGCTTACAGATCCCAATGACCTGCTAGTTGCCACTTTTGCTGATGACACTGCAGTCCTGGCCAGAGATACTTGCGTCTATACAGCCACTGATACGCTTCAGCTGTATCTAAAAAAATTTGAGAACTGGGCCCTACGCTGGAACATTGCAGTCAATCCGGAAAAGTGTGTTTCCGTGACGTACACCCTGAGAAAAGACACATCACCTGGTGTGTTTCTGCATGAAGAACTCCTCACACAATCGAACGCGCACAAATATCTCGGTGTCACTCTGGATAAGCGACTTACATTTCAACGCCATGTAACGGATGTAACTCGGCGGCTCAAAACAAAGGCGAACAGCATGGCTTGGCTCCTTAGGCCTGGAAACAAACTTTCAGTTTCCAACAAGGCCAAAATTTATAAGGCTCCTATTTGCTCCTATTTGGAAATATGGCATCCAAGTGTATGGCATCGCCGCAAAGTCGCACCTCTTGCAAATCTTGCGTAAACTATCTGGAGCGGCTTGGTACATCCGCAACAAAGACATTGAAAAAGAGCTGAAGGTACCAAGGATTGGCGATGTCATAAACGCACATGCAACCGCGTACGTTAACAAATTGGGAATCCACCCAAATCAGTTGGCTAGAAAACTCTCGATGAGGAGACGTGTCTTGGGACTGAGGGCGAGAAGGAGGCTCCTGCGCATTCACCCAACAGATCTGCCAAGAAGATATATAAATTAATGCATAAAATTTATTCATGCCTCCAGACTTTAGTAGGTTTAAGTATATTAATATGTAAATACTCAATAGAAATTATGATACACTGCAGTATAAGTTGCTACAAACAGTAAAAGTGCACTGTAAATAAATACAATTTTATATAAAAAACAAAAAAAAAAAAAAAAATGCTTGACCATCCTGCCAAGGTCATCAAAAGTTTATTCATGTTACGAGGGCGGGTCAATAAGTGCGTGACTATTTGAATGAAACACAGGTTTTTAGATAAAAAGTTATTTTATTTTTCAACGTAGTCTCCTTTGAGCACTATACACTTAGCCCAACGTTTCTCCAATTTTTGTATCCCTTCCCAAAAATATGATTTGTCGAGGTCTTTAAAAAAGGCATTTGTTTGTGAGATGACTACGTCATTGGAGGCAAATCTCTTTCCGCCAAACCATTTCTTCAAGTTTGGGAACAAGAAATAGTCACACGGGGCTAGATCGGATGAATGGGCCGGATGAGGGAGCAATTCGTAGCCCATTTCATGGAATTTTGCCATGGAAACTGCACATGTGTGCACCCGTGCATTGTCCTGGTGGAAAAGAATTTTTTCCTGGCCAAGTGCAGTCGCTTTTTATTCAATGCCTCATCGAATCGGCCCAATAAGATGCTGTAATATTCACCATTGATTGTTTTTCCTTTTTGAAGGTAGTCAATGTGGATAATACCGCGTGCATCCCAAAAAACAGTCGCCATGACTTTATTGGCTGACAAACCCACCTTTGCCTTCTTTGGCGCCGATTCACCCCGAGAAACCCGCTGTTTTGACTGTTGTTTGGTCTCCGGTGTGTTGTGGTGGATCCACGTTTCGCCCACGATTACGCCCAACGGCGCAAAAACTCGTTCGTATTGCGATTGAACAACGCTAAACATTCCTGCGAAATTGTCACACGGTTGCATTTGTGATCGATTGTAAGCAAACGCGGCACCCATCTTGCGAATGCCTACGGCTTCCACAATCTCTCTCACTTTTAATCACCGATCGGCTAAAAATGAGCACGCGAAATTCACTTTTTTCCATTTTCTTCTCAGTCAACGCGGTAGTCTGATATTAACGGCTGTCAAAAACAAACTAAATGTCGCAGCTTGTTCAATTTTTGACAAGAGTCAACTGACAGATGACTGTTGACGGGAGCATTGTTACCATTTCAATTAAGAGGCGGGAAATTCAAAAAGTCACGGACTTGTTGACCCGCCCTTGTATATGTATTGCTTGAATATTTTTTGAAAGGCCACATAAAAATACTTCTTTTTAATATTATTTTTTTTTTCGTTTAACGTCACTTATTTTTTTATTCACATTATTTTTTATTTTTTTTTAATTTATTAATTTATCATATATAATTTTCTTATATTTAGTACCCTTTATGTTTCACTATATATTTAGAATTGAATTATTTGTTATTATTATTTGCAACTAATTTTTATTTTATATTCAGAAACATTAAAATTTTCAAATTGAAAAATTGTTGTTAAATGTTTTGATTGATATCGATTTTGAGCCTTATTTTTTAAGCAAATAGGTTTTTTTGGCATGTTTACATAAAATTTAAATTACTTGGTGATATTTAGATATATTGTGGCTTTTATTTGAATTACTTTAATCACTTAAACTTTTAAAATGTGTTTTCATTTAATTTAATGATTTGGCTACTAGATTTTTCTTCAACCTTAGTTGAAGCTTACTGTTAATGTTGTATCTATACCCATGTAGAATTCTATACTTCTTGCCAAATGCCGCTTAGATGGGTGACAGTTTTCATTGTTCAACAAAAAAACGTTCCTAAGTTGGTGAATTTTTCTTCCCTTTAATCTTGGTGTGGGGATTTTAGATTAATTTTTGGCAATTGTTTTTTTGAGCTGCTTGTTCTGAAGTAAGAATATTTTGTGACCCAATCAAAGCTCGCCATGCTGACTTTATATTTCAAAACAAATGGTGGCCAATAACGCTTGTTAAGAAGTCATGCATGTATAAACATTTTATTTTTGTGAAATGTAACATGCTATGAGGGTTTTTATGGCTATAATATTATTTAGCATTGCTTTTATATTGTTGTAGAGCTTTAAATCTAATAGCTCTACACAGGATTCTAAGGGGTTCTTCTATTGCAAAAATTTTTTAATTTAATTGGTTTGAAACCCCTTCCTTATTTGATCTGAAGATGTTTCTATTCTGTTCAGCTCAATTTTTAACTTTTCTTTTCTTGGAGTTCTTGATGGAATTAATATATGCTAGGCTAAAGCATCCAATGTCTACTTAACTTCTATTAAGCTGCTCGGAATTTGATATTTTGTTATAGAATAGCCGTGGTCTATCGGCCCTTGTTTAAATTTTGCAGTTTTTTGTGATTTTTATAGTCTTGGTCTAATGTAACTTCTAATGTAGATACCAATTAATTATTTTTTTTTATATGGTAGATTTCTTTCATTAGTATCTCGTCGACTTCGTCTAGTCAATTTGACTTGTTTCTCTTTTGAGGACATTTTTTGTGTCTATATATTTTCATCCTTTTCTCATTTTTTTTTAATTTAATTACTATTATCTATGATTTTAGGTAAATTTTTATTAAAAATATAGTAAAATGGTCAAGTGTCTTCCTCTTTGTTGTTTTTTAAACCATTTTTACACTTTTTACTCCACGAGTACCGGGTATAAAAATTGTGTAACTTTAAGTAGACCCAGGTTAAAATAAATCAACGAGTTGACTTTCGATTCCTTTCCATAAAAATTCATGTTCAATACTGGAACAACTTATTTATTTCTAAAAGAATATACTTATAAACATAAATTTAATTTTAGATAGTTTTTATTGTTAATTTGTCAGTATTTATAATATAATATATATAATAATATAACTTGCGGCTATTGTATCAGTCATAGGCTTGCAAGAGATATCTATTTATAAATATAGTTGGCGTGGTTCCTGGTTTGGGCAATTAAATAAAATATTCTTTAGACGTTTTTCACACTTTGTCGTCAATCGTCCAACGGTGGACCACGAAATTGCGAAATTGGCTGCAACAACTTGGACACCTGAAGTCATTGACGCCTAAAGTTTGAAGAAAATTTCCCTAGTTGGAGGCAACTCTTTGATAGAAAGTTCAGCAGCAACATGAAAATCACCTGAAATGGCCAGTGAAAAGCCAGTGCAAAGCAGCACAAAACAGGAGGTAACATTTGGACGGGTCTCTTTGATCCCGTGTGACGTTGCCACATCAAACAAGGTTCTTATCGCATCCCGTTTGCACAATGCCATATTTGGGTGAGAAATTGTATTTATTTTTATTTACTTAAATAAGGTACTGTTCTCTATTTCTTTTCTTTGTTTTCATTTCTGCACTTCCGCAAAGGCTTATCTCTATCAGTTAGCGCTTTTCGTACATCTATCCCATTCTCGCTCTCTTATCTATTAGTCTTACTCATAAGTACAGTGGTTTAAGGTAATAAATTTGCATATTAATTTTCTTTTTAAATATTTTGTATTATATTATATTAAGTTTTATAATTACAAAATAATTACAGATTGAAGCCTTCTTACTTTAGTAAGAATGAGTGATGTCCAAGAATAGCATGATGGGCCCCTTTCTAACAATATTAAAAACGAGAAAAAAATTATACGTTAGAACATCGGGCTGGAAAACGCATCTAGCACGTCGATAGTAGAAACACACACGTACTCATAGTTGGTTCACACTCATTCGAAGGAAAGCTTAATAAAATATTCAAAATGCGCAATATAATGCACAAAAAGATAAAGGAGTTATATTTTATTAATTTATTAAATTTATCAGGATAAGGTAGCACATTTAAGAGTAGATAAAATTAAGGAAGTAATTTCGAAAAGTAAAAAGTTTCCTATTATTGCAGAGAAATGTATAAAACATGTAACGACCTGTTTAAATCAGAGGAGGAAATTTCCTTTGAAAACGTTGGCATAGACTTTTATAGAACTGTTGACTTAAACAGATAAAATAAACGGTAAATAATGGGCATGACAATTCTAATGATTGTAGGGCAGCATTGAAATATTCATTTGGAGCATATAGCAGGCTGATCGAGAGACATGTTGTACTCTCAAAAGAATTTTCCGACTTCCTAGCTACCTGCTATTTAAACATTGAAAAATTGCTAAAATATTTCCGCAGGCAGGTAACGGGCATATAGACAGAGTAAAAAAAAGATCGCTATAATAATCGTTAAGTTGGCCGACTCTGATAATCTTTAGATTACTTAAGCATTACTAACGAGAAATAAAATGAGGTCAGGGAGGAACTAATAAACATCACATAGATAATAACACAAAAAGTCCTATCGAATACAAGCTGATGATTTTGTTTTTATTATTGACTTTGACTCCCACATAGGTACATCCAAAAAGAGAATTTGAAAGTTCAATGTAAGTTCAATAAAAATTCAATATGGAGTGCCAAAAGTGCTAATTGCGATTGAAAAAATATGAAAGGATTCAGCAAACCAGGCGGTAGCTAATATGCGCCCATGGTTAAATATAAAAAAGACTTCAGGGTTCAGGATATCTTTTTCAGGATGACCGAGTTGTTCCAACCTTGTTAAGATACATATACACAACATTATATATAGTCTACTACAAATGCAACGCACACATATACATAAGGTCCACATAAATTTTATTGTCTAGATATAAGAGATAGATATCTCAGGTGTAATATACCAACGTCCAGCACTGTCTAGCTACAAGAAAATAAACAACAATAGCAAATGATGCAATACCACACTAAAAAAACAGCACATGCTGAACTTTCTAAATCTACGGACCTGCTCCATACAAATTAGTGCCATGGAACTGCCGTTTAACGTCGCTCGTCCGATTCAAAAATCGAACTGGCGCAATTAAACTAATAATCGCTTTGTATAGTCGCCACCACCGATACGAAAATGCAGTCTATGATAGTTCTCAAAAGTTGCCTTAGTCCAGCTAATAGCTGATGTGACCGTTCCATCGGCAGCGTTTCTAGTATTCGGGCAGCCTTTTATAAATAAAAGCTTTTTTTTTCATACAAATTCAATAAGCTTACTTTAAATTTTTAATTTAAAATCTGGCCGAGTGGACAATCATTAAATGGTTTGGGGTGACATTGACATAAGGGAGGTACATGGAATGTATTTTTAAGGAGGTTGACTTAGGTGTCTACTGATGGGGGAGGTCAAGCGGGTATTTCCTCTTCAGTCGTCTTTGGGATTGGCTATTGTCTAGGAGGTTGATAGCCAGGTGGTTGGGGTGGTTGTCCAGTCTTATTTTGTATCTTTTGCTGAGACGGGTGATCTCCTCTGCCACCCAAGGAACACCAAGCTTTTTATGAATGATGGTGTTTTCGTGGTATGGAAGGACGTAAGAAACTGTTTTTAGTCATTTACTTTGAAACCACTGGATTCTGATGCGGTTTGAACTGCCTGCTGTGCCCCACATCTGTATCCCATAGGTCCAGATTGGCTTCAGGACAACTTTGTATATAAGCTGTTTGAGTTTTTCTTTGAGCTTGGACCTTCTCCCCAGGAGCCAGTGCAGTTGCTTGAGTCGTAGGTTGGCCTGGTTGCGCTTGTTGATCAGGTGAGGGTGCCATGTGGGCCTTCGTTCCAGGGTCAGCAATAGATATTTGTGAGTGTTATTCATAAGGATGGTTTCCCCGTTGATTGTGACGGAGGGGCATTCCCCCCTGCGTAGTGCGATGGTTGTGTGGGAGGATTTCTCCACGTTGACCACAATGTTCTATCGTTTCAGCTATGGCTCGAGAGCATCCAATTGTCTCTGTGGAATGTCACGAGGCACATAAAAAAAAACTTGCGAAGAAGAAATCACCCGCACGCAAAACGGACGGTTCCTGGTGTCGGTCTGAGATCTGATCTAACCTGTTCCCAAAAGTTAGTTAACATCTTTATCAGCTGGCTCCGTCTAGGGTACTTCCCGAAAGTGTGGAAGCGTGCTGAAGTAATTGTGCTCCTCAAGCCTGGAAAACCTGAAGCCAATCTAGCCTCGAATCGTCTGATTAGTTTTCCGATGACACCCCCTTCCTAGCCTCCGCCATAGATCCCCAGGAAGCATCTGCCATCATACAAAAAGCTTACTTCACAACAAATACAAACAAACAGGTTATGTTAATCATGTTCATGTTGATATCACCACTGGTCAACAAAACGGTGAAACGTGACAGATTACATACATGCATACAGATTAAAAAGTTGCTGGCACTGACAAACTATCTATTAGGCGTGGGTGCTATATACTTGCACAAATGTTTTACCTAGTTATCCAGTTACCAACTTTGAATTAAACCAAGCTCTAAGACAGACACTGTTTATCTAAACTACCAGTTAAGAACGCTCCTTGAAGAACAACATATTTGCCTTTGCCTTTGTCACCGGACTGGTGCGTCCATCGACATCGAAATAGGGTCACCTTTAAAACTACTATCCTTACATCTACCAGGAGAGAGTCAAGCTAGTTACTCTACCGCTAAACTGGTATGCGAAACCCTCTTCCTTAAGAAAACGCTAGCACCTACCGGAGCATAGTCAGTTGGCTCGAGACCGAAAAGATTGAGTTTCACTGCTACCAGCTCAAGGAGGACTGGCCATACCGAGTCTGCGTTAAAGGACTCCACCACAGTACGCTCCATCATCAAATCATTGATTAACTGAAAAGCCTCGGTCACAAGGTGCTAGACGTTGATACGCCGAAAAGGCGAAACGAGCCATATGCTCCTGTTTGCAATCCCACAAACATGTTCTTTTTGAACATAGCTGCTGCGACGAACAACAAGGAGATCCTGGCTCTTAAGGGTTTATGCCACATGAGAGTTGTCATCGAGCCCATTCGCAAGCGAAATACGACAACCCAATGCCATCGATGCCAGCAATTTGGTCACACGGCCAAGTACTGCCGTAAAGCGCACATCTGCCTCAAATGCGCCGGCGAACATCCTGCCAAAGACTGTACGCGACCACGAAGCGAGCCATGCACTTGCTATAACTGTGGTGAACAGCATCCAGCGAATTATTCCGGATGCTCCAAACTCCATGCATTCCTTCAGCGCTCTAGGCCAAAAAGAGGTGTGGGTAGCTAAAGCCTGGATGGGCCCCAAGCAGGATCAGCAACAGGTGCCGCAGCCCTTCCAGCAGCAACCTGAGACCAGGAAACACAGCCGGCAAAGGAGTCGGTCTAGAGGCGGACAACAGCCCCTTTGGACAATAACACTTTTAGCATCCTGCAGACGCTAAACGAAAGCATGAACGCTCTGCGCTCCCTTCAGGAACAGCAGATTGAACAAACGAGGATGATGCTACTACAGCAAGGGCAGATGATCCAACTGCTCACTGCTATACACGCGCAGACAGCGACAAAATGAAGCCACTGCGCATTTTAGTATGGAAAGCCAACGGCGTCTCCGCGAAACTGCCCGAAGTTGAATGCTTTGTGCGGCGATACGAGATTGATGTTTTGCTTATTAGTGAAACACATTGCAAAGATGTAGTCAAGCCCAAGCTGTATGGTTACGAGGCCTATACTGCAAACGACCCGGGGGAGGATAACGCTAAAGGTGGATCAGCGATTATGATCAAATCAAGTTTGGTTCATTTTCCTCTTCTTACAGTAGCCACTGATAGGGTGAAACTTGCGTCTGCAACTATAGAAACTGGGGACGGCATTATAAACTTCGGCGCGGTCTACTGCCCACCGAGGTTTGTTTGGACCACAGACAACTTCAAATCCATATTGGAGCAACAACAGCATAAGTTCATTGTAGCAGGCGACTGGAATGCGTCCCACTGGCTTTGGGGAGCAGGGAGGTGTAACCAAAGAGGTCATGCCCTGGCAAATCTAATCTTTAACTCTGATGTAAACTCGCTAGCAACAGGTGGCCCCACAAGGTTCCCTTTTGGCAGTAGAGGGTCTCTAGGCTACATCGATTTTGCGCTGACAAGAGGTATCCTGGGTTTACACTCAGATATCCGGTCGGTTGCCGAGCTCAGCTCTGACCACTTACCTCTCATCATCACTCTGGACACAACAGCTACAGCCTATCCCAAAGTCGAGCGGCTTATCAGCAGGCGCACTAACATGGAACGTTTTCAAGAGCACCTCGAGTCGTCACTGAACCTTGACATGGCGCTGAACTCCGAGCGGGACATTGAAGCTGCAATCGACTCTCTCACCCACAACATCCAAGTAGCAGCTAGATTGGCCACTCACACCCCAGGACTGAGACCCGCAGCAGCCAGAATACCGGTCCCCAGAGAGATTCTGATGCTCATTGCAGAGAAGAGGCGTTTATGCTCCAGATGGATGAGATCGCGCCACCCGCTGGACAAAGCTGATTTTTACAGAGCGAAGTCTATCCTGAATCGTGCACTGGTGGAACACAAAGCAGCATGGTTCGATGACAGGTTAGCAAATACGGGTACCGAAGCCGATGCGACGCACTCGCTCTGGAAGGCCACACGTGCGATTAAAAGACGTTGCCTAAGGAAAGCACCATTGGTGAACAGCAACGGGGTATGGTGCCGAATCGATTTGGAGCAAGCAGAAGCGTTTGCCGCGCACCTGGCCGAGCGGTTCCAACCTTTTAACCTCGCCAGTCCGCAGCAGGTTGAAGAGACTCACGATCAGCTGTCCCAAGCTCTCCGAATGGACATGCCGATCCAACCGTTCGATCCCGTTGAAATAGCTGATGTTATCGCCCAGCGAAACTCTAAAAAAGCACCAGGCCATGATGAAATATGTAACGCCACTCCGAGCAGAGCGATCCGCTACGTAGCGACGCTTTTTAATGCTATTGTGAGGCTGCAGTACTTCCCTCCTCAGTGGAAACTGGGAATCGTCTCTATGATACGTAAAGCTGGCAAGCCGGAGAAGGACCCTGGATCCTACCGGCCGATTAGTCTCCTCCCATCAATCTCAAAGGTGTTTGAGAGGCTGATTGCCGCCCGGATGGTCAGGCTTATAGAGGTCCAGGGAATAACGCCAGAACACCAGTTCGGTTTCTGTGCTGGTCACTGCACGGTGGAGCAACTGCATCGAGTGGTCGAAAAAATTTTAACGGCCTTCGACTGCGACGAATACTGCAACGCTCTTTTCCTCGATGTCCGTGTGTGGCATCCTGGCCTGCTACTTAAAATCAAGAATACCCTGCCTGCGCCTTACTACTGTCTCCTGGAGTCGTATCTTAGGAATAGGAGATTTGCGGTCCGTTCCCAAAAAAAAATATATATTTTTTGTTCTTAAGTTTTGTAAGTATTGTTAGTCTGTAAGTTTAAATTTAGTTATAATTGGTAACGCTAAGCACACTTAGCCGACGAGCCCCTCGGGCAGTATTAATGGATGCCAAGGTCACAAAGGGGTTTTAAGATACCCTGTATGCCTCAATAAATAGTAATTAAAAAAAAAAAAAAACCAAGGACACCAAGGGCCCCAAGATACCCTGTATGCCTTTATAAATAGTATAAAGAAAAAAAAAGGAAATAAATATTGCATACTTTATAAGATAAATATTGCATACTTTTGACAAAATAAATTTTCGTTGCATACCAAATAAAAAAATAAATAAATATAAACAAAAATATTATATTGCAGACTTTTGTCTGCTTTATTTAATTAGGCGATCACTTGTGCTCGGCAAAAGTTTATTTGTGTAGCGTCAATCAACCGATGAGTTGGGCAGGTACATATAGAAACGTAAAGGTTGAATACGAAAGTGAGGATAGCTGGGAGGAGGAACAAGTAAGCCAGATAGTAGATGAGCCGTCAGCTAGAGCCCCCGTAAACAGCATCATGGAACCCGCTGAAATCCAAGCTCTATCGACAATGCCGTCAGACAGGCATTGGAGCAACAACAATCTCAGTTTCAAACACAAATAAATTCCCTAGCTGCTCGGGTACAGAGTTTGCAGGTGGAAGCACGAGAAGGTTTCTGTGAACCCTGAGGTTAGGTGTGACTTACCATTAGACATAATCAAGTCCGTGTCAGAGTTCTCGGGCACCCAAGACGAGTATGTGGCCTGGAGGCAATCGGCCACATACGCCTACGACCTTTTCAAGCCTTATAACAGCAGCGTGTTCACTACCAAGCTGTAGCCATCCTAAAAAACAAAATTCGAGGCACAGCTGGAACCCTGCTCGTGTCTCACAATACTGTGTTAAATTTCGATGCAATTTTGGCCAGATTAGATTGCACGTTCTTAGACAAGACATCCCTACGCCTACTGAGGCAGGGATTCGAGATGGTCAGGCAAGGAGGAGGTCAGGCAGGTAGAGGAACGAGCGCAGACATCTGGAAACTGCAAGAGCCGCTTCTAGGGTAGGCAAGGTAAAGACAGCAAGGAAGAGCAGGACCAAGACCGGAATCCACATTTTGTCGGGCATCAAAAAAATAACGTCAACGGCCAGGCCAATAATGACAACCAGGTGCAAGCACCTCAACCTATGGAGTTCGACTCGTCCTCCAGGTTTAGGCAGCGCTCTGAACACAATAGGACAAACCCTAATGATTTGAATGCTTCTAAGAGAAGAAATTCCTCGGACCGTTTTACAGGTCCAAGTCGTCAACGTCTTCATACTGTCGTCCAAGAAACCTCCGAGACCATAGACCCCCAGCAGTAATACGAAAAGGCAGCAAAGGCGGCAGTCGAAGAGATTGACAATGACAGTGAGTTCATTCCGAGCGACGACTCACTACATTTTTTAGGGGTCGTTCCTGGTTGCCGTTCATTGAGCGACGGTTGGCTGGAAGAACATTAAGAATGTTAATCGATACCGGCGCGGCGAAATTACATTAAGCCCGTAAAGGAGCTAAAAAATGTAATGCCGGTCGCCAGTCCGTTCTCGGTGAGCTCAATACATGGCTCCACCGAAATTAAACAAAAGTGCTTAGTAAAGGTTTGAAGGCACACCTCTCCATTCTTCCTATTGGAGTCACTCAATACGGTCGACGCTATTATAGGCTTGGATCTGTTAACACATGCCGGAGTAAAGTTGAACCTACAAGAGGACTCTCTGGAATATCAGGGCGTTTGTGAACAACTTCACATTTTCAGCTGCCCTAACGTAAACTCCGTTAAAAAGGAGTTTAGGGACATAATTTTGAGAAGGAAAAAGGCATTCTCTACATCAAATAAAGCTTTCCCATTCAACACCGCTGTTACTGCCACGATTCGTACAGTGGACAGACAACCGCTGTACTCAAGAGCTTACCCAAATCTCATGGGTATTTCTGACTTCGTAAGCAAGGAAGTCAAGCAAATGCTAAAGGATGGCATTATCAGGCCCTCAAGGTCACCCTTTAACAGCCCGACCTGGGTTGTGGACAAAAAGGGCACCGACGCCCTCGGGAACCCGAACAAGAGTTTGGTCATAGATTTCAGGAAGCTTATATGGTCCGCTTGGCCAGACCGTTACCCTATGCCTAGTATGCCTCATGGTACTAGCAAATCTTGGCAAATCTTGGAAATTCTTCACTACCCTTGACCTAAAGTCAGGGTATCACCAAATATACCTTGCGGAGCACGACCGCAAGACGTCGTTCTCAGTAAATGGCGGCAAATACGAATTTTGTCGTCTGCCGTTCGGCTTGAGAAATGCAAGCAGCATTTTTCAGAGTGCCTTAGACGATGTTTTGAGAGAACATATTGGGAAAATATGTTCCGTCTATGTATTGTCACTGTGCTGAAATGCCTAATCGATGCAAATATGAGAGTAAGCCAGGAAGTGTAGAGTACCTCGGCTTCATAGTAAGCAAAGACGGAACCAAGTCCAATCCAGAAAAGGCCATTCAGGAGTACTCTGTACCAAATACCCTCTACAGTGTTAGATCTTTCCTTGGTTTAGCCAGACTTTGCCGCCATAGACCGTCCGATAACAGATATCCTAAAAGGGAAGAATGGTTCGGTGAGTAGGCACATGTCTAAGAAGATCCGTGTCGAGTTTAATGAAACTCAACGTAATGCATTCCAAAGGCTTCGTAACATTCTGGCATTCGAAGATGTCATACTGAAGTACCCCGACTTCAAGACCTCACCACCTCACCGCCCTTTGACCTCACCACAGATGCGTCGGCAAGTGGCATCGGCGCAATCCCATCTCAAGAGGGCAGGCCAATCACCATGATATCTCGTACCCTTAAACAGCCTTAGCAGAACTATGCCACAAACGAAAGGGAATTGTTAGCCATTATGTGGGCCCTAGGCAAATTACAGAACTTTCTGTACGGCTCCAGGGAAATCAATATACAATATTTACCAACCACCAATCCCTCACGTTCGGTGTTGCCGATAGGAACACGAACGCCAAGATTAAGAGGTGGAAATCTGAAAATCCACTCAAGCGAAACCTAGTGCTGTTCCGAAGTAAAACTCGCCACTTGATCAGCTTTACTGACAACAGTTACCTATTAAAAGCCCTAATAGAAGTCGTTCATCCTGATGTCGTGAACGCTATTCAGTGCGACTTGCCCACTCTAGAAAGGATCCAACACGACCTTATAAAGCACTTCCCAGCCACCCAATTCCGTCACTGCAAGAACGTCATGTTAGATATAACCGATAAGAACGAGCAGTTAGAAATCGTCACTGCAGAGCACAACCGTGCGCACAGAGCCGCGCAGGAAAATATTAAACAAGTCCTTCGTGACTATTATTTTCCTAAAATGGGCAGTTTAACAAAGGAAGTGGTAGCTAGTTATAGGGGGTGCACCCAAGCAAAGTATGACAAGCACCCAAAGAAGCAAGAGCTCGGGGAAACGCCTGTACCCAGTTATACTGGTGAAATGGTGCACATTGACATATTCTTAGCCGATAAGAAGCTAACATGTCTAACATGCATTGACAAATTCTACAAAATCGTCACTGCAGAGCACGACCGTGCACACAGAGCCGCGCAGGAAAATATTAAACAAGTCCTTCGTGACTATTATTTTCCCAAAATGGGCAGTTTAACAAAGGAAGTGGTAGCTAGTTGTAGGGGGTGCACCCAAGCAAAGTATGACAAGCACCCAAAGAAGCAAGAGATCGGGGAAACGCCTGTACCCAGTTATACTGGTGAAATGGTGCACATTGACATATTCTTAGCCGACAGGAAGCTAACATGTCTAACATGCATTGACACATTCTCCAAGTTTGCAATAGTGCAACCGGTGATATCCAGAACAATAGTGGACATCACGGTACCCCTGCTGCAGATTATTAACCTTTTATATTGCGACAATGAGCCCGCATTTAACTCAGAAATTGTCACCTCAATACTCAATAACAGCTTCGGCATTGACGTGGTAAATGCGCCTCCGCCCCACAGCTCTTTCAACGGCCAAGTTGAACGGTTCCACAGCCCCTTGACAGAAATCGCCAGATGTTTGAAGTTGGACAAAAAGACAAATAACACAGTAGAGCTAATCTTGAGGGCAACGGTGGAATATAATAAAACCGTGCCCTCAGTCACTCGGGAGAGGCCAATTGAGGTTGTTCACTCAGGGGCCCACGAGCGTTGCCTAAACATCAAGGCTAGATTGGTAAAAGCCCAGCAAGACAGCATCGGGAGATGCAACCCAACCAGACAAAACCTTGTGTTTGAGGTTGCAGAACATGTCTTTGTAAAGAACAACAAGAGGTTAGGAAACAAACTGACCCCGTTATGCACAGAACAAAAAGTGCAAGCAGACCTGGGAACGTCGGTTCTCATTAAGGGGAAGGTGGTCCATAAGGACAACCTCAAATAGGCGTTCCCTTTACAGTTAGTTAGTAGGTTAAGTTAAGGAAAACCCGACCTCCGTAGTATCACCGTATCTTTAATTTCCAGGTTCACCCTCATTCTCTGGCAGTAGCGAATGCCCGGATCACCGACTTTCCGCATGCCGATTACATTCCCGTGGTAGATGGGGACGTACTAGTATTTGAACAACGTGACCTCTTGAAACATTCGAGCTACCTTTCCGAGTTCGCCATTATGAAAGACGAAACTGAGAAACTGTCCGAGTCCTTCCCCCAGTCGCATATGTGCAAGTTACTCGAGGTTGATACAGATCACCTGAGAACTTTGTTGTCCATCGTTAAGGTACACCATAGGACTGCCAGGGGCCTAGATTTCTTAAGTACGGCCTTCAAGGTGGTGGCGGGTACTTCTGATGCCTCCGATTTCCTCAAGATCAAGATAACAGAGGCCCAGCTAGTGGAGTCTAACTCAAGGCAGATAACCATCATCTCAGAAACCCAAAAACAAATAAATAAATTAACCGACACCATTAATAAGGTGATTAATGCCCGAAAAAACAGACTTGGTTAACACACCACTTTTATACGAAGCACTATTGGCAAGAAATCTATCTATCTACAGAAATCCAAAATTTGATTCTTACCATTACATTGACCAAATCGAGCATAGTTTTTTTATTTTTTTATTAATATTAAGCGTTGAAACCATACATTCTAAATAGCATCTTAACAACACAAATAAAAACAAATCTTAAAGAACCAAACCTCTCACGAGGATTACTAGCGATTGTGGGAGGTCTGGACAATTAAGGAATCATCTTGCTGAATCCCTGTCTTTTAGGTCGCCTTAACAGCCTTACTGGTAGCAGTCTCCTTGCACCGCAGTATGCGGTGTCTAACAAGTCGATCGTTGTATCTGCTGGAATGTCTACAAATCTGTTCTTTCCCAGTGTATAGATTGATATCACGGTGAAGTGTGGAGCCATGCACGTACCAAGGAAAGTTAGTTATCAGTTAGGTAGTTGAGCAGGGTTCGGTTCTGCATTACTTGTATCCGCTTGTAGTTTGATTTGGCAGCAATGCCCCAGATTTGCACTCCGTACAGCCAAATTGGAGCTATACAGTACACGTATACTGCTCTTTTGGCTCTTAGCGACATAGTGCTCCTTTTGTTAATCAACCATCGTAGTTGCTGCATTCTTTGACCACACGTTTTGGTTATTGTTTTTAGGTGAGGCCCAAAATTAAGGCGCTTATCTAAAATTATACCAAGGTATTTCGCTTGAGATGGCTGTTCCAATGTCACACCTTCATATTGTATTGCTGGGGTACTCATTACAACCCTTTTAAGTGTAAAACACGGATTTATCCTTCATGTTCCACCTTCTACTCCACGCTGATAGAGTGTTAAGGTATCCTTGCAACCCATTTGCAGCTTCAATACGGCATTTGGATTTGTAAAGAACCGCAATGTCATCGGCGTAAGTCGCAATGATAGCCTTGAGGGGTATTGCGTATTTTCGTAGGTAGGTCTGGGTAAGTTAGCAGTATATAAAGAATAGAGCAGCGGGCCAAGGACGCTGCTCTGCGGAACTCCAGCTATCATTTGGCAGGGAGCAGAGTGGGTATCCCTGTACCTGACCATGAAATCCCGTCCGTCCAGATATGATCGCTGGAGACCAAAGTAAGATGCTGGTAACAGGCTTTTAATTTTGGATTAAAGTCCAACATGCCAGATTCTATCGAATGCTTGCTGCATATAATCGAGCATATCCCACATTCCTTGATCATGCCGATCTGGAATCTCTCGTCGAACAAGACACTCCCATAGTAAGCCTCTAGAAGCAGGGTCCTCCATTCCGCAAACTTTATTCAAATACTAACTTACTACTAGTTAACATAAACATAAATACTAGTTAACAACTAAGCGACTTCTTATACCCTAGCAAATAAGTAATCAATGCTGAAGCGCCAGAGTTGAGTTCAGCGCTCTGCGCTAAGAACGTCTGGTCGCAGAAAGCTGACACTTCTTAGTTGAAGTGTTATGCTGCGCCGCAAGGAATGCTGAGTCGGATTGTCGCTCATGTCTTGGTGGCGTGATGCATTGTCACGTAGAGTAGACTTAAGTTTTAATATTGTGACTTCTTCAGTTCTTGCCCAGCATTTGAATAAATCACTGGATTGTTCCGGCGCACAGCCGTAAATACTTTGTTGTTATTAACAAACACATTGCTATGCCACAAGGCTAGTAATATCAATTAAAGGGGACGAAGTAAAACCCTCCACCATAATCGACCTAAGAAAATTAAGTCCGGGACACAAGTCCCTCACCAAACCTCAGAAGTCTCTGGATCACCGCTGGAGAAGACTTCACTAATTCTCTGAATCATCAAGGAGGAGAAATTACTAATTTATATTCGGTTCATTACAAGGATTTCTTCGATATAATAATATAATAAGCGCTACTGTTTAGTCTGACATTTAGCCTTCTAGACTATCACAACATTTAAGAAGGTTCATACATCCTTAGAATGTTCTTAATAACGAAGTATAAACGTAAAATAAGATACACGATTTCAAGTTATCTAATTTAGGATCAGAACTCTATTATCTGATCCAAGGAAAATCACACATGGTAATCAAAGAAGACGCATTCATATTTTGCCGCTCATAGAATTATATGTCATAATCTCCGATCACATCTGTAAAAAAAGAGGGAAGAAATTACTGCACAGAAACATCAACAAAATCAAAGCTTTCGCGATTAAAGAGGTAAGAATATTAACTTCCAATGTGAACAATATTTGCCCGTTTAAGTGAGTGAGAATGTTAGCAACTAACACTATCAAAAAATAAAATCTTATTTTGTTTGTTTTTAGTAAGGCATACGTCACTATTTACCACTCTATTGCCTTTTCTTTCTGTTCTAAAAACCCAATAGCCGTTACCCACTTGTCTAGTTTACTAATAATCATCAATTAAAAATGTACATATACAAAAATTAACAATTTATAGTCGACCCCTTTGGGATCGATGAACTGATCTCTCCCACGGCAACCCAAACTTCAACCTTATTAACTCGCAACAACAACAAATACTGCAACGGTATCAATCGTACGCACGGTAGCTACTGCAACGCTCGTTTCTGCTGAATCAGCAACATTGCCAAAAATAATGCGCTGGGTTGGACCGCTATACTAAATTAAAAGAAAATTCAGCCCACAAAAAATTCTGCGGCATGAAATAAAATACAAATCAATCGGCACACTCTATGTCAGCGAACTGAGACCCAGGAGTCCAACAGATTTGGAATACTGGCAGATATTGATATGGATGTACCCCGCAGCACTGACGAAGGGGATAAAAAGAAGCCAAATCCCCCACCTATATGCATCCGAGAGAAAAGCTCGAATAATCTGGTTAACAATATTATTCAACTTGATGGAAAACACAATTTCCACATAATACCCCAAAATAAAGGGCAGCATCCACGAAGCTAAGGTCCAGGTAAAAACTGAAGAGAACTTTAGGACTCTTACACACTACTAAAGCAAAAATAATAAAAACTACTACACGTACCAACTAAAAAGAAGTAAGAGTCTTCAAGTCGTTCTCAAGGGTACATAAACCGACGTAACACCCTAAGAGATCAAGAAGGTATTAAACGATAAGGGTTTCAAGGCGAAAACTGTCTTTAACATCCTGAACAAAGACAGGAAACCGCAACCACTCGTTAAAGTCGAGCTGAAACCTGACACTAAAGCTATTAGGAACAAGTGAGAAAAGTTATCTTCGGCTTGCCGAAGATGGTATACCCTTGAAAACAAAAAGTTTTCCATACAAAGACTTGTCTTCATATCGGTCGTTTGTATGGCAGCTATATGATATAGTTTTCCGATCCGGACCAAACTTGCACAAATCACGTATGGCTATGTCAAATGAATAAATTTTCAATTCGGTTGCAATAGCTTGGAAAACAAAAAAGTTTTCCATACAAAGACTTGTTTTCATATCGGTCGTAATAGCTTGGAAAACAAAAAAATTTTGCATACAAAGACTTGTTTTCATATCGGTCGTTTGTATGGCAGCTATGTGATATAGTAGTCCGATCCGGACCAAACTTTCACAAATCATGTATGGCTATGTCGAATAAATAAATGTTGAATTCGGTTGCAATAGCTTGGAGATGAAAAAAGTTTTCCATACTAAGACTTGAAATCTGATTGATCGTTTGTATGGCAGCTATATGATATAGTGGTCCGATCCGACCGATTTTTAAACTTGATCTGCGTGCAACAAAAATAATGATCTGGTAAAAATTTCAAAACGCTAGCTTTAAAACTACTGTCTATTTTTTGTGTCGTCTGTGGAGAGCTTTATGACTCTGCTTATTGTACGTCAAACAAAAGCGATCCCAGCAAGAGCAAACTATAGAGGCTGTCCAATATACAAAGACCTCAAACGCCGAATTAATCACCGAGTAACGTCTACACGCCTCTATAACGCACAGAATACAACCAAAATTATCCCCAGAAGTCTTTTTCGCAACTGCAAAGAGGTCCTCATTTTGTCCTGCGATCACCTTCCAAAATTTAACCTTCGCAAACGTCCAAAAACAAAAACTGCCCAAACTGATCTGACACCGAATTCCGCATCATCGACACAACAACAAAGTAGCTTTGAAACTTTGATGCATACTCTGCTGTAGCAGATGATTCATGTCATTCATGAGGACTACCATGCAACCCCTTATGCGAAACCAAAATATCCGTATGAAAATGTATCCCAAAACTCAAAATAATTAATGTCTGCTCTACGAATATGATTGTGGAACGACAACGGCGTTTCACGGCATAAACCTGTGACAACTTAATTCCTGCATGACAATCATATTGACGTCCTGCTACTGTCAGAAACACACTTCTCACTTCTATGTACTTTTAAATAAGTGGCTTCATGTTCCTTGGAACAAGTCATCACGATGGAAAAGCACATGGCGGAACCGGTATCCTGATTAGGAACCGCATCAAACACCACAACCATAGCGAGTTTGGAAAAAAATACTTGCAGGCCACATCCATAAATGTGCAACTAGGAAGCGGAAATCTTACCCTCGCAGCGGTATATCGTTTCCCTCGTTTCAATGTATCCGAACAACAATTTCTGGACTTCAACATCCTATTGGACCACTTCATTGCTGCATGTGACTACAACGCCAAACACACTCACTGGGGATCACGCCTCGTCATCCCTATACGAAAACAGTTATATAACGCCATCATAAAGGCAAACAGAAAGCTTGACTACGTCTTTTCAGGCATACTGGCCTACCGACCCGAACAAAATTCCTGAATTGATCTACTTCGCTATAACAAAAAATATAACTCGAAACCTCATCAGTGCGAATCTCAACCGGACCTATCATCTGACCACTCGCCAGTCCTTTTAAATCTCAACATTCTCCAACGCCTTGGGACTACAATGCAGGCAACAGATTAACATCAAAGAGAACCAGCTGGGTCAAATACAGAAAATACATTAGTTCATACTTTGAGCTGAACCCAAGGCTAAACTTTGATGCCGAGATAGAATCAGCAGCAAATACCTTGGAGCGTGTCTTAGTTACAGCCGCCAGAATCTGAACACCTGAAATAGAAAGCACACCTAACAGACTCAGGATGACAAACGCAGGCATCGAGCGGCTCTTTACTGAAAAACGACGTATGCGACGGGAGTGGCCAGCTCACACATCGCCAATCGCAAAGCAAAGATTCAAAAATGGCTCACAAAATCTCTCCAATGCGCTAAAGGAAAAAGATAAAAGCCCCCAACTTTGCTATTTAGAGCAACTTTAAATTTCAGACAACTCACTATGGAAATCTCATCCCAGTTTAACCACACCGGCAGAAACTATATCACCATTAAGGAATATCACTGGTGGATGGGTCGCAGCGATAAAGATAGAGCTGCCACCCTGCTACAAATTCGTTTGTATTACCCACGGTAACAGGCGATGACCAAGCACCATTTAAAATCAAAAAGGATAAACTTAATCCAAAAAATTTTCCAGGATGTGATCTTATAGCTCCAAAGATGATTATCGAGATTTTATACTGTGCAGTATGCACTATTTCCTTGCTGTTTAACGCTATAACAAAACTCGGGTACTATTCAGAGATATGGAAAAAATCGTTCATAGTAATGATACCAAAGGCAGGCAAGGACCATTTAGTTTCCTCATCGTACATGCCTATAAGCCTCTTGTCTTGTCTCTCAAAACTATTTGAAAAATGTCTGATGCCCCGAATAACCCACTACTGAGGACTCGCAATCTTATTTCAGCGCATCAGATCGGTTTTCGAAAGAAACATGGAACCATTAAACAAGTCAATCGAATAACTTCAGAAATACGATCTGCTTTTAAAAAACGGGAATATTGCACTGGAATATTTCTGGATCTCTCTCAGGCTTTTGACAAGGTCTGGCTAGATTGATTAATGTTCAAAATTAAAACAACGGTTCCCCAAACCACCCACAAACTCCTGAAGTCGTTATAGTCGCTATAAACGCTGGTGTTTTCCAAGGTAGCGGACTTGGACAAACGCTGTACCTCGATTGTACAGCAGACATATCCACAAGCAGACATACCCACAAGCAGACATACTTAAAAGCAGACATACCCACAAGCAGACTACTAACAACATCTACGTTTGCCGACAACACAGCGATCTTAGTCGATCGAAATGCCCAGTACAAGCTTAACTCAAAGATACTGAGAACAATCATCGGAGCACCCTGGTATATCGGAAACGAAAATATACAAAGAGACTTTAATATCAGATCCGTCAAAGATGAAATAACCCATTAAAAATGGTTTAACTTTGAATTTTTTCCGATAAACTGAATCGGAAAGCGTTAGTTCATAAATCAAACCAAAACGGGATACCTGCGGGTATTTTACTGAACATTCCCTTTGTATCGTCTATTAAGATGCTATTAAGATGGTTGTGGAGCTGTGAAACTCCTTATTTACCGATACTACGAAAAGTAGACCAAATCCTGACGACCTCCGTAAATATAAATATTTTGTAGAGTAATATTTATGAGCAGGCTAAGTAATTATCTCGCCTCGAGAGCATCTTTAAAAAATTAGGCATTATATTTGGTATGTAGATTAATCCATACTCAGTTCGAGTGTTTTCCAATTTAGCAATACTGCCTCTTACCTCAATATACAGCAGTTTTCAAGAGCACCCATTCAAAACAATTTATTTTTTTTTTCATACTTATTGTGTTAATTATTGTATCTTCCCTTATTGTGAGATTAACAATAATTATTCGAATCCTATTATATAACTTAGATTATTAACAATGTACAGTAATTTTATTAATTAGAGACGGCCCTAGGATTTCTTTGCTGGGCTAGAGAATCTTTTGCGCTTCAGTCGGCTCTGACTGCAGAGTCGAGTAAGCGACTTCGCAAAAGAATTTTCGTGTGCCACGATCTTTGCTTGGTGTTTCTGTGGATGCTTTCGCTGCGTAGGTACCATGGTACTCCAGTGATATTTCGCAGAATCATTGATAGATCTCGCTGTATAATTTCAATGTTGTGTTTTGAAGCGTTTCCCCATAGTTCACAGCCGTGTGTCCAGATGGGTTTCAGCACGGTATTGTAGAGCGTTTTCCTAAAACGCTTTTCAACTCGTTGAACTTTATGCACGTCGGCCTATCATCGCTCCGTAATTTGAACGTTTCCCGAACGAACTAGCTACCTATTATCAGCTCTGAATTGATTTAATCAACCTGCTGTATCACGAATGGTGTATGGTATGGTCTACAAACTGAAGAACACCTCGAAATTTTAACTTTAAACGTATATTCTTCGTTTATTTTAAACAACAAAGTAACAAATAATCGTTGCTTTGTTTTGTTACAACAAGCTGCTCACCGCTCTCTATCGCATTCCCTTTTGTGGAGCTTCTTCATCTCCCTCTGAATTGCTGTTGCTCCTGCTCTTCGCCAAAATCGCTCCCACGTTACCATCGTTGATCACGATCTTCATCGTACATTCGCTGGACCATCTGTTTTTGAGAGCATTCTCATCAAAGAGATGCGAATTTTTAGGAGCTATTACCAGCGACTCCAATCTAACTTGCTGGCTATGTGACAATTGCTCGCACATGAAATGCGCTGGTGTCGGTCATTATGGCCAACTTGGTGATCTCCTGGGCAAAGGCATCGGTTTGACCTGTCGAGAGATTAAAGGCGAGATGCGCACGTTTATGCGGCAAATTAGAAATGGTTTCCGGGAGGTTCGGAAACAATTTGCCTTATAATGCCTTAATAAGCAGTTTCTCAACCTCGAATCTCTATTTCTGGGCCTTAAACTACTAAGCGAATCACCACGCCGGAAAATTCCTAACAATAACCAGCAAATGAATATATGTACCACTCCAGCCACACATTTGCCAGTAAGTAATGTTATGGTTGATGCCCCTGGCGAACAGCCACCCATATTAGCTCTTCAGAAACCTGGTCTTCCCACTTCAAAAGTTAATCCGCCGGAACCTGCCAAATCGTCAACCGTCATATCACCAAGCCAGCCTGCTGCTCCATCAATACGCCTGCCTGCCGCCGCACCAACCCGCCAACCCGTGGTAAAATCACCAAAGCCGTCGATGGGTGTTACATCGGAATCACGATCTTCTGGACTTTCGCTGAAAGCTGTGGCTCCCCGCAAATCCATCTTTGTATCGCGGCTTATTCCTGACGCCACTGCAGATGACGTTAGGGTTCACCTTGCAAATAATCTTAGTATAGCTCCCTCAGCACTTTTTGTGACCAAATTTAATTTTTAACATAAACGTAGCATATCCTCATTTAAAATAACTACCAGATGCTTACCTTGCTAAAGCTTTAGATCCTGCAACATGGCCCGAGCACAGTATTGTTCATGAATTCTTGACCAGAGATTCTCAAGGCTCCAGTCCAGTTACTATTAAAAAAAACTAAGCAACAAGATTTTTTCTTGTTGCTCTACCAAAACGTTCCCAGTATTCTTGGAAAACTGAACTTATTTTTTACTAACAGTGCTTCCTTTGACTTCGATGCTATTGTGCTAACAGAAACCTGGCTAAACTCCTCTGTCATAGACAATGAAATTTTGGTATCGAAGTACACTGTCTTTCGGGAAGATCGCCCAACCTTTGGAGGTGGCGTTCTGATTGCCGTAAACAACATTTACTCAGTGGAACGTACCACTATTACTAATCCTTTCGGGATTAAAATTTTTAGCTTTTAAATTCATTCTGGGTGCTTTAACCTTTTCATTATTTATTCCTACATTCCTTCTCTGTGTGATGCAATCATTTATATGCACCACTTAACTGCCATTAAATCAGTTTTGTGTCTGCTAAATGATGCTGATCTTATTCTAGATATGGGGGACTTCAACCTGCCCCTCATTTCATGGATCAACTCGGACGATGATAACTCGCTTGATGGGTTAGCCCACTCTGCCGCTTTCCAACTTAACCCTATAAGGAACCCCGTGGCAGGTCGCTTGACGTAATTTTCTCTAATACTACCTCCTCTGCCACAATTAAGTTAGGTCTCCTCCCTTATCTACTCCTGAGGACTCTCACCATCCAACAGTCTTAGTTTCTCGCATTATTGACTCTCCTGAATCTCGTCAAAAATGCTTCAAAAAAACCAACTATTGTGACCTAAGAAATCACCTGACTAATATTGACTGGAGTTATCTTTCCAATTTCAGCAATATCGATGATGCTACAGACTCTTTTTATGAAGTCATTCATATCGCCATAAATAAATCTGTCCCTGAAACATTGACTCCATCGACGTCAAAACCTCCATGGTTTAATAAGCACCTCTCTCTCTCGTAAAAAATAGGAAATCTAGAGCTTACAAAAAGTCCTTAAAGACCAGTTTGATGACCTTAACAATCAATCATATAAAAATTATATTTCAAAATGAAAACTCAATTTTCGCGATGATCCAAGCTGTTTTTACTCTTTTGTAAACTCTTAACGAAAATCCAATCTTTTCCCCCTTCCCACTCATATAATAAAACTTCCGACTCTTCATATTTCGGTATTGCTAATCTTTTTGCGTCATTTTTTCAATCAACCTACTCATCTAATTCATTTGATCCCTCCTCTAACTATCCATATCATTTATCCTACATAAATAAAATTTCCCTTTCTAAATTTCACTGTCATGATGTGTTTACGGCTCTTTCATCAATCAAAATCTCATTTTCACCAGGCCCAGACAACGTACCTAGCTGCATCCTCAGAAGATGCTCCGATCTTCTTACCTCACCTCTCACTATACTATTGAACCTATCCTTGGAGAAAACTTCCCTACCTAAATAATGGAATGAATCATACCTTCTACCATAAAAAAGGCTCTAAGGCTTCCATTGAGAACTACCGCGGCATTGCTAAGCTTTCTGCGATTCCCAAACTTCTTGAGAAACTCATCACATCGCAGCTGCAACATGCATGCAAATGCACAATCTCACCAGCAGAGCATCGTTTTGTCAAGCTTCGCTCGACAACAACTAATCTACTTGAATTTTCGTCAATAATGAACCGAGGTATTTAATATCGCTTGCAAACTGATGTAATTTATACTGACTTTAGCAAAGCATTTGATTCAGTTAAACATCAGAAAACTCTTGCTTATTGGTTTTCCACCAATTATCCTGATGTGGGTTGCTTCCTACCTTTCAGATCGAACTCAGCGTGTCCTATTGAAATCTACCAAGTCGAAGGTCATCCATGTCTCATCGGGTGTCTCGCAGGGTAGTCATCTAGGACCACTGTTGTTTATACTCTTTGTGAACTTCCTAATGTGATTAGTTATGCCTCTACGCTTATGTATGCTGATGATGTCAAGTTATGCTATTCCTTCTCGGAAAATTTCCTGCACAGGCATCTGCAACTAGATCTTGAGGAACTCTATTTGTGGTGCTCAGGAAATCTTCTGTTCCTAAACTGCTCTAAATGCAAAACTTATGACATTCCATCGCAGTGTACCGCTTATTGTATCTTACTCTCTCGGAAATCACGTCCTTGATCGTGTTTCCACAATCAATGATCTTGGAGTTATTTTTAATCATAAACTTAAGTTTAATGATCACATTTCTGTGACAGTGAATAAAGGCAGAGGAATGTTAGCCTTTAGTAAGCGATGGTCCAAAGAATTTAACGATCCTTTCACCACCAAATCCCTACATATGTTATCACCCTAGTTCGTGCTATCCTTGAATACTGCTCGTGCGTTTGGAGTCCTCAATACTCCTCTCACCAAAATATAATCTGATAATCGTCTCCCGCCGTATAGTTGCAGGCTTAAATTGTTGAAGGTACCTCCTCTGAAGGAGCACCGAACCTGTGCTGGGGTTATGTTTCTAAATATGCTTATCCATGGCATAGTGGATTCTAAACACCTTCTAAACCAACTATATCTTTCCATCCTAATAGGAAAACTAGGTCCTTCCGACCCCTATGGTTACCTATTTGCAGATTCAACTACGCTGAACACGACCCCTTTCGCACTATTTGTAAAAACTATAACCTCTTATCACATACTCTATCCCCTGAACTCTCTCTTAATGTTAATAAATTAAAAATCCTAGAATACCTCCTAGAATAGTTATATTGTATTTATGTTTATATTTAGCAGATCATTGTTCATCATTAGCATCATCAAATTGTTAAATTGTTAAATTGTTGTTTAATAAAAAAAAAAAATTCCAGACTTAGGGGAGAGTTGTAGTTAATAAGCCAGTGAAGATTGGCTGCTTTAAGCTTCATATGACTCCTCTTGGATTCTATATGTTGCCGCCAGGTGAGGCGTCTATCTAGGTGAACGCCGAGATACGTTACTACGTCTGCTTGTGGGACGAATGTATTGTTCAGGGTACAGGGTGGGCAGGTTTGTCTGTTCAATGTAAGGGTTACATGTCTGCTTTTGGTCTCGTTTATCTTGATGCGCCAGTCCGCAAACCATCTTTCCACTCTTTTAAGATGGCAGGCAAGTTGTTCCGTTACCTTTGCTGGGCATTTAGATCGGCTTAGTATTGTGGTGTCGTCAGCAAATGTAAAGGTTGTGAGCTGATAGTTTGTAGGCATGTCTGCTGTATATAGGGTGTACAGAACGGGGCGCAGCACACTACCTTGGGGGACTCCAGCATTGATAACGCGGTCATGTGAAGTCGAACTGTTACACATGGTTGAAAACACTCTTTTGAAGAGATAACATTCGAGCATTTTGTGTGTGTTCTGGGCAGCAGTTTCATTATCTTGTGCATTAGTCCTTCCAGCCAGACTCGACCAAATGCTTGTGCAACATCTAAGAATATCGCTGAGCAGTATTCCCGGTACTCGAAAGCGGTACAAATTTCTTTTGTTATGCGATTGACCTGTTCGATCGTTCCATGATTTTTGCGAGAGCCAAATTGTCTGTCTTTTTAGGTAGGGTGTTAGTTTCTTTAAAAATGCCTTTTCAAACAGTTTCGAGAGACGCGTTAGAAGACTGATTGGTGTGTAGGATGAGGGTTGGGATTAATCTAAGTCTGGCTTTGGAATTAATACTATTACCGCCTTTTTCCACCTTTTGGGATAGTATCCAATTTTCGTAATAGCGCTGAAGAGGTGGCATAAGGTCAGAACGGGGGAAGTTGTGGAGGTCTCTGTGGATACTTTCAATGCGTACGTACCGTGGTGTCCCAGTGAACAATTTTTTTTATGTGTAACTATTATTATAGTAAATTTCACAACGAAATTATTCAATCTATTCTTTATAAAATATTAGTCAATATACATAAAATATTTATTTAATCAATATTTATTACAAATTAAATCAATTTATGTGAAATTCGTTTATGGCTTATAAACCGATTCTATTTCGAAATCAGAGCTGTCCAATGAGACATTTTCTTTATAATAAAACAAAATGCAGTCGTGATTTTAGATTCAACAAAGTTTAAAACTTCGACTGATTAAACATTAAACAATATTCCAGTGAACGAAGAAATCAATTAAACTGATAAAAGGAATTAAGTAAATATACTTTTTGATAGGATAGCAACCGGTTGCAGATTTCGTTTATAAAGAAATTAAAAAAATTTCAGAATAAAAAATAAAGCCACGTAAAAGGTTATACAATTCCACAGTTCAAATGGTTTCAGAGAAATGCCTTAATGAAGATTTAAATCTGAAACCAATTTCCGGATTCTGCAGAAAGCACCCAACACTAAGCGGAAATGATCGATTTTTGGTACGGCACGGAATGGTAAAAGCGTAAAGTGAGCAGCGAGTCGGGTAGACCTGCCAAACCGGTGAACCATTAAAAATTCACAGCCAATTTCCTGGAAGTTAAAATCCTTTAGTTCACTTGGAAACTCGCTATCTCAGGCTTTTTGCGAAAAGGGAACTGATTTCTGTTCCAAAATAGCTATTTATTCTTAGATGCTTTGAACCATATCTAGCAGATCCGCCATGCCATGTAGCTAGGAGGCACCATCTTAAGTCCGTTCATTGTCTTATGTAGCCTACGTCAAGGTTGGTACCATTTATATTTATTATTTTTTTTAATGACAACGCCTGCTTTCACTTTACCTACTATATATTATACTAGTATTATATACTGATGACCTCAAAATTAGTGATATACCTGCTACGGAAGGATGTTCAAATAGTCCTCATTCAAACAGAATCATCTGTACGTTCGAGGATGCAGCATTCGAGCTAATAGACTGGAACGGCTTCAGACGATATGCGTAAAGTTTTCCCTTACCACATTATGCTTTCAAAGTCTTCTGCCCTCCTTTCAAAATCATTATTAACTCAACTTGATATTGGCAAAATGGATGATCGGGTTACCGTGGCAACGTTGATGTATGTCAATAACATTATCACTACTCACATTGGTTGCCTCTGAAGTTTATATTACGGCTTACTTCCAAGCCCAATCCACTGCAGTTTTGTCAGTTTTATTTGGGCAGTTACTCGAAATATGTCCTTCTTGGTTGCAACTAAAACATTTTGTAACCGCTGCGCAATCTTTCCGTTTATGCTCCGCTGAGCCACAATTAAAACAATGATTTTTTTCCCTTTTTCGATCGCACGTTTACGATTTTTTTCTGGTTTTTTATCATCAATATTCAGTCGCTCATAAATTTCAAACTCTTCTCTCAGTTCTTTGTATGATTGGCAACGTAACCTAGCGTACTTATATTCGTTTTTTGATTCTAGTCCGCGATTTTTGTTCAAAAATGTCAAAATTATCAAAATTGTCAACATTAATTTTTACTTTGTTTTCTCTCTGTTCTTCAACTTGTTATTTCAATGTCAATAACTGCAGTGTTTGATGAACTTTAAATTCCACTGAATTGTCCAAAATTTCTGTTTCACACACTTCTGCTAGTTAATTTTGCGCGCTACTTTTCTTGGCGCCTTTTTTGGCCGGCGTATGTTTCAGAGAAGACTGCATTGTAAACGTTTATGCAAGCGTCATTTACGAAAACAAAAATGCTGCTACCGATCCGTTTTCGAAATGTTCAATTTTAGCTATATAACCACAACTTAACAACTTTTAGGCATATAGTTCCCTACATTAACAACCTTTCGCCATTTTGTCTTCAACTTTAGCAATTATTTTATTCACTGCCACACTCCAAAACCGACGCCAACAGTTATTATAATGATGTTTATTTGTATTAAATGTAGGTTCTATGGTTATTGATATGATTATATAATACGATTAATTTAACGACCGCGACTGGACTGCTCTCGACTGCTGACTACTCTCTCGTGCCAGGGCTGCCCACTCTTCTCCAGAGCCAGGGCTGGCAACTCTTCATATCTGGCATCTTACATATATATCTCTAGTTTTTATACTATATACTGGATTACTACTCATGCGTCTTGGGTTCGAAGAGTAAAGGGTTCATCAAGGGCACATCGAATCTATACAAAAGAACTTTTTGATATTCGCACTCAGAGTACACAACTCGAATACAAATCTTTATCATCCTTCTCACCTTACAAGACTCTTACTAATTAACTTGCCTTCCCAAACAAACGGTAAAAAGATGCTAGGTATCTTTTTATTACATTACCGTATGAATGGTGATGTAGATAGCCAATATCTCCTAACACACTTAATATTCCCAATAGACGGACTAGAAATTTTAGTCGTCTATTCCTAGCTGCTGTAGTTAAACAAATGTTCGCAGTATAACGACATCTATTTCAATATTTACTTTGCACTTAATTTTCTATTAAATTATAATTCCTTGCATACCTTTCAGCTCAATAAAACGTACTCTTTCTTTAGTTATCCTTTTTACATTTACGCGTCTACCCCTTCAATCCAAGCCGTCTGAGAAAGGGCAGCCCCTTTCCTTCAGTTGTGTAGGAGGTGAGCTGTACGTTATGCTGCGCGAAAAAAAGACGGAACCAGGACGCCGACTATTAACCTTGTGGGCCGATGGAGCAACGACCAGAGCGGCTGATATCACCAAGATGGGATGCTGTCAGGCACCAGACCCACTGCTTCTTCTCGGCGTACGCCAATGAACACAGAGTACTTACTTAGTCCATTATTGGTGACGTCATTTTAAAGGTTTGTTATTGAAATACCGTCGTGATGTCCACGTTTTTGCAAAATTCTTAGACCATTTTCGCTTTTAGAATGTGTGACGAATCGAAATGAAAGTTTTCTTCGAAATGGTGACCATCTCTAAAATCATAATAGATCCGAGAGAATAGTTTTCAAATTTTTTCCGTTTTTTTTCTTACTTTTTCGTAGCACTTTAGTTTGGCTATAAATTATTTTAATAATTGTCCGTTTAAAAAAAAATTTTTTTTTTTTTATTTCCTCTATTGATATTACAGACACTTATATTACATTGTTTTTAATTTGATTTTCTTATAACAAGTTACTTAATTTCTGATAATAAGTTAAGTTACTTTATTTACATCTAACTTGAATTTCTTTATAAGCGCATTTTTAAGCATTCGCCAGCTTTTTTGATACCAAGTTCACTCATTACGAACATTACATGTTTGAAGATCCTCCCAGATTATAATTGATATTTTCGATGTCCTTCAGCCAGACTTCAAAATCTAAAGAATTTCCTTCCTTCGGATGAATTCAATGTCATGTTA
Organism: Drosophila merina; assembly: GCA_035047645.1. Taxonomy (NCBI): domain Eukaryota; kingdom Metazoa; phylum Arthropoda; class Insecta; order Diptera; family Drosophilidae; genus Drosophila; species Drosophila merina. Next base: position 453,197 of record JAWNPH010000051.1, on the reverse strand, counting down.
GCTTACTGAAAATTTGCAATACAAATTTCCAGGTGTAGGTTTCGGAACTTATGTGTCACCTAATTTTATTTCACTTAATCAAATCAATTTTGGATAAATTTTTGGCTCGGCCTTTACTGGGTTAGCCGGCAGTTGACTGCGATGTCTCGACGCCTGTGACTGCAGCGCTGGTTTGGACTTTCACCTCACTTATGGTTTTTTCTTCAAGTACCAGGGATGGTTGTTAAAGTTAACGTTGGTATGCGTATTTCTCCTGTAGTACATGATACTAGAAGGGAAGCATTGCACAAAGCCCTGGGCCGCTCCTGCGGAGGCGACACGATTTATCCATCCTTCGATGGGGTCGAATATTGTGGAGATAAACCGATATCCTCAATTACTTCAAAACCATTACTCCATGGTTTTGGTCCATTCCACTGTACTAAAAAAATTTTTTATGTCTAGGGTTGTCACCAAACATTAAGTATTGGCGCCTTTCTTCCATCGTGCACATGGGATGTCGCTTGTTGCCAACCCTTTAACACGTCTTACGATGTCCACAACTCTTTTATCCGTCTTACGGCGTCCATAGTCCGTAATGCTTCGGAGGTAATCCTTTCTCCTCGCCGATGGCCGCCTGAAATCTTCTAGATCGAACTTTATCCAGTACTTTGACAACGATGTCTAGAGGGCATATTGGACGATAGGCAGCCGCCTTTCCAAAAGTTTACGGGGCTTGCTCAGAAGCATCAGCCCGGATGCAAATGTGGAAGACGGTGAACTTGGGATCAGCGCCAGTGCTACCTTCTGTTGTGCCAGCACCTGTGACTGTTTGGTTAGAGAACATTTATGATATTATTCTAAACTTCGTAGTCAAAGGGGGACTGTATTCTCACCCTAACCCTTTTCGCGACTATCGTTCTATTCTCGGGCGTCGTTGTTTGACTTACAATCGTTCTGATCGGATCCCAATTCTATTCAAATTGATCATTTACAACATGCCCTAAATTTGTTACCGAAAAACAATTTATGTTGTCAAGCAATAACTTCCAATGGAAGGCTCATTGGAAGAACCATTGAGGTCCGTTACTTTTTACCATTTTTATACCCTTGAAAAGGGTATTATAATTTTGTCCAGAAATGTGTAACGCATTAAAGGAAGCATCTTCGACTCCACAAAGTATATATATTCTTGATCAGCATCAACAGCCGAGTCGATATAGCCATGGCCGTCTGTCCGTCTGCCTAAAAATAAAATCTATGCAAAAAATAGACAGTAGTTTTAAAGCTAGCGTTTTGAAATTTTTATCAGATCATTATTTTTGTTGCACGCAGATCGAGTTCAAAAATCGGTCGGATCGTACCACTACATCATATAGCTGCCATACAAACGATCAATCAGATTTCAAGTCTTAGTATGGAAAACTTTTTTGTTCTCCAAACCATCGCAACCGAATTCAACATTTATTCATTTGACATAGCCATACACGATTTGTAAAAGTTTGTAAAAGGTCTGGATCGGACCACTATATCATATAGCTTCCATTCAAACGACCGATATGAAAACAAGTCCTCGTATAGAAAACTTTTTTGTTTTCCAAGCTATTGCAACTGAATTCCACATTTATTTATTTGATACAGCCATACACAATTTATGAAAGTTTGATCCGGGTCGGATCACTATATCATACAGCTTCCATACAAACGACCGATATGAAAACAAGTCTTTGTATGGAAAACTTTTTTGTTTTCAGGGGTATCCATCTTTGGAAAGCCGAAGACAACTTTTGTCACTTGTCATTAATGACTTGCCACAACAATTTTAAAAAAAGTGTATTAACTTGGACAATATCCAAAAATTAAGTTCTACAAATTTCTTTAAATTTTAGAGGTTGAAGTGCAAGCATATTGCATACTTTCCCTATGGGATTTCATTACAAAGCTTAATTCAGGTTAGTGAAATTGTTGTCCTATTTGATTTGAAACATATTTTTTCCAATTTACACTTTATTCTCTCTAATCTATCCCCGTGATTCGAGCCGTAGGACAAAGGTCCTACTCTTGCCTTTCCAAAACTGAAATTAGTTTCATAAAGTCCAGATAAAGAACCAATCATAAAATGTTAAAATGTGGTAAATAGACACTCACAATTTATTAATAAATAACATTTAACACACAAGAAAAGCCTGCTGAATTAATATTTATTACATAAGTGCCAACTTTTCTGGCCTGTGGGGAGGCAATATAAATATTTGTCACATAACACACTGTTACAGCCGGAGAATTCTTAAAACGTGAGAAGCCAATACGGTGAGAGAAGAATTCCAAGCAAGTGTTACTTCCCGAGTTATTACTCTAATATCATCGGACCCCAGCTCACCACTAGAATCAGTTCTGAACCCCAACAAGAGTAAGCGAGTATGTCCATGAGTCCATGAAAATGACGCAGCTCAGCAGGAAACTAGGAAAGTTCCACCGAAGGAATGGTAGTCTTAGAATGCACAATGCTCGTCTATTGCGGTTTAGGCCGATACTAGAGAAACATAAAGGTTCTGTCGGCTGAATTAATCGAGGATTCAAACAAGTTTTAAGAGCTAATAAATAGCTCTACGGTAGCATTCAATACGAATACAAGGTGATTATTAATAACAAGTAAGGTAGCAGCAGTCGAGTTTCCCGATTGCAAAATGCCCTGTACCCTTAGACATGCTTACAATTTATTTATTTAATATCAATAAATATGTTGAAATCTGAATTAAGAGTGCAAAGCGAATGTGTTATACTAAATGTAACTCTAATTGATCTTTCTCTTTTGTTTATTCTCCTAAGCGCATCACGAGTAACTCATCATTTTATGTATTAGTTAGTCACAAATAAACTCTAATTCTAATAGGTTATGGGCCCAGGCAGAGCTCCTGTGCGCTATTATTTTTTGGAAAGTTTAACAGCGAAAAGTTGTTGATAATAGTCGAAAAGACTTGTGTGACTCGTGTTTAATATTTTGAAAAAAAAAGAAAAAAATTAATTGACTTGATATAAAATGAGTTCCCAATACTCAATTGAGAAACTGGACAATGAAAACTATAGTGTGTGGTCTATCCAAATGAAAAGTGTGCTGATACACGCCGAATTATGGTCAGTGGTCAGTGGCCGTTTGATAAAAAATGAAAATGACACTGCAGAACAAAAAGCCTCTTTCGATGCCAAAGACGAAAAGGCACTTGCAAGTATAATGCTATGTATAAAGCCGACGCAAATTAATCATGTGAGACATTGTGTAACTGCTAAGGAGGCTTGGAAAAAACTTGGTGAAATTCATCCGGTCCAGCGAGACGCATACATTTGTTTAAGCAGTTGTTGTACATAAAAATGAGTGAGACGGAAAGTGTGGAGGAACATTTAAATAAATTCAGTGCATTGGTAGAAAAGCTGCAAGAAATTGAACAAAGTGTGCCAGAAGAAATGCTCGTCATAATTTTGCTTTCGAGCTTGTGTGACTCGTTTGAAAATTTTGTTGTTGCCATAGAGACGCGCGACACATTGCCGGGAATGACCGCTCTCAAGGTTAAACTTCTAGAAGAGGGAGAGAGGCGCAAGACAAACGAAACGGTGATCGGAAAGGAACAGAAAATGTTCGCGTCGGGTACGGAAAGACAATACTCAAAAAGGAATATCGAAAAAGGTGTCGAATGTTGGTCATGTGGAAAGAGCGGGCATATTGCTGCAAAGTGTAGATCGAAAGAAAAATTGGCAAAACATAACAAAGCAAAAGAAGGAAATTCAAACGGGAATAAACAAAAAGCGTTTTCGGTTTTCGGTGCAGTTAAAAACGAAATAGACAGTAAAAGTACATGGTGTCTAGACAGTGGAGCAACAACCCATTTGTGTGCGGAAAAAACAATGTTTGTATCAATGCGTGAACACAAGGAAAAAATAATGTTAGCAGGCGATAATTACGTAGAAGCCGAAGGGCGCGGTACAGTGAATTTGTGCTATGGAGAGAATACGATCAAACTGCTTGATGTATTGTACGTAAAAAATTTGCAATGTAACTTTATTTCGGTGCAAAAGGCAACTTCAAAAGGATTGAAGGTGATTTTTAATAAGAACGAAGCGAAAGTAATAGACACTGACGGAGACACTTTACTAGTTGCTAAACGCAAAAATGAATTGTTCTTATTTGAAAATAAATCAGAAAAAGTGTTTGCAATTAATGGAGAAAAGTATGAAATGATTAAGTGGCATAATCGGTTTGGACATTTGAACTTGAATAGTATGCAGAAAATGATTAACAAAGACATGGTGTACGGTTTGAAAATAAATTCGTGTGATTTGAACGGTTTCGTATGCGAAACGTGTGCCAAATGCAAAATTTGTGTAAAACAGTTCCCAAACGCGTCGGAAAGCCGCGAGAGTGAATTGTTAGGACTTATACACACGGACATATGTGGTCCAATAAACACAAAATCAAACGGTGGTGCACGGTTCTTTGCAACTTTCATCGATGACAAAACACGGTACATGTCGGTCTACATGTTAAACACTAAAGATGCGGTTTTTGAAAAATTTAAAGAGTTCCAATCGTTGGTCGAGAAGCAAACAGGAAAGAAGATAAAAAGGATCCGTAGTGACAACGGTTGAGAATATGTTTCCCGAAGGTTTGAAGAATACCTTGTGAGTCAAGGCATACAAAGACAGCTAACAGTCCCCTATACTCCTCATCAAAACGGAGTTGCAGAACGTGCTAACAGAACCCTCCTGGAAATGGCTCGCAGTATGTTAACTCATGCTGGAGTGGGTGAGAGTTTTTGGGGAGAGGCTATAATGACAGCGGCATACTTGTGGAACAGAGCAGAGACGTCGACACTAGCTAATATAACACCATTTGAAGCCTGGTTTGGAAAGAAGCCAGGTGTATCTCATCTACGTGTGTTTGGTTGCAAAGCGATCGTATTGAACAAAACACATAGCAAGAAGTTTCGTCCAAAGGGAGAAGAGCACATATTAGTAGGCTATTCTCAAACCTCTAAGGCTTATCGTTTATACAACCCGGAAAAACAAAGCATTGTGATAGCCCGAGATGTTGTGTTTATAGAGGATGATAGAGCATCAGTTCCAGGAGAAGTAATCATTGAATTGGATGAGTCTGCTGGACACCGAGAAGATCATATTGACAACAATGAACAGCCGTTGGATGTTCAAGGCAGTGATGACGACGAAGAGTCTGGGACAGAACAAAAAACATCGCAGAAGAGGGGCCCAGGTCGCCCCAAGATAGTCCGAACAGGATTAGTGGGCCGTCCATGAAAAGAGTACAATATGCTAAATGTTATAGCCGGAAATAATATGGTAGCACCAACAAACGTGCGTGAGGCATTGACTGGAGCACATTCTGATGAATGGAGAATCTCGATGCAGAAGGAGTTTGATCACTTGCGAGCTACAAGCACTTGGAGCTTGGTTGACATTCCTGAAGAGCAGAAAGCAATCGGGTGCAAGTGGGTGTTTACCATTAAACGCGACAAAAATGGTAAAGTTGATCGACTCAAATCGAGGTTAGTAGCCAAAGGTTGCGGACAGCAGTATGGGGTGAATTACCTGGAAACATTTTCCCCGGTGGCACGTTACTCGTCAATAAGGTTAGTAATAGCATTGGCTGTCGAGCATGGCATGATTATGCACCAAATGGACGTGTCAGCAGCGTACCTAAACAGTGAACTGAAGGATGAGGTCTACATGAGACAACCTGAAGGTTTTGTAGACGCAAAACACCCAGATCGAGTCCTGCGATTGCATAGGTCCTTATACCGTCTAAAGCAGAGTGGACGCGAGTGGAACTGGAGGCTAGATGAGGTTCTCAACAAAATTGGATTCATTTCCTGTCCCAGCGAGCCTTGCATATACACGAAGAAAATTGGGGAAAACCTAAACATTATTGTGGTATATGTTGATGATTTAATTCTTGCTTGTTCCAGAAAAAGATGACCTCCTTAGCATCAAGAAGCAAATATCAGACGAGTTTGATGTTGTAGATGGCGGAGACCTGAAACATTTCCTAGGCATGGAGATAGAGAGGAGTGGCGAAACTGGCAGTGTCACTATAGGCCATAAACAATTTATTGCTGGTCTACTAGAAGACTATGGTATGGAAGACTGCAAACCCAACGCGATTCCTCTGGAGGCGGGCTTTCAAGTTAAATGCGAGGATGAAAGCTGCACAAAAGTGGATCAGAAGAAGTATCATTCCCTCATTGGTTCTTTGATTTATCTGGCTATGACGACAAGACCAGATATCATGCATAGTGTGGCTAAATTGGCACAAAGAAATGCTGATCCTCACAAGGAGCACGAAGTGGCTGCAAAGCGTGTCTTAAGGTACCTTAAGGGCACAGCTGACATGAAGCTATGTTTCGAACGTACAGGTGTACATGTCCATTGTTTCGTCGATGCAGACTGGGCTGGCGATAGCACAGATCGCAAATCCTTTACTGGTTGGGCATTCATCATGGCTGGTGCGGCGATTTCGTGGGAGTCCAAAAAGCAGACCATTGTGGCACTTAGTTCCACTGAAGCTGAGTATGTGGCGCTTTCAACAGCAGCAAAAGAGGCAGTTTACATTAAAAAGCTGGTGGAGGAGATAGGAATAGGATTGGTTCCAAAGATGGTTATCTACAGCGATAATCAAAGCGCACAATGTCTGGCAAAAGACTCCAAGTTTCATGCACGAAGCAAACATATTGATATTTAAGTACCATTTTGTAAGACAATATAAGGAAAATGTTATTGATATTGAGTATGTTTCAACAGAAAATATGATTTCTGATATTTTAACAAAAAACTTAAATAAGATCAAGCACACATGTTTTGTTAAACAGTTAGGTTTAAATTGAATTGAAAACTATGTTTAGAAGAAAAATGTATATTTAAGGTTTTGTTAAACAGTTAGGTTCAAATTGAATTGAAAATTATGTTTAGAAGAAAAATGTATATTTAAGTTAACTTGTAAAGGCATGTCTCTTTGAGAAGGAGTGTTGAAATCTGAATTAAGAGTGCAAAGCGAATGTCTTATACTAAATGTAACTCTAATTGATCTTTCTCTTTTGTTTATTCTCTTAAGCGCATCACGAGTAACGCATCATTTTATGTATTAGTTAGTCACAAATAAACTCTAATTCTAATAAAATAAATGAAACAATATTCTATTAAAAAAGAGTACCATAACAATATAAATTTGGTATGATTTTGGTTATGAAAATAAGTTTCGTGTGTCATAAAGCCATACACATTTCGCTGTCAACGTCGCAGTTTGCGTCGCGCAATGCGTGTTTTGCTGCGCTTGTGCTTCCCTTGCCATAGATTTTTGCATGTGGCATAACTTCCGTGTTTCTTATCCGATTTGGTTCAAAATTTAAAAATTAGATAGCTTCTATAAGCACCAACGCATATGCCGAATTGCATAGCATTAGGTTAATAATTGTGGGCGTGGCAGTTTTTTGCGGGGGAGCGGGGGGTAATATCAAAATAAACTTGTACTGCGTATGGTAATTACCAATCCAACGATATATGGCACATGTCTGTAGCTCTTGCAGTTTCTGGAATCTAGGCGTTGATACGGACAGACTGACGGCCAGACGGACAGACGGACGGACGGACAGACGGACATGACTATATCGACTGTTGATGCTGATCAAGAATATATATACTTTATGGGGTCGGAGATGCTTCCTTCTGCCTGTTACATACATTTGCACCATATTATGATACCCTTTTCACCCATTTTTAATAGGTATAAAAATAGGTGAAACCACTGCAACTTGTATTTACAGTCTACATAGGTCCGCTGTGTAGAGTGTGTACAAGATGGGTCCAAGAACAATGCCTTGAGGGACTCCTGCTCTTATAGGCCTAGGCGTGCTAATTAATGATCCGCATCTCACTCAGAATTCTTTATCCTCTGTGTATGATTTGAGGAAGGCGAAGTGGGAACTTGGAAGGTGGGATTTAATTTTGAAAAGGAGTCCAGGGTGCCAGACTCTGTCAAATGCCTGTCCCGCCCCGTCCAGCATAACAGCCTCAAGTATGCTCTCAAGCCGGTGGCATTGCTCAGGTGTTCCATGGAAGCGTCTGAAGCCAAACTGGTGATCAGGGATCAGTCCGGCCTCGTCCAATACTGGCAGTACTCTACGCAAAAATACTCTTTCAAGTATTTTGGAGAGGATTGCCAGCAAACTTATCGGACGATACGAGGCTAGATTGGCTTCGGGTTTTCCAGGCTTGAGGAGCACAATTACTTCAGCACGCTTCCACTCTTTCGGGAGAAAAGAAAATATATAATATATATAAATTGGAAAAACCCATTTCTATCTTTAACTAGATCGATCGATCAGACTCACATCATATAGCACACAAAAGAAAGCATTCAACATTTCGGTTATCATTTTTGTAGAATCCCTTGTTTTGCCAGATCACACAATGCTCTCTGCCGTTGCTATCAATTGATTTTGATCGATACTAAAATTTAATTTTCTATATTTTCTTTGTTCCGTTTCTGAGCAACACTCATAAAATCGTTTTTGTGTTCTACTCTTATTGAGGTGTCGCAAAAACAATCAACATCTTTTATAATTGACATGAAGCAAACTACGACCATTCTCGTATAATTGTTTGTCATAAATCGATTTCTCTCTTCGATGTATTCCATCTTAAGCCGAATACCTAACACAATTTCGAGAGGTGCACTTCAAACTTTGATCAATGTATTTTCCGAAAATCTGTTTTGCTTACTCATGAATGTTTCCAGACATTCTTAAATTAATACTTTTTTGGAAAAAATGGGAAACTTTATCTAATCATAAATATATAATTATAATACAAACTGATGTTCAAAAATATTTTCGCATTCTGATTGGACAAAATTCGACAAAATAATGTAAGGATTTTCATTATAAATATTCACTCTATAATAATAGACCAACTTTTGGAATATTTAAAAATAAAAATCTTTTATTGAATCAAAAAATTTATGTTTTGTTTTTCATTTAAGCAATTAAAAGTTAAAATACATATATAAAACAAGTGAGAAAAGTTATCTTCGGCTTGCCGAAGATGGTATACCCTTGAAAACAAAGAAGGTTTTCCATACAAAGACTGGTTTTCACATTAGTCGTTTGTATGGCAGCTATATGATATAGTGGTCCGATCTGGACCAAACTTTAACAAATCCTGTATGGCTATGTCGAATAAATAAATGTGGAATTCGGCTGCGATAGCTTGGAGATCAAAAAAGTTTTCCATACTAAGACTTGAAATCTGATTGATCGTTTGTATGGCAGCTATATGATATAGTGGTCCGATCCGACCGATTAAACTTGATTTGCGTGCAACAAAAATAATGATCTGGTAAAAATTTCAAAAAGCTAGCTTTAAAACTACTGTCTATTTTTTGCATATGATTTTATTTTTAGACAGACGGACATGGCTATATCGACTCGGCTGTTGATGCTGATCAAGAATATATATACTTTGTGGAGTCGGAGATGCTTCCTTTAATGCATTAAACATTTCTGGATAAAATTATAATACCCTTTTCAAGGGTATAATGACAAATAACTATAATATATCTATTTCACTCGCCACACGATGTTATGTTGCGCCTTGCATGTCGTAAAATATAGTTAAGTCCGTTGTGATTGAACGATCAGTACAAGAACACGATATAATAAATTCATCAGGTTTTGGACCCAAGGAGCTTATTAATTATAATTGTGCGCGAAGTTATATCGAATTAGTAAAGAAAGAGAATAGCAAATATTCTGGACTTTATCGTTTGTTACAGTGAATTCAACAATGAACTCGATAAAGAAATTGAACGACAACAATATTGGCGCGTGGGTCGTTTAAATGGGTGGCAAGTTTTGGCATCGAATTATATCGAATTAGTAAAGAAAGAGAATATCAAATATTCTGGACTCGTTTGTTACAGTGAATTCAACAATGAACTCGATAAAGAAATTGAACGACAACAATATTGGCGCGTGGGTCGTTTAAATGGGTGGCAAGTTTTGGCATCGAATTATAGCGAATTAGTAAAGAAAGAGAATATCAAATATTCTGGACTCGTTTGTTACAGTGAATTCAACAATGAACTCGATAAAGAAATTGAACGACAACAATATTGGCGCGTGGGTCGTTTAAATGGGTGGCAAGTTTTGGCAGGCATAGATGCAGAAGGAGATAGCAAGTCTACAAGCCAACAAAACATGTACGTTGATTGACCAACAAAAGTAGAGAAGGCTATTGGTAGCAGATGGGTGTTTGCCGTCAAGCGTGACAAAAATGGCGAGGTGGATAAATTCAAGTCCCGTTTAATGGCTAAAGGCTGTGCGCAGCGCTTTGGCATCAACTACAGCAAAACCTTTTCACCTGTGGCGAGGTATTCTACGATCAGACTGGTGATTGCTCTGGCAGTCGAGCATGGTATGTATGTCCATCAAATGGATGTTTGTTCTGCTTATCTCAACAGTGAACTGCGAGATTCGGTGTTCATGCGCCAACCAAAAGGATTTGTTGATCAGAAGTTCCCTGAGCCTGTGTCAAAGCTGAACAAATCTTTGTACGGCTAAAAGCAGAGTGGGCGTAAGTGGAATGAGAAGCTAAATTCTGTCTTGGTAAAGATGGACTTCAACCCCTGCGCCAGTGAGCCGTGTCTATACATACAACGACAATATCGAACATTGGGCATCATAGTGGTATATGTAGATGACTTGGTTATAACCAGTTCCAGCAAAGCTGACCTAAAAAGAATAAAGACGTCGATTGCTGTTGATGATGGCGGTCAGTTAAACCATTTTCTTGGAATTGAAATAGATCGTGAAGGCGAGACAGGCAACATAAATGTTGGCCAATATATCAATACATTAATATATTGAAAACCTATTACGCGGTATGCAAAACTGCAAATCTAATGTAATACCTCTCAAAGAAGGATTTCAAATAAAATGCGATCGCGACGACTGCAAGTGTGTAGACCAAACGAGCTAGTAATCACTGATAGGCTCTGTAATGTATCTGGCAATAACAACACGGCCGGATATACTTTACCCAGTTGTAAGACTTGCACAGCAGAATGCAGATCCACATCAGAAGCACGAGGCAGCTGCCAAACGAATACTGAGGTACTTGAGGAGCACTGTATATTGCTTCGTCGATGCTGATTGGGGGTGGAGACAGCACGGACCAAAAATCTTTCAGTGGCTGGACCTTAATCGCAGCCGGGGTAGCATTTTCGGAGATCGGGGTTAGGAGCTTTCAGCAGCACTGAGGCGGAATACGTCGCACTATCGATGGCTGCAAAAGAAGCAACGTACATACGCAAGGTCATGCGTAAAATGGGTTTTGCCAACGGCTACGCAACACAAATCAACAGCGATAATCAAAGTGCACAATGTCTAGCTAAGGGCTCGGAATTTCATGCCTACTGAAATATGATAGCTGATATCCTAACCAAAAATCTGTGTAATGTTAAGCATATGAAATTCACATGTATGTTAGATATGTGGTAGATCAAAATTTTTAGAGTTGCGTTGAGAAGGAGTGTTAGAAATATACATATTGCTAATACCCAATGCACTCTTATACGCACTCTTCTTTATACTTATATATACATATTTGTAAGCGCCTTGCATGTCGCAACGTTCAGTTAAGTCAGTTGTGCTTGAATGATCAGTACAAGAACACGATATAATAAATTCATCAAAAATCTTATACTGTGCGCCAAGTCAAAAGTTTCTACAACACTACGCTACTAAAGAATTTTGAAGAAATGTGACTTCACTAAAAAGCATGCGTTCATCCGGAGCCATTAGTAGAAGATTCTGAACGTAAAGTTCTGCAAACAATGGATAGAAAAACTGAAGAAATTTATATTTGTATATCAAGTAGACCATTAAATAAAAACATCGTATGCTGGATTAAAAATATCAATCATCATAATCATATCGATAGCGCCATCATAAAGAGCAATTGAATTTAATTAACATAAAAACAAAGAGGAACCTAAGTATGGAGTTAATTGAACAGCTGAAAGAATATAGACATAAGCATAATAAATTTACTTTACTAAAGGCATTTTCTTATCCCCATATATTACGGATTTAAGGGACATACATATAGGTATATTCATGTCAAGTTATAGCTGTACCTTATGATTTCAGCTTAGTTCAAATTTACATTAAAAAGTATTAACAAATTAATTTCATTATATACAAATAACACAATTGAAAATTTTCCTAATCAAAATTAGAACAGAAAGTTTATTTTTAATTAATATAAACGATAAGAATGTTTTTGGTTCCGGTTGTTTCTCATAAAATTTTGTATTTTAAATGTCTATAAACAAGAAAGCGAAGCTAAGTTTGGACAGAACCGAAGTTTATATTTCCTTTTTTTTATTGAAATTGGTATTGCAGTTTCGTCTTTTATTGGTAAGAGATATGCCATATGGGATATAGTTGGCCTATGAAAATTGTAACTTTAGAATCAGGCTAGTTCATTATAAGTTGAATTTTGAAGAAAATCCCAAGTTTCTATTCCAAAAGATCCCGAAAAATATGGGATACTATGGTAACTGTTTGATCCATAAACAATTTTCTACATGGCCCCGAAATTCATAAGTGTCAATCAAGTTTTTTTTTTGCAAAAACATGGAGCTTATAAAATAAACAACCGTTCAATTATATGCAAGTATATGGCCATACTTTAGATGGCCGTCGAAACAGACAGACATATCAACTGTGGAGTGATCAAGAGCATATAAGTTAACGAGTGCGATGGGCATCTAATAATTTGACACAAGGAGAAAAGGAAGGAAGTGAAGTGATCGTAGAACATTAGCTGCAATTGCATGTTCTAATACTAATGCAGTGGGAAGCCGAGTTCAGTGCTCTAAGTAGATTATCAGAAAATGGAATCTGATATGATCTTACTTGTCGCGGCAGCATGATCGTTAACGCCAGATCGGCTATCCGACCGATTATTGAAGCTTGAAGGTTCTATGCAGTTTGTAGCTTATAAGGTCATTGTCGATGGCAAGTTTACATAACATATATTAGATTTCACATAAAGCGCATTGCAATAAGTTGTACAATAAAATCCTGTACTACTCCGGCAAACACTGTCTTTATCTATATATTTTTACTGTTGCCTAGTCCAAGCCTAGCAAAAAAAGGTCAGTCAACCTCCACATCATAATCGTCGTATAATCTACCGGGCCTTATCAGCAATAAAGGGAGCTGGAGGACTGCTGTGGGGAGCGAATAGCTGGATCGAGAACTGCATGCAGCGAGGGAAAGGTAACCATAATATACTTGGGAATCGGAAGCTCTGGAAAACCCTTCTAATTAATAAGTTATATACCATATTGTACTTTAAAGGAATGGATATGTCTTCTTTATTCCGTTGCACTCTTGTGACCAAAAGTATAATACCTCCAGCAAGGTATGATAAAAAACTAGTCTTTCTTACGGTAAAATTGAATGGTCTTAAAAAAAAATTTTTTGTTTTCGGATAATCTTCTACTGATAATAACAGCTTCAGGATTATTTTAACTAACGAAACATAATAACATCGCATTTTTTTGAATTTGTTTAACTCACACTAATATAGGTATACTAGCTGACCGGTGGACTTCGTCCCACCTATCCGTGATTCAATTCATGCTGTATAAACAAAAACCATTTTTATCTCTGTCTAGGATGAAAACAACTATTATTGCAAGTATGTTAGGATGTGGTATATGAGTGAGAGGCGTGAAGCGATGTTCACGAAAATGAAATGTGCAAATAACACTGAACAATAATTTGGTAAATTCATTTAAATTTATTCTCTCAATGCTATGGCGTGCACAATATTCTTGGTTAGCCCATTTTTCGCTAGGGCAAACAAACTGGAGGGTTTACCCACTAGCGGTAAAAAATAGGGGTTGTTGATGTCAGGGTGAAAATTTAGGGTTAAACGTATTTTCTAATGCCACATTGAAAAAAAAATTGAAAACAAAAAAATTTTAACAAAAAAACTTGACAAAATAAAAAAAAATGTTAGGGGTGGACAACCCTTATCGGTTAGGAGTACGAAAAATAGATGTAAGCCGATTCTCAGGCCTACAGAATATCCCCTCAAAATTTCATCCGAATCGGTCAAGTAGTTTCGGAGGAGTTTGGATACAAACACCGTGACAGCAGAATTTTATATATATAGATGATATACCATATATGTCAATGAATGGGGTTCGTATATAAAATATAATCAGTTAAAAAATATTTTTAAAGATATTTCTTAAAACCTGCAAAAGAATGGTATAAAAATTAAATGCAAAGATATGTTTTAATATGCTTAATATTTTATTTAAAATATGCTGCATATATTCGAAATATATAGCGACCCAAAAATTTCAGATATTGGAAGAACTATAAAAAATTCAACATTTCAAGCTACTTTGTAAGGTAACTGAGAAATTTGAAGTGCACATACTACTTCTTAAACGAATCTGGAAAATCTATTATAAAACTTTTTACTTCAGTTTCTTTTTATCATGGTATGCACTATTGTTAATGCATGACCGCACACATTCTTATTTAATTCTCAACAACTATTTTCGATCAGGGTAGATTTCAACTTTTCGCGTAAAGATAAATTTGTCTTTGTATTATTAATTGAAATTAACATTCTTCTATGCCTAAAACTGGGAAATATCAACTTTGAATGTAATTAAAAATCTTCCAACAGTGTTTTTATTCTTAACTAAAAAGAAAGATGGTTTTCTATTAACTTTTTTCGCGGTATTTTCTGTGCCATGTTCTTTTGTAAAATTGGTCTTAAAGTGTACAGAATATCACAGGTGTTTATTTAAAGGAAGCACATTATCAGGCTACATGCATTTCAAGGCGAAACTTAAAATAATTGAAAATATGCAGTAGAAATAAATCCTAAATTATACATTCTGTCCAATCTGAATATCGGAACAATACCGGTAAGGACCATGTATTGACGATTATAAATAATAATATTTGTATACAAATACAATAATAAAGATTTAAATAAGCGGAACTTTTTGAGATGTTATCTGATAGGTCAATTTAAAATATCTGCAAGAATATTAAGACATATGCGTTACCGAATTTAAAGCATTTTTAAATAAATAATAAAATAATAGGCTCTGATATACAATAAAAAACAATTTTCAAAATGGAAAATTCTAACGCAAGCTTCGTGTCAAAAAGCTTACTGTAACCTTTTACATTGGTTTTCTTATATGTATTCTTATATTATTATTTCTCTTGAAAAAATTAAGAATAAATATGATATTATAAGAACTTGGAAAAAAAAGTTTGTTCATAACTAATGCTAGAAAATATGACTCGCAAAAAAGAAAAATTTATTTTAAAAAATTTAAAACAGTATTGCCAAAATACTAAATGTATCATATATTTGCGTTTTGCATTCAGAGCAGTACTTATATTTATACGGAAATGTTAAATTTTGGAAAAGCTAAAATATTTCAGATAGGTATAGTACAAGTATGACTGCAAACCAAAACTCAGACTTTTTCTTAATATTTACATTTGCGGCTTCGAAATGGTTATAGCTTAGAAAAAGTGTTTTATTCGCTTACAATCCAGGGACTATCTACGGCCGGAGCCGAAGCTAAAATAACCTTGCAGTGTGATTTTTTTAGCGGTTTAATTTATTGACTTTTAGAGGTTTATCGTCCGACTATCTTTGATCCTTATACAAATTTATTGAATAGATCTTCATAAAAATTATTCAAGGGAAAGTTATCTATCTGATGAAACACCAACTTTATGAAAATTCAGCGACTGCATACTCGTAAAAGCGACCAATCGAGACATTCTGCTGTAAGCATTTTATTTCAAGAAAGAAAAGACAAACACGAGGGCTGCATAAAGTATAGTAGACGAATAGACGGACATAAATCTGATCACAAATACATGCATTTATTTTGGGTTCGGAGACGTCTTGCATACTTTTGAAAAAAATATAATAGTACCCTCTGCAAGGGTATAAAACGAAATAAATATGATTATTTTCTGATTATTTACTTAAAATAATAATATATGAAATATTGTCTATGTAAAATGGCCGCGGTTTTACTCTTTTTTAATTCAAATACTTAGTTTTCTTAATTAGCTCATGTCTTTAAGTTAGGATATTCAAAATTTTTCTTTAATTAACCCTAACAGCACAGTTATTTCTTACCATAAGGAGTTTCTTTTTTTTCCATTTTAATTGTGTTTTCTGGGGTGGGTAACGCTTCCGTTGGTGGGGCCGTGGTCAGTAACACTACGGAGTTGCAATCTGTTCCACCCCATCCCATATCGCAGAAACAACGGTTTGTATTGGTACAGACCTGTTAAAAAAATACCAAATGTAGTGGCGGTGATACGTTTTCCCCATATAGTATTGTGTGCATAAATTTGTTAACCTTTATGAGACTGAAAATGTATCAGGGTATTTGTTGTATTTTAAAATAAAATAGTTTCATAATTTTTAAAATCTAAACGAGATGTTTTGACATATTATTTTTAGCAATATTAAGGGATTTTTTATTACATATATTTCATCCCCATGTATTTTATATCTTCTGTTTTTCTTATCATTAACTGCGGAAAGGTTACCTTGTCAGTCAATAAAAGTTAAAATATTATGAAAAGTTAAATGAAACCATTTTCAAATACTTTTTATAGTACTGCGCACAGTTATTTGTATTAAAAAAAGGTAAAAAACTTATTCCCATAAAGGTTAAATAATGTGTATCTATCAGATAAAAATTTACTTACGCCACGCTCTGAGCACTCATGACCGCGATTATTTGTTGGGCACTTTGTTTGATCTACATACGGAAATATACTGACACATGTTTGGTTCAGGCAAATTAAATTATCACCACATGGCGTTCCATCCATCACTAGACCATGCTGTGGGTAACTATTAGAGCCCACTTGCCCGCTTGTTGCCCTGAAAAATTTCAGGTAATTTGAGATAATATTTATCATTATATATATTAAGACTGTTTACATACTTGCATTCGAATTCTTGTCCTTTGATGGAAATTATTGTTCGTGAATAAAGTTGGTCGATGCCATCATTTACCGGCTGTCGCTCCCCTTCCTTACATTGCAGAGTGCCACACTGTACATTCCTGTAGTTAAAAAAGTTGTTTTTTATACTGTACCTATAATCAAAGCACGTAAACTTTTGGTATGATGTGGGATTTGAAATTTATTTGTATACCCAGTACTCGTAAAGAAAAAAGGGTCTATTGTTTTCATAAATATGTATGCAACACAGAGATGAAAGCGTTTTCGACCCCTTGAAGTAAATAGATCTGCATCAACCTCCCAGTTGATCTAGGCACGTCCCGGACAGATATTCGATAAATTTGATAGTTTGAATATCACAGACTATTACAGATATGGAATAGGGAAGGAGAGGACACAAAAGAAGTACCGGGTATCATATAGCCGAAACACTCGACTATTTCTTTGCTGTTTTGTTAAATCTATAACTACCGGTCAAATAATTGAAAATTTTTGAAATTTTACTTTTGACAATTAAATTTTCTACATATATGTGGGAATGGACGGGCAACACTGCGGCTGCTCTACTCTACACACTACCAGGTTAATGAAAATAGAAGGAGTTTACGACTAACGACGACGGTGGTTTGACGGATGGCGACGTGACAAGAAAAAAACTACGATGAAGATGGTCAATGACTCAAAAAATTTAATCTGTTCTTAACTACAATCTTTATCCTAAGATTTTGATTGCGAATTTATCTAACTTTCAAATTTTATTTAAAATATTATAATATATAATTAATCGTGATATTGATCGTAAATGATATCGATGACTATAAAGAAAATGGCCAAAACTCCGAGCACAAGGAATGCAGTGACAATGAGAAAGAGGAATGACGCACACACGGTAACAAAAGAAGGGAAAACCAACAGCAAAGAGTAGGTATATCTACTCATGCAGTGATGTCCGACATAAGTGATACCACCTGTAGTGAGCAAGGGTCTTGCCACACATAAACTTTAGTAAGCTATCGTAACATTGATTCGCTCCCTTTGTTTAGTGGTGACGATATTTTATATAGTATGTGGAAGTCTGGGTGAAGATATGGTATCAATTATATTCTGGGATAATATTTGTAAAAACTATTTTTTCGCAAATGTACCGGTAAACGAAGCCGCCACAATATTCATAATAAGTAAATGCGATAAAAATACACTTCCGTATGCTTAAAAATAATATTATAAAGAAATTCAAGTCAGACGTACATGATGCCAAAATACATAAATTATCAGAAAGAATGTTAAACAACAATGAAAAGATAAATCAAAATGTAAGAAAAGTTCTCAATGAAAACCGACTTAATAAAAATTTACTACGAAACCAGCAAACCAGTTCCAAAATGACGACCAAGTAGCTTAAACGCACGATTTTTGGTTGAAGAATTAAACTTAAGCCGATGTATCTAGCTCCCGCGTTAAAAAACGAGGCTGTGGAAAAATCCTTGATTAATTCCAGATTAATCGCCTAGGTGTTGAAGCAAACGAAAATACTCATGTATTATTTGATGGGAGATTCGAGATTCAGGTTTGTGGAAAAACGGTCACCAAAAATTAACGCGTGTTTCCTCGAACACCTTAAAAAATCCGACTCGCTTCATAATGATCGTCCATAATGTGTTTAAGCAGTCTCGGCAAAGGATTGAGCGAGCATGTCAAAAAAAGTATCGCGGTTCCACGACAAGATTTCATGATGATCTGGATTAGCCAGGGTCAATGAAGGCTTTCAACATACCCACAGAGTGGGACCCAATCCTGGCAGGCTCTCTCGGCCGGAAGTTGCACACCGAGACCATGGCAGCAATGGACGGATCGCTAGACGAACAAGACATTTTGGAATTTCTTGCCTGCAGGGTCAGTAAATTGGAGCTAATACCCCAATTCAGGGCACCCAACTCGCAGCGAATAACCGGTCAAGCACAAGTGTCAAGTCTGCGAACGCCGTAAGCTTCATCGATTGGGAAACTTCCAGCTTGGAATCCAAAACAAGTCTACACGCTTTCATTTACTGTTTGCCATAAAATGACACCGCTATGAGGAGCTCAACATCGCATACCTGCAACTTCTGTGAAAGAAAGAATCACTCGCTGCTTCATTGAGGACCAGGACTAGCGCCAAGAGTAGCGTACACGCCTTTACAAGGAAGCTCCCCGTCGTTTGTATTATTAGCAACCACAAATGGGACAGTCAGCGGACCATCAAACAGCACTTTTTAATTAGGTAGCTAAATACAGCCCTGAGAAGCCTTTACTCGCGATTAAATGGATCAACTAGTATAGGGATTTTGGAAGATGGACGCAATTCAAAGATCAGAAATCAGCCTCACCGCAGAAGAACGAGTTTGCGAGGACCACTACCAGGCAAATATACAAAAAACTCTAAATTTTACAAAAAATTTATTGGATTTTCGCAGGAATTATGAGCATAATAATAAGTTTTTAAATCTTAATTTTATACGATAGTCAACAGTCTTTTTAACTGTAGTCTGAAAAAAAAAGAACCTAATGATCAGCGCTGGGTCGGAAGGTTGTTGCGGCGAAGTCGGGATCGGTCGCAATCCCGGGTTCGCATGTCGCAAGGTGGTTAGGGTGTCACGTTAATTTGCTCATGTACTTTTGTTTTTAAAGGGTTATTTCATCATTGATGGATCTGATATTAAAGTCTCTTTGTATATTTTCGTTTCGGCTATACCAGGGTGCTCATGTAATTGTTCTTAGTATCTTTGATTAAGCCCTTTGCATGATCTCGATGTTACTACTGCTGGCACTTCCCCAAAGTTCCCCAAAGCCGTACGTCCAAATTGGATTTAGTACGTAGTTGTAGAGTAGGACCCTGTAGTCCAGACAGAGAGGTGACCGGGAGTTCATAAGCCAGTGGAGATAACTAGCCTTAAGCTTAAGGTATGTTCTTTTGGCTTCAATGTGCCTGCGCCAGGTGAGACGTTGGTCGAGGTGCACTCCGAGATACGTCACTTCATTTGCATTCGGTATTACGGTGTTATTTAAAATTATTGAAGTACAGTCTTGCCGATTGTGTGTAAATGTTACATGCTTACATTTTTGTTCGTTTATTTTGATTCGCCAGTCAGATAGCTACTTCTCCACGGCCACTAAGTGAGAAGAGAGTTAATTTGTGGCTTTAATCGGGAATTTGGATCGACTTAAAATCGCTGTGTCATCTGCAAACGTAAAAGTTGTTAATAGTCTGCTTGTGGGTATGTCTGCTGTATAAAGGACGTACATCGTTGGTCCAAGTACGTTACTTTGGGGAACTCCATTGTTTATAGCGTGGTCGTCGGACATGTCAGAGTTGCATCTCACATCAAAGGTTCTGATGTAAAGACACGAATCCAGGAGTTTGAGGGTGCTTTGCGGAACCATTGTTTTAATTTTGAACATTAATCAATCTAGCCAGACCTTGTCAAAAGCCTGAGAGACATCCAGAAATATTCCAGGGCAATATTCCCGTTTTTCAAAAACAGATCGTATTTTGGATGTTTCACTCGAAAACCGAACTTTTGCGCTATTATAAGATTGCGTGTCCTAAGGTAGGGCGTTATTCGGGTCATTAGACATTTTTCAAAAAGTTTTGAGAGACAAGACAACAGGCTGATAGGCCTGTACGATGAGGTAACTGAGTGGTCCTTGCCTGCCTTTAGTAACATTACTATAACCAATTTTTTCCATCTCTCTGAATAGTACCCGAGTTTTGTTATAGCGTTAAACAGCAAGGAAATAGTGCATGAAGCACAGTATGGAAGCTCGATAATCATCTTGGAGTTTTTAGATCACATCCTGGGGACTTTTTTGGATTTAGATCATCCTTGATGATTTTAGATATTTCATTCGCTTGAAATTCGATTGGCTCATGTGGTGCTTGGTCGTCGCCTGTTACCGTGGGTAATACAAACGACCTTGTAGTAGGGTTCGGGTGGAACACACGGTGAAGATGCGTTGCAAATGTGGTAGCTCTATCTTTATCGCTGCGGGCCCAACCACCAGTGATATTCCTTAATGGCGATATCGATTCTGCCGGTGTGGTTAAACGGGGATGGGCTTTCCATAGTGAATTTTTGCTGCCTGAAATTGAAAGTTGTTCTAAATAACGAAGTTGGGCGCTTTTAGCTTCTTCCTTCAGCGCATCGGAGAGATTTCGTGATGCAGTTTTGAATCTTTGCTTTACGATTGGCGATCTATGAGCTTGCCACTCCCGTCGCATACGTCGTTTTTCAAGAACGAGTTGCTCCATGTCTGGGTTTGTCATCCTGGGTCTGCTAGGTGCGCTCTCTATTTGAGGTGTTAAGATTCTGGCGGCTGTAGCTAAGACACTTTCCATGGTATTTGCTGCTGATTCTATCTCGGCATCAAAGTTTAGCATTGGGTTCAGCTCAATGTGTGAACTTATGTATTTTTTGTATTTGACCCAGTTTGTTCTCTTGGATGTTAATCTGTTAGTGTGTATTGTAGTCTCTTGGCGTTGGATAAGGTTGAGATTTAAAAGGACTGGCGAGTGGTCAGATAATAGATCCGGTAGAGATTCGGCACTGATGAGGTTTCGAGTCAGGAATTTTTTTCGGGTCGGTAGGCCAGTATGATGGTCTGCCTGGCGAGATGTAGTCAGCCTGTTTGCCTTTATGATGGCGTTATACAACTGTTTCCCTTTTGGGGTGACGAGGCGTGATCCTCAGTGAGTGTGTTTGGCGTTGTAGTCACCTGCAACAATGAAGGGGTCCCCTAGGTTGTTGAAGAAGTCCAGAAATTGTTGTTCGGAAACATTGAAGCGGGGGGACAATATACCGCTGCGAGGGTAAGATTGCCGCTTCCAATTTGTACATTTATGGATGTGGCCTGCAAGTATTTTTTTCCAAACTCGCTATGGTTGTGGTGCTTGATACGGTTCCTAATCAGGATACCGGTTCCGGCATGTGCTTTTCTATCTGGATGATTTGTTCCGTAGAACAAAAAGCCACTTATTTGAAAGTTGTACTTAGAAGTGAGATGTGTTCTGACAATGGCAGGACGTCAAAAATGACGTCAATGATTGTCATGCAGGTATTGAGTTATCTCAAGTTTATGCTGTAAAACGCCGTTGGCGTTCCACAATGATATTCATTTAGCAGCCATTGATTATTTAGAGTTCTGGACTACAAGCATCTCCATGAGGATATTTTGGTTCCGCATAAGGTCTTGCATGCTAGTCCTCATGAAGCACATGAATTCGATCATCTGCTACTTCAGAGTATGCATCAAAATTTCAAAGCTACTTTGTTGTTGCGTCGATGATGCGGAACTAGGTGTCGGAATGTGGGCAGTTTTTGGTTTAGGACGAATGTCACATTTTGAAAGATGTTCCCAGAACCAAATGAGGACCTCTTTGCCGTTGCGAATAAGACATCTGGGGAAATTTTTTCGATTGTAGGGGTATTCTGTACGCTATTGAGGCGTGCAGACGTTACTCGCTGATTAATCCGGCTTTTGAGGTCTTTGTATATTGGACAACCTCTATAGTTTGCTCTATAGTTTATTGGTGCTGGAATCTCTTTTGTTTGACGTGCAATGAGCAGAGTCATGTAGCTCTCCACAGACAACGCATACTGAACGCAATGTGCAGTATGCTTTTGTATGGCCATATTCTTGGCAATTAGTGCATTGGACGGGGACTTGCGCTGTATGGTTCTTCTACAGTAATTCTACGATGCAGAAGAAACTGTAGTTTGTAAATAGGATGCACTTCATTTTTCCTGATAGTTTCAGTGTCAGGTTCCAGCTCGGTTGCGGTTTCGTGTCTTTATTCAGGATGTTAAAGACAGTTTTCGCATTAAAACCCTTATCGTTAAATGCCTGCTTGACCTCTGAGGATGTTACGTCAGGCTATATACCCTTGAGAACCCTTGGTACGTGTAGTAGTTTTTGTTATTTTTTCCTAAGTAGTGTATAAGAGTCCTAAAGTTCTCTTCAGTTTTTACCTGGATCTTGGTTTCGTGGATGCTGCCATTTTTTTGGGGAAACAACAAGTTCAATTATATTGTTAACCAGATATTCGAGCTGTTCTCTCGGATGTATATAGGTAGGGCTTTGGTTTCTTTTTGTCCTTTTCGTCAGTGCTGCGGGGTAGATCTATATCAATATCTTCCAGTATTCCAAATCTTTTGGACTCCTGGGTTCAGTTCGCTGACTTAGAGTGTGCCGATTGATTTTTATTTTATTTCCTGCCGCAGAATTTTGTTGTGGGCTCAATTTTCATTTAATTTGGATGTAGCGATCCTACCTAGTTTGCATTGTTTTTGGCAATGTTGCTGATTCAGCAGAAACGAGCCACCATGCGTACGATTGATACCGTTGCAGTATTTTTGTTGTTGCGAGTGCAGTGGTTAATGAGATTGAAGTTTTGGTTGCCGTGGGAGAGGTCAGTTCTCTTTGGCACATCCTTGGGATTGCCGGTGAGCAAGAATGAGCTCTCTTGTTCGTTGTTGGCTTAAGTTCATGTGTCGGGTTGGGGGTGATTGACCGTGGCCGATCGACATTTGCATTTATTTCGTGCACTTCCGCGGGTTGCGAAGACACATGAGAAATACGCGTTGTTTCGTATCGATGAGAGACGACGTTTGTCTTGCTCTTGTTGACGTTAAGCGCGAATGTCGATTTGACTCATTGTGAGACTTCGTGACTTAGTTTTTGTCTGTTAATTTTTTTTGAAATATTATAGCTGTTCAAAAGCCGGGAGTTTGCACAACTATTTCAATGAGCGATTATACATCGCAATGAGCGTCTTTTCGCTAAATTTTTGTGGTAAGTTGTTGGTAGTTATTCACTTTTCACTTGAAGTATTTTTTATATTTTCGGAGCACAGAAAAAAATACGTCCGCACTGTTAAAGTATCAAATGCGGTTTCCTCTCAACAGGACAGAACATCTTGCCCAACCCTTGGAGTCTTGAACATCGTCGGGATCCTGGCAAATGGACCATTTGATATACTTCACAAGCAATACGACTAAAGAATTTAAACTGTAAACAGCAAGATTCTGAAGAATGAGATTCAGATGATCCATCTGCTGCAAAATCAGACTTTAATCGTAGATAAATGTATCTTGAAATACAGATACATGCATTTTTAACCAACGCACAGTCCACAGGAGACTCAACATGATAACGAAAGATTTATCACTTGTTGGACAATACCCCCCCCACATAAAGCAGACATTATTCTCAATGATTTTGTCGACACCGAGCAAAAACTAAGATTTTCAGCAGGCCTGCATTTATTTATTCCAATTGCAACAGCTGAATTAGAAAGAACGAAGGATGCAGACGCCGAAAGCTACACAGCTACGCAGCCGGTGATGAAAAATTATGAAAGCAAGTCAACAAGTACGTCGGCACAATAGCGCTCATAGATTTCATCGCCTAAATTGGTGGCAACGAAAGGTATATATTATACGACATATGGCAAGAACTCCAAATAACTCCAGAAACTCAGTATCTAAAGCACATGTGGTGAGCATTCCCCAACAGACGCAGTGCAGCACCATCCAAGGAACCAGCCCCACGTCGATTCATTACAAACTTTAACGAATTTAAAGTGATTTAAATCTAAAGTCAAAAAATCTATTCGAAGAATCATTCCTCAGATTCCAGTTCCAATCCGACGCTTCCTGGCCGGAATCCGCGGACTCTGCTCCATAAAAGGGAGGGGGTTGGAGGCGAAGTCGTTCAAGTCAGACCATATGGTACATCCCCACTTCGATGAGATGTTAATATTGCCCCAAATTCGGACAAACAATTGTACAACAAATTGTACATACAAATTGTAAAAGCCTCAAAATACGCTGCACTAATGCCGAGACAAAACAAATTTTAAGAAATGAAAAATTCACTAATACTCCTACATGCATCAACTGTAAAAACGAAGATGAAGAATCCAAGCACCACAAATCCTGCCGCTTTTTTATCAAACACAAAGATCTGACTACGATAAAAATTGAACAAAAAGTAGCCTAATAACCCTAGCACAAAAACAACATTACAACCAACGGCAGTAGTAAGCTGGCAAACAACTCCTTTGGCATCCTCTACAGCGAAGAAAACGACGACGCACACGATAACACAAATGACGAAC
The DNA here is from genome assembly GCA_035047645.1 of Drosophila merina. Classification (NCBI taxonomy): domain Eukaryota; kingdom Metazoa; phylum Arthropoda; class Insecta; order Diptera; family Drosophilidae; genus Drosophila; species Drosophila merina. The sequence goes on along the minus strand of JAWNPH010000051.1, from coordinate 427,950 downwards.
CCAAACATTCTGCAGAGGCAGTGGCATCCAAAACAGCAGAGAAACATAACCCAACTCCGAAGACTCTCAAGCCACCCCCGATCTACATCCTGGACGTGACCAAAATTACCGCACTTGTCAAGATGATATTGACTCTCGTGGGTACCAAGGAGGATTTCTTGTACAAAACGGACAGAAACAACAACGTACGCATAATCATGTCAGACAAGAAGTCCTACACAGCCCTTTGCCAGCAGCTCGTGACAAAAAAAAAACACCGCACCTTTGAACCAAAGGACGAGAGAGCGTACAGTGCGGTCATCAAGGGACTTCGCCACACAACGGACCCGACTCAAATTAAGGAAAAACTCCACAAACACGGCCACACTGTGAGGGATCTGCACAATCCCATTGGCAGGAAATCCAAAGAACCACTGGGGATCTTTTTTATAAATATCAAACCAGCGCGCAACAGCACATAGGTCTACAAAATTAAGAGGATTAAGAGGTCGGTCGTCACCATAGAGCCCCCACTGAAATTTAACGATGTTCTGCAGTGTTTCAGATGGCAATGGCTCTGACACACCCAGCGCTATTGCTTCCTTGAACTTCGCTGCGTGAAATGTGGTGGTCCTCATGACTCCAGATTATGCACCAAGAAGGACGACAAGAAGCATGCTGCTTACTTTGCAAGCAGATCATCCTGCGTCGTTTAGAGGATGCCCTGCCTGCAAAAAGGCAAAGGCACAGCAAGCTCTCAAAGCCAAACCCGTCGCGAGCAGCAACAAGCCACCACCCATCCAGAGCTACAGGGACGCACTCAAAGGAAACCAAGTGGCACAGCCAAAGAATCCCCAATTAACACCTCAAACCCCACCCGAAGCCCTACAAGCCAACCAAATTGAAGAGATTGTTTTCCCGCATGGAAGGAATGATGGAGAGGTTGATGGAAAAGCTGATCTTGCCGCAGCTTGTAGCTTCCATCCCCAACACAATGTAATGCAAATAAGACTCAATATACGAGGTGTGTTCAAAATATACCGCGAATTTTTTTGTTTTTTTTTTTTAAATATTTGCTTATTCATGAATACATATGTTCAAAGTAATCCCAATGAATATTGTGCACTTGTGCCAACGGTTTTTGAATCTTCAAAGCACTTCAAAAAATTATTCTTTTTTATCTTGTTCAGATCCTCCTTCGATGCCGTCTTTATCTCGTCAATCGTAGCATAACATAGTCCTTTCATGGGGTCCTTTCTTCAGTTTAGGGAAGAAGAAAAAGTCACAGGGGCCAGATCTGGGGAATACGGTGGCTGCGGCATCATTGGTGTGTTGTTTTTGGCCAAAAAGTCGCGCACAAGCAACGATGTGTGAGCAGGAGCGTTATCGTGGTGCAAAATCCAATTTTTGTTCTTCCACAAATCCGGGCGTTTCTGGCGGATTGCTTCACGCAAATTGCGCATAACTTGCAGGTTATATTCCTTATTGACCGTTCTTCCCTGTGGTAAGAACTTATGATGCACCACGCCCCTGCAATCGAAAGTCAGAAAAACTTTCACATTCAACCGAACTTGGCGCGCTTTTTTCGGTCTTGATTCGTGCGGAAACTTTCATTGAGATGATTGAGCTTTGGCTTCCACGTCATAACCATAAACCCACGATTCGTCACTAACTATGACCCTCTGGAGCAAATTTGGGTCGTCGCAGACAGAGTCCAACATCAATGTTCATGCTTTAGCAAAGTTCATGCGATGCTGTTTTTGGTCGCAATTGAGCAATTTTGGTACGAAAATTCGAAGACGATCCAAAACACGAGCAAGCAAAGTAGCTGTCAATAATTAAGTGAACATTCAAAATGGCCGAGCTTGTCGGCATAAGTAACAGACATGAGTACCAACATAACGCCACAAAAAAAAATCAAAATTCGATTATACTTAACCCGCGAAAATTCAAAATTCGCGATACTTTTTGCACACACCTCGTAGCTGCTTCTCAAAGCGCTCCTCGGCGAGTTTGGCCAGCTCGATGGCCTCTTTCTGAGCCTTGGCCATCAGTTCCGTTTGCTCCAGGACCTTCTGTTGGGCATCTATCAGCTGCGAGCTCAGTCTCCCGATTTCCTGGACATCGCAGATCTTCTCCTTTAGCCGCCGGATCTCCGCCTGGGCCAGCTGCTTCTCGTGGTAGGCGACATCTTCCGCCTGTCTGAGCTCTTCTTCGGCCTGGTCCAGGTGCTGCTTCAGTCGTTCCTCTTCCCGGTCCTTTAACTCTGTTACTGCCTTTAATGTCTCAACAATTTCGTTTTTGGCTTGGGACATTTGCTCCCTGATTTGAGCCAACTCCTCCTTGAGAGCTTCGATTTCCTGGTTTTTGGTCTCCTTTTCTTTTTTGCAATCTTCAATATCTTGGTTTTCAGCTCTTCTGGGCTTGCAACATCAGCAGGTCGTGCTCGGCTGTAAGTTTACGAAATTCGCGGTGGCTCTGCGACAGTACATCCTTTAGGACTTCCACTTGCTCTTTTAGGCGGCCGCTTCCATAGCTAAATACCGACTTGGTTGGTGACGAAATGGTTTTATTTGTTCGTCCGGTACGATCCTCATTTGTACAGGACACTCGATTAGAGATTCAGCTGGCTTGTAATTGTAGACCAACGGCTGAATTATCGGCTTGAACTGTTCAGAAAAACCTAAATTATTTTCGTTCTCGACAATATTGTATATACTCAGCTCATTATGTCCAGCGTTGTCTGGTCGCGCTGACGACTTGGTGAAAGTGAACCCCTCCCCGTCCAATGTGACACTTGGATGCGAAGTCAATCTTTAATATTTTTATCTGGAACAACAGCGAATTTTTGTTCTACCTCAGCTCCATCGACGCACACGGCTCCCGTAAGTGCATCCAGCGGCATTGTTTTTACATTTCCTAGGCCTCGCAGTACAGTGAAACATTTTTCCAGTTTCACGTCGATCAGTTTCTTAAAAACGGAGTTGCAAACGATTGACACATCCGCTCCAGTGTATTTATTTCAAGTCCGTTTAAATTTTCGTTTTATGTCGTTTTGAAGACTGAACCGCCTGCACAGATCTGGATACTTGTGGACACTCCCCTGCAATATATCCCACGCCATCACTTTTAGAGCATTTTGTATCTGTCTTGCAATCCTTTCTCAGGTGCTCAGCTGACCTGCAATTAAAGCAACGAGGATTTCGGTGGCTGGCATTGTACGTGTTTTTCTTGCCACCACTGTCCGACTTGACTTGATTGGACATGCACTTGCGTTGGTGTATCTCGAATTTCTCTTTAAGCTCGTAAAATTCTGTGCAGCTTATTTTACGCTTTACAGAATTTATTTATTAGCAGCTTTATTTATTATATTTGAATTCACTTTGTATATCTAAGCCGTCCACAATGTATCCAATAACGGATTCTTCGTCGATCATTCCCTGAGCTGCTATGTTTTTCATAATCAAAATATACTCTTGAAAGCTGTCATATTTCTTTCTTCTTTCGCTCTCCCAGTTTGGCATGTAAATCAGCACTTCTTATTGTACGCCTAAGTTCTCTAGTTAATACGTTTTTTAACTGCTCAAACGTATTAATAACTTCCGAATCTAAGAACAACTTTGCCAGCTTTGTTATCTTTCCAGGTGCTTGTACGTATTTCTGTTGCTTGCTCAAGCCATACGCCTCTCCATTTTGTTCAAAATTCTTGAAAAACTACTCCACAGGAATCTTTGTCATAGTCCGAAACCACATTCGCCAAATTTTTAGCTGAAATTGTTGTTCTATTCCGCTCTTTGTCAGTGGCTTCGTCCGCTTGAATTTTCAGCGTTAGTAACTGAATTATTTGTTGAAAACTCTCGTTACTCATTTCTTCTTCAGTTCACTTCTTTTCTGTTGATTTTCTCCTTTTCCAACTTCCTTTCTGTAGCGCATTTGCGATCGTGTTAAAGCACGTTTTCTCTCTTGCTCTTGTTCTACGTCGATCATGGTCATATACTCGCTTTCTTGTGACAACGTACTGACGCTTTGATCGCAATAGCTAATCCAACTGATTTGACCGGATTGAGCCTCAGATATAAGGCTTTAGACCAGGACGAGCCCCCAAATGTAAGACATTTAAGCCAGTTTATTGATATAGTTATGTTGGATTTGTTACAAAATAATGGAACAGCGCCCTCTCGACTATGCTGACAATGTCTGCAACTTGACGGCTTGACTATTTGGCGGCAACTTATTATGGCAACTTGACTACGATTGACCCTCCGACACACCAACTTCTATGCTCTGACTTGATCCCTCGATGACTTTTTTTACTACTTGACAACTTGACTTGAAGATCTCAAAGTTCTGCTCTTTCGACGTCTTGCACTTGCTAGCTTTTCTACCAGCTTTTCTTCTTGATTTTGTTGCTTATTTACTCTTAGTTTTTTAATGGAATGAACCTCAATTCCAGTGACATTAAAGTCGCTACATAGAGTCATTTGATTATATTATATTGTGTTGCGAGCTTAATTTGTTTTTTTTAAATACACGTATCCCTCCTATAACGCGGTTTTATAAAACGCGGTTTCGATATAACGCGATTTAGACAAAAATTAGGTTTCAGTATAACGCGAAATTTTAGCTTATATAACGCGAAGGGGAAAATGCATAATTAAAAAATCTGGTAACACTAATTTGCGAACGATATATTTCTAATAATATATTTTTAATGTAAGCCGGGAATTACCCTTTTTTGCCTTCACAACATGTGTGAGTATACCAGGCATGCTCACGGCATATATGTTTGTACTCTTCTTGCTCATTTATATTTATTATATTATCAGTAAAGTGTGAACTTTTTTGTGGATATCAAGTGTGCTTTCAAAGTGCTTTTAATACTTGATAATGCTCCTGGACATCCAAAAGACTTAAACCATCCCAATGTAGAAATAGTGTTCCTACCACCTAATACCACGTCCATCATTCAACCGTATGACCAAGGTATAATATCAACGTTCAAAGCATTTTATATTCGGCAAGTCCTACTTATTCTTGATAAAATGGATTCAAATCCTAACATGGCAGTTACAGAATTATGGAAAAAATTTTCAATTTTAAACTGCATTAAAATTGTAGAAACATCTCTTAAAGAATTAAAGCAGTCCACGCTAATGGCTCATGGAAAAACATATGGCCGAAGATGTTGCAAAAAAAAAAGCTGTGCCACCATTACAGGTGGAAATGAGCCGTATATTAACGATAGGTCAACGTTTCAGTGGGGAAGGCTTTGACGATATGAACAAAGATGACATTTATGATGTTATGAAGTACAGACCTCACCGAAACAGACCTACTTCAATTAGCAACTGAATCTCCATCCGTCTCAAATCTCGCACAAGATGACGTCACTTCGGTAGAAGATATCTGTGAATCAATTCCCAGTATCACTCTGAAGCGCATACGAGAGGGTTTAAGTTTTTTTGATTTTTTTTTTTTTTTTTTTTTTTTTTTATATAAAATTGTATTTATTTACAGTGCAGTGTACTGTTACTGTTTTTAGCAACTTATACTGCAGGGTATCATAATTTCTATTGAGTATTTACATATTTAAATACTTAAACCTACTTAATTAGGGAGCCTGGAGGCATGAATTAATTTTATGAATTAATTTATAAATCTTCTTGGCAGATCCGTTGGGTGAATGCGCAGGAGCCTCCTTCTCGCCCTCAGTTCCAAGACACGTCTCCTCATCGAGAGTTTCCGAGCCTACTGGTTTGGGTGGATTCCCAATTTGTTAACGTACGCAGTTGCATGTGCGTTTATGACATCGCCAATCCTTGGTACCTTCAGCTCTTTTTCAATGTCTTTGTTAATTTTGGTTGAGAAAATGAAATCTTTCTTTACAACTAATGATCTTTCACTGGAGAGATCCAGCAAAATAATAAGGGAAATAGGTATTAAACTAGCACCTTATTACGAAATTGAAAAGGAGCTTAAAAAAACTACCCACCAAACACTGATAACAGATTTTGCAATAATAAAACCAGTAGAAGAACCACAAGGTCCCACAACTAGTTTCTTTTCCAATAGCGAAAACTATGTTGAAAAAATATTTTCTGACGAATCTATTGCTCCCCCAAAACGCCCACGCTCAAAGAGCCTTGAAGACAGTGAAACAGATTAATTACCATATAAAGTTTGAAAAATGACAATAAAGTTTTGAATAACCCTTGAATTTGTTTTAGTTTGTTTTCAAATTTTTGAATGCGCACATAATTTTTTAAATTTTGTTTTTTGAATTTTGAAATATTTACATATTTATTTGTATTATTATTTATATCTTGTGTTTTTATTTGTATAAGAAAGTCTGAATTTTTGTATTGAGTTGAAATAAATGTGTATCTGTTATTTATTGGTATTTATTTAAAAAAAAATTTATTGGAACGTACTCCCAAATTTATATGAAAACTAAAGTTTTTATAACGCGGATTTACATAACGCGCAATTCTTCTGGAACGTAACTGTCGCGTTATAGGAGGGATACCTGTACATACATGTAAGATACAATATGGTATTGTATCATATGATTATTAAAATGCAGAATATAAAACCAATAGATTAGCAAAAGATTGACAACATTGTAGAACTTAGTATGGATTTATGACGAATTTTTCGTTGACGACTGCGAACGACCTCCTAGCTTGACGACCATCAACCCACGACTTCCGTACGACTCCCAACTGAACGTTAAAATGGGTAGTTGGCAGCACTCTTGTGTGTTGCCACCTTACATACACACATTTCGATTTAATCAGCCAAGAAATGTAAGCAGTCCCACGCTATCCGCTGAAGAATTCATATGAACACATTATAATAAATCTAAACACATGTTCTTTACTTGCTACCCACTCAAGTTAGAGCTAGAAGCTCTGAAAGAATTTACCAACACTTAGCTATAAACTCTCAAGCTATAAAAATGTGTCTTTTATATAAGTATTCAGAAGTGTCATTACAATAAATTACACAGAAAGCTTATATCTATGTTAAACGTATTTTATGCCGACTTAATATAGAGCATACCCCTTAGAAGACGAATCTGCAAAGAAATATTAAAAAAATAAAGATTTAAAAAAAATCTTTATTTTTGAAAAAATGTTTTGAAAAATGTATAGAAGGGAGAAGAGACTTTAACAGAACCATTCAATGTAGGAAGCTGTAAAGTCAACAACCCAAACGCAGGCGATCGAGTGTAGACCTTAGGCCAAAATTGCTGACTATTATTGAGTACATATAAGGAAAGACAGGAAGCGAAAAGCGTAAGTGAACCCAGGATAGGGACGAGGAACAACTAAAAAAAGCAGTCCATGAATGTCTGAAAAGTCCCCGGAAGCCATTCATTTGTAAATCAACAGAGATATCAATGTTAAGAAATTAATTGGAGGTATGGTGTAGGGCTTTCGTTATACAGTATAATGTGCTTAACTACCTCACCATGTTTGACTGAAAAAAATGTGCACTTATCCTAAAAATGAACTTAACCGCAATTCAGTTATAATTCACATTTTTATGTACTTTTGGATGGAATTTATTGTTCTTATTACTTACAATAAAATACTTATTTACTTAAAATAATCTGATATATTTTTTTGAACAACGTTCTTTGTCCTTATTATCAATAGCTTTTCCTCTAATTATTGAAGCTCTCTAAGTAACCCAGAACAATTATACTCCATTTCTAATTGTTCCAGAGTCTTGATAGCATCAAAACCTTCTTTGACAGTTGGCAGCTTTGGTTCTTCATCACCGCTATTCTCATCGTCATCGACGCTATGCTGATCTTCATCTTCAGTCTGATCATTCAGAAAAGCACTTGTTATCTCTTTTGTCGTCAAGGTACCGTAACAATCCAGGCTTTCAACGATTGCCACATATTCGTCCCAGTTGCATGTTGACTCTATTTTACTAGTGAAGGCACATTCTTCCCTGAATCCTTTGAGTTTGTCCGCACTTCGATAAAAAGTTGAACTTAGCATAGCTTTATAAAAAAGCCCACTTTCGTCAATGTTGAAAATATTGTCCAAATCATAATCCTTAAGTAATCCAGGTAGAATATCAACAACAAAATCATTCGCTCCAATTTCGTCATATTCGACAGACTCGCCATGTTCAATGTTGTGGCGCTTACGCCAACGCCACAACCAGTTACCATCTGGAATGTAATCTACTTTGAATTGATAAAATAACTCTTTTGCATTCCCTAGCAACACGTGACGATCCAGTACTGCATTACCAGAACTATGTTGTTTGAACCACAAGTACAATGCGTTCTCTACTAAAGCGTGCTTCCCTTTCAATTGGCGCTTGCATTTAAGTCCCGCTATTGTGGCCGATTGTTGTATGTCACTCTCCTTACGTATGATGCGGTTTATTGTTGAAAGATCACAACTGTATTCAACTGCAAGGCTCTTTTTGTTAACATTATCCTTAACTTTGTCGATTTTTGAAAGTTTATTTTTGATTGTAAGCACAATATTTCGCTTTGTTTTTCAAACAATTGATTTTTAAACAAACTATGTACTTGCCATTTATATGGCATTGCCAAGCATAAGTAAAACGGCGCAGTTTGGCGCCACGATCAAAACGAACGCATCCCCCTCCGAGCGGCACTAGTCGCACTCTCTACACTCTGTTCACAGGTTATACGTGACTCACCAGGTTATGGCCAGATATACAACGCTCCCAGCGAGTATAGTGCCAACGAAAAAAAACACAAATCTAATCACAAAACGAACACTACAATTGGTGGCGTCCTTTTCACTTTACTAGCAAAGAGTGACCGTCTATAATAACAACGAAAAAATGATGGCGCTTTTGCAAAGTCGAGCAAAAGGTAGCGCACTTAACTTATGTATTTGGAAGAGAAAACAATCAAAATTGCAACAAAATTCATGCAGTTATCCTAAAAATAAACTTGTATTGAATGCAACTAAATTAATATTTTTCAAACAAAATAGCTTTTCGTTGTAAAAAAAAAGTATAATTGGGCACTTATCTGTAAGTGCAGCTATGTATTGAGGCAGTTAAGCACATTTTACTGTATTACATAAGTCTGAACTAATATATCAACCGGAAATGAAAGCACAAAACTTTTTCACATCGAGGGAGTCCACTACAGGGAGTTGCATTCTCACTGCCAAGTGTGCTGTCCAAACACAACGAGGAGCAGAATATGTTGCTGTAGGAAGCTAAATGATTATATCCTGCTGAAATTTACATTTGAAAGACACCTATTTCACAATCTAGTACAATAAAAGAAAAGGAAGGTGAGTCGCTTGTAGAAAGTGAAACCAAGGCACTTCACCGTTGCTGGCTGGTAAAGAGTATGTTCATCCATTTGGATAGGCGGGATTATCTTCTTTCTAAGTGTGAAAGCAGGGCTGGATGTTTTTTGAGCGTTCACCTATAGGTTCCACCACACAAGGCTGATAACATTTCGACGTACTCCTGCAGCCCTTCTCTGTGAATCTACTCAACAGTACCGTGTCCCAGTCGAAATCCAAGCTGATGATCCAGAAAGATTCCGCACTAAATAATAATATCCTTATGACGACTGGCAATAAGTCTCTCACATACACATGCCTCCAGCTTGCCTGGCTTATAGATCTATATATAATATCTATAGATATAGATATATAGATATTAGATACAGATCTATATTATAGATCTTATAGATATGGATTGCCGCACTCTTCCAGTGAAAGAACTGGATGGAAAGAACTGAATCCTCAGCATAGCATTAAAGATTAGTGTCATGTAAAAGATCGCTCGAGTTGGCAGGGCCTTCAGAGTGACGTGACATATTCTGTCCATGCCCGGGACCTTGTCGACAGAGCTTTGATGATCTAGGTAATCTCCTTAACTTTAATTGGCTTGATGGGGAGAGACATCTGCAGCGGGGTTTGCAAGCTTTCTTATGTCTCTTTAATATCGGCCAGCATAGCTCGTCATTTAGGGTGAATCTAGCCTTTAGGTGTTAAGCAAATACGTTGGCTTGTTCGTCATTGTCCCGGGCAAGATCACCACCATGATTTCTAATGGGGACCTGTCTGGAACTCTGATTTTTCATTGCTTTTGTGCATTTCCATAGCGAGTAGTTAGCATCAACAGTAGTCCATCGAAATCAACTTGTGATCACACAGTCGTTTCTAAGCTCCCTGAAGAGGATCCGTAATGCTTAGCTGCTCGGTTCCACTGGATTCGATTTAAAAGAACATGCTCTTCTTCGTAGGCGCCATACTTAATACATTTTAGTGAGCTGGCAGATGAAGTGGCTACTGCAGTCGCCCTGTGGGTGTTGGTGGTAAAAATATATACTGCCGCTTCTATATCTTCCCCAGAGTTCAGCTCTGTTTCAAGATGGATGGAGCTCTTCAGATTCTGACGAAATGGGGCAAGGTGAGTATGCTTGCTTATTAGTTTTGCATCAAAACGAGCATTAATACCATTGGTATTTATGGTGACTGCAAGGGCCAGATGGTCAGACTCTACGTCCAAGCTTTGGGTAATAGTCGCCCAAAAGTCCGGTATTCCATAATGGACGGAAAAATCTATGCACGAGGGCGTACGTGTGGTAAGGAAATCTGGTGGGTGCTCTAGTGGAGGTGTGCGAGTTGTTGTCTCCAAGGGAAGTTCCGATTATGGCCCTATAACCAGTGTCAAGGATTCCAGTCGCCACCAACCAGATATCTTTGTCAACAATTGGGGAGTTAGCTGGTGAAATGCCTCTCCGCTATCTTGAGACGATCAACCGTTTTTCTGTAATTCAAAGGGGTCAATGTAAAACTATGTATATATCCCCAAATAAAGACAATTCAGCTACCCTTTTGACACATACTGGTAGCAATAGAAAGTAAGAATTCGGTAAATCTTAACCGCGATATTATCGAATTATTGAATGGAACATCCCCCATTGTTTCATTTTAAAGAGAATGGCAATGTTCGAATTTTCGTTGATACGCGAATCGCAAACAAGGCGATCAGCTGGAAAAAAGATCCATTGATGACATTTTGATCTTTTAAGAACAAACACAACATTATTATACCCGCCTAAACCTGAAGGATACTCATCATCAACTAGACCTGTATGAAGACAGTATAGAGATAACACCTAAAAGACTTTTTCGATACAAACACTTGATGTTAGGTGTCAACGCACAGATGCGATCTAACGCTCAAAAAGTGCAAATGACTTTAATTCATTTACTTTACTTACTTTAATTAATTAATTAAAATACTTTATATAATAAACTGAGCTTTTTGGACAAATTTGTACATTTTTTAAATTTTTTCACAAGATGGGTTACTTAAACAATTCAAAAGACTATGTGTACCAAATAATTGAGATCCCCAAATGTGCTGGCGATTTGAAGGACCTCCTGAGCTTAGGGAGGGGAAGGTCAAGTATCTTGATGTAGTTGGCGCAACGTCTTAGAGTGGATATGCACTTAAAATTCCGCTTTTGTTTGAAAATGGCTCCGATGTCTTTGGTTAGCAGGCAGTTGGTCGTGTACAGCTTCGGGATAAGCATCAATGTGGTTTCTTTTACGCGTGATTGGATACTCGGAAGACCAGATTCTGCAAATGTGCACGCTACTGAAGATGTGGGAAATGCGTGAATGGCGCGACGGACCGATCCGTGATATGTGGCTTGTAGCTTTTTTAATTGCGATTTAGCACACCAACCGAAGATTGGCAAACCGTAGTCAATTTTAGATAGCATTAATGCGCGCGTAATATCTATGAGAGTCTTAATATGTACGTAAGAATATTTAGATGATAGGAATTTAATAATGTTAAATCTAGTTTTCAGTTGTTTTCTTAGAGTCTGACAGTGCCGTTCGAAAAGTCGTTTGGAGTCGAAGGTTATACCCAAGATTTTTAAAAAGTTTACATATTTTATTGTGCGGCTGTTAAAGTCAATGTCGGAAAGGTTGCAAAGTTGTTTCCGACAAATATGTAATAGTTGGTATTTTTCAATGGCAAGGAGGTTGCTCCCCAGAGGTTGCTCCCCACAAGTTAATTTCTTGCAATATTTCTAAAAATTTTGCTCTGACTGTGTTAATATTTTTTATTTCGGGTTTTCTTTATGTCGGGTTACAATGTCATTTATCTCTTCAATTACTATTATAAGAAAACTACAGAAAGTGGCGAACCCTGCGGAATTTCGTTGTGTAAAATGTGGGAATTCGATGTGACATTGTTTATTCGAACCCTGAAGGACCGATTGGTCATGAAGGCTTTAATTAGGTTATAAAGCCTTGGACCAATGCCCCAGCGCTCGAGTCTGCAAAGTACGGCGTGAATCCCCACGCGATCGTAGGCTCTTTCAAAATCCGTCGCCAAGATAGAGAAATGATTTTTCGTCGAAAGAGCGTTCGACGCGAAGTGTTAGATACGCAATAACGCGTCCATTGTGCTATGATTTCTTTTGAAAGCAACTTGATTATGGGAAATTAGGTTGTGGCGTTTAATGTACCAGATAAGTCTTTGTGCTATTATATTTTCTAGTGTTTTACACCAGATAACAGGGAAATTGGACGGTAGCTGTTAATATCGGAAAGAGGTTTGTTTGGTTTTGGGATAGGGATAATGGTAGCCGATCTCCATGTATGTGGATATTTTCCAGTGTTCAGTATTTGATTATAGATATCCAAAAGTTTTGTTTTTAGGTGGGGAGAAAGGTTTTTTAGCATAGGGTATGATACTCTGTCGGCCCAGGGCTTTTTCCTTTTGCTTTTTCTACGGAATTTTCTATTTCAAGCAATGTGAATTTGGAATCTAAGAATGTAGCCGATGTGGAAAGTGAGTCGATGAGATAGGGCTCTGAAAGATACCGATTTTTTTCCCGTATATATTCTGTTGAAAAATTTTTGTCAGAAGAGTATTCAAACCAATATAAGGCAAACTCTTCGGCGATATTAAATGATCCAGTTAAAGTACCTGAGTTGGATTTGATATATTTGAACGGTGTGGAGGGATGCCGGCTAGGCGTTTTATATCGGTCCAGACTTTTTTTGTGGAGGATACTGGGGAGATTTTAGAAGTAAATTTTTCAAGGGAGTTACGCTTGGCCGAAAGTACGGCTTTTTTGAAAAGGGCGTTTGCTTTTTTATAGCTGATGAGGTGTGTATCATTCATATTGGCTTTGTAGGATGAGAACAAGCTTTGCTTTTGGTCCCTAAGCTGTTGAAGGTTAACGTTCCACCATGGCACTTTGGCTTTGTGGATCACACTTTTCGTTTGGGGAATGCTGCAGTTTGCAGCTGCTCGTATGACTTTCGTCATTTGTGCGACTTGCTGATTTAGGCAACTGTCAGTCCAATATGCTGCTAATTTTTCCCAATTTTCATTAAAGCGTTTCCAGTTTGCTAGGTCTGTCTTGTATTCAGGCAGAGGTAAAGTAATATCGGGACAATTAGGTGCGTTTATGTGGATGATTATGGGAGAGTGGTCACTTCCATGGAGATTATCTGATATAGACCAGCTGCACATATGGGCTATCTGTGGAGATATCAGTGAGATATCGATGTGAGTGAAAGTGTTGTGAGTTGAAAGGTGAGTCGGGGAACCGTCGTTAAAAACAATTAGGCTGTTTTCAAGAATTATGCTTTCAATTTGTTTACCCCTTGTGTTTGTGCGCGGCGGACCCCATAAAGGACTCCATGAGTTTAGGTCACTCAGGAGTATTGTCGATCCACTAAGATTTTGTAGAATTTCTGATACAATATGTCAGAGGATGAAAAGGTTTGACTTGGTGGGATGTACGCATTAATAATATTAATAACTTGTTCAAAATTAAGCTGCAATGCGGAGTAGAGTATGCTGAAGCTAACGTTACTGCATGTACAGGGTGCGTTATGAAAGTAATGCGCATTTTCTAATAAAAATATATTTGTTGATCCAATCAGTAAAAATTATTAAAATTCTTCAAAATAGTCCTCTCCTGCGTCAATACACTTGCGGAGACGTGTATGCCACGCCTGAAAAGCACCCTGAAACTCCTCGACAGAAATGCCTTTCAGGAACCTTGTTACGCGAGCTTGGATGTTCTCTACCGACTCCCAGTGTTTTCCCTTTAGCTCTCTCTTCAGTAGGGGGGAACAAAAAAAAGTCGCACGGAGCTAAGTCAGGGCTGTAAGGAGGCTGGGGCACAACTGAGATCTTCTTCTGGGTCAAGAAGTTGGTGACGACGAAGGCCGTGTGGCTGGGGGCGTTATCGTGGTGAGGCATGAAAACGTCTTTGATGTCTGGCCTGACGCGTACGACTCGGCGTTTCAGTCTCTTGAGTACCTCTTTGTAAAAGGCTCCGTTGACAGTTTGTCCTTGCGGTACAAGCTCAAAATGGACGATTCCTCGGACGTCAAAGACAATCAGCATTGTTTTGATACGAGATTTGCTCATGCGCGCCTTCTTGGGTCTGGAAGAAAATTGTGTGTGCCACTCGGAGCTCTGTCGTTTAGATTCTGGATCGTACTCGAACATCCAGGATTCATCCCCAGTTACAGTAAAATTTAAAAAACCTGGATCATTTCTAATCGATTCCAACAATTCTTCACAGCGCAAAACCGCGTTTCCAGCGAACGCTCCATCGCACCGTGACACAACAGAAAAAATGACTTCGCTCTACGACACGTCCTACCACTTCTATTGCTCAGATCGAACTGAGACCGAGCGCGTTGGAAAGGAGAGACTCCGCCCCAAATTTTCAGACATCGGACCTGTCGTCCGTGCTACGACAGGTAGTTACGTGACAATGAAACCATGCGCATTACTTTCATAACGCACCCTGTATGTGGGACATTCCTTTTAATAAGAACACCAATGCCTTGTTTGGCTGAGGTGTTATAAGAAAAATTGTGGAAATAACCACTATATTCTTTGGGGCAAATAAAATTTGTAGAATTACATGGAAGGTTGGTTTCCTGCAAAAATACAGTGTCGGGTGCGTGGTCTTTTATAAGTAGTGTCAGTTCATTGTAATTATTAAAAATACCGTGTGTTTCATTGTAATATAGTAATTGTCATGATTAAATTTTATTGGATTATTATTAATTTGTGGTGTGTATGAGTTTGTGCATATGAAAGTAAGGGTGAGAGGATCAGCACTAAGAGTTGGGATCATCCATAGTGTCATCTGAGTCTGTTGTGTTGATTATTGTTTGTAGGTTTGAGGTGTGTGAAGCAATTGATTCGTTTGAGTTGGATCTTGAGGTCATTAATGTATTGTTGTCGTCGTTTCAGGTTTGTCCGATTAGAGCATTTGCTTCCGACCTAAGGGAGCGAGATTGTTCCATACATGTATTCAGTTCACTTGTTGGGCTTAAGTGAGAGAAATCAGTTTTGGCAGAGGTGCTTGGTGAGGAAGTAAAATTCTTTTCGAGATTTAAAGAGTTGGCACGAGGAGTGGGATACGTTGGTGAGAGAGGAGTTGGTACTTTTGTCGAGCTGGTGGGCAAGTCGATGTTTGTAATCGTGTCTGGGTTTCGGGTTTCTTTGATAGGAACAGCGGATGCTGGGTTTTGTTTTACGACGGTCGAGTAGGTAAGCGTGGAGTTAGTTGTTGCGTTTTGTTGTTGCTTTAGGATCGTGCGAGCTTCACGGAAACTGCATTTTTTGCTTGTTTTGATGTGAAGAAGTTGTTTTTGTGTTTGACAATAGCATTCGGGTGAGGAAGATGGGTGTTCGCCGCTGGTGAGATTGCATGATACACAGGCGGCTGGGTTCTTGCAGTGCTTTGATGTGTGGCCCAATAATTGACAAGACTTACATCTCATCAGGTTGGGTATATATTCTGAAACCTTAACTATGTGCCAGGAAACGATTAGTTTACTGGGAAGAGTGAAACGGTCAAACGTTAGGAGAATTTTTCCAAATGGTTTGGGAGTGCCGTCGATAATTTTGTTAAACTTGAAGACGCTGTGTACATTTTGAGATTTTAGTTCCTCAACAATTTCGTTTTCTGGAATGTTAATAAGACAGGGTGCGTAAATGGTGCGTTTGACAAAGTTAAGAGTGTTGTGGAGCTTGCACTCGATTTCGCATAGGCCGGGTAAAGAGGTCACTTTGATAAATTTGTCACTTACTTGACCAGCAGGAAAAGGTTACCATCGCGAAGATTAGAGATGGATATGATGTCTTTGCTGATACACTTAAGGGCTCTATGGACGGCAAAGCAGTCATAGTCGGATATGGTCTTCGGAGAGTTTTTTGATGAGACAACTAAAAATCTCGGATTCTTGCACTGTGTTTCTGGGAGGTCTGGGAAATCAACTGGTAGTTTTTTAAAGGTGCCTTTTTTCTTAGCTTTGGGGCTAACGCTGAGGCTGGCAAAGCGATTATCCCCTAAATTTGGTGGCCCGGGGCCATGGTTAACAAATTTATTGATATAGAACGATTTGCACGTGCGCGTTGAAAAAAAGAAAAAAAAAACAGAAAAAAAGAAGAAAGACGTTCGCACTCGAAGAGATACCACACCCGAATACCTTTTCAAGAAAAGCCTAAGATCCAGGAGAGTTGGGAATATAAAAAGGTCACAAGCTTCCGCATCGGACCTTTAAAAAATAATGGCAAAATATATCTATCCATAATCCATACGTGCAAAAGCGCCACTCACTACCAAGAAAACTGGAAAAAACCCGGGTAATCGTGCAGTCAAATAGCCGGCAAATCGCAGTGGCCACCGATATGCTGTCTGGATGCCATCGCCCATCTGTATGGTTCAGCAACCCCGCCCTGGCCAGGTAAAACCAAACGAATCCAAGGTTTATTAACAAAACAAAAAAAAAATATATTTTAGTCAAAGAAACAAGATAAGTGCATAAGAGCTTACTTCTGAATTTTAATTACTGATGAGGAATTTTTTTTTTTTTTTTTTCAACTTTGGAAAAGAAAAAAAAAACATTTTAATAACCCGTAAATAACACCAGCATTGCATGTGAAAACTATCTTATATTTATTTTATAAAATTATTTATTTTATATTTGTATTATACCCAAAATCTGATTCTTCACAAGATCATGCCGGTACATTAGAAGGAAAAAAAATATAAAAATTTCTTTAAAGTACAACTAACTCTCTTACCTCTTACTTACCTATCTAAAGCAAAAAAGAATCCTCTTAAAGATGTAATTATTAACTTTACTTGTAATTTAAATTATATATTAGAAATAAATGAACGTCGATAGGATCGAAAAACAGAACTGTTAATTAAGCTATGAAATCGTTGTTACCCCCAAAACTTGTAAGGGGAAAAAAATAAATACAATATAACTATTCTAAAAGGGATTCTACTATTTTCACTTTATTAACATTAAGGGAGATAAAGTATGAGATAAGAGGTTATAGTTTTTTATAAATAGAGCGTAACGGATCGTGTTCATCGTATTTGGATTTGCAAATAAATAACCATAGAGATTGGAAGGACCTAATTTTTTTATTAGGGATGAAAAAAGATAGTTGGTTTTAAAGGTGTTTGCAATCAACCATATTATGGATAAGCATATGTAGAAATATGACCCCAGCACAAGTTCGGCGCTCTATCAGGGGAGGTAGCTTCAACAATTTAAGGCTGCAACGGTACGGCGGAAGACGATTGTCAAGATCCCAGTTTAAGTTTTTTAGTGCAAATAACAGGAACTGCTTTTGCATCGACTCAGTGCAATTTTAGTGGAAGGAGTATTGTGGACTCCAAACGCACGAACAGTATTCAAGGATAGGACGAACTAGGGTGATATATAGGGATTTGGTGGTGAAAGGCGTAGAGGCATAACCAATAAAATTCGGAAGATCGTTTACAAAGAGTATAAATAACAGTGGTCTTAGATGACTACCCTGCGGGACACCCGCTGAGACATGGATGTCCTTCGACTTGGTAGTTTTAAATAGAACACGCTGATTTTAATCTAAAATACAAGTAGTTCTCAATGGAAGCCCTATACGGTTTTTTTTTAATAGGCAAAACGTATGATTCATTCCATAACTTAGGTAAGGGTGTTACCTCTAAGTATAGGATATATATTTTTTTTTTTTTTTTTTTTTTTTTTTATTAATTTCCTTTAAATTACATTCTGTTTTTTATAAAGAATAACAATGAGTAATGGTTGAAGAAAGGAAAGGATATATAATGTAGTGAAAGATCAAAGCCCCTTCTGAGGATGCAGCTAGGTACATTGTCTGGGCTTGGTGAAAATGAGATTTTGATTGATGAAAGAGCCGTAAACACATCGTGACAGTGGAGTTTCGAAAGTTATTTCTTACTAATGTAGGGTAAGCGATACGGATAATAAGAGGAGGGCAATGCCGAGATGTGAAAAGGCTGAATTATTATTATATGAGAGGGAAGGGGGAAAAGATTGGATTTACGTTAAGAGTTTACAAAAGACTAAAAAGAGCTTGGATCCTTTGTAAAAATAAGAGTTTACATTTCGTAATATAAATTTTATACAGTTGATTGTTAAGATCAACAAACTGGTTGCGGATGAGAAGGTAGTTTTAAAGATGTGGCAAGGTTCGAGACCTTATAGTCTTTTTGTAAGCTCTAGACTTCCTTTTTTTCGGGAGAGAGAGTTGCTTTTTAAACCATGTCAGTTTTGACGTTGATGGAGTCAATATTTTAAGGATAGATTTATTTAAGGAGTTATGAATTATTTCATAAAAAGAGTGCGTAGCATCATCGATATTGGTGAAATTTGAAAGATATCTCCAGTCCATATTAGCCAAGTGATTTATAGGTCACAATAGTCGGTTTTTTTAAAACACATTTGACTAGACTCCGCGCTATTACTGGGGGGACTTCGGAGAGTCGATAATCAGCTAAACAAAGAGTTTTGGATGGTGTGTGTCCTCAGGAGTAGATAAGGGAGGAGGCCTTGCTATTGTGGCAGAGGAGGTAGTATTTGAGAAAATGAGGTCAAGCGACCTGCCACGATAGTTCCTTATGGGGTTAAGTTGGAAAACGGCAGAGTGGGCTGAAGTCATTTTAGCTATTGGGTAACAGCGAGTTATCATCGTCAGAGTTGATCCATAAAATGAGGGGCAAACTGAAATCACCCATAACTAGTATAAGATCAGAATCATTTAGCAGAGACAAACCTTATTGCATTACACAGAGAAGGTATGTAGGAACAAGTAACGAAGAGGTTAAAGGACTCACAATGAATTTTAACGGCTAAAAATTCAATTCCGAATGAATTGGTGATAGTAATACGTTCCACTGAGTAAATGTTGTTAACGGCAATGAGAACGCTACCTCCGAAGGTTGGGCGATCTTCCCGAAAGACAGTGTACTTTGATACAAAAATATCATTGTCTATGACAGAGGATTCGCAACGATATTCAGTGCGGACATGTTTATTTTCTGTGCTCCGAAAATATTCCAAATACTCCAAGTGAAAAGTGAATATACCAAACAATTTACCTTAAAAATTTAGGGAAAAGACGCTCATTGCGATGTATAATCGCTCATTGAAATAGTTGTGCAAACTCCCGGCTTTTGAACAACTATAATATTTCAAAAAAAAATTAACAGACAAAAACTAAGTCACGAAGTCTCACAATGAGTCAAATCGACATTCGCGCTTAACGTCAACAAGAGCAAGACAAACGTCGTCTCTCATCGATACGAAACAACGCGTATTTCTCATGTGTCTTCGCAACCCGCGGAAGTGCACGAAATAAATGCAAATGTCGATCAGCCACGGTCAATCACCCCCAACCCGACACATGAACTTAAGCCAACAACGAACAAGAGAGCTCATTCTTGCTCACCGGCAATCCCAAGGATGTGCCAAAGAGAACTGACCTCTCCCACGGCAACCAAAACTTCAATCTCATTAACCACTGCACTCGCAACAACAAAAAATACTGCAACGGTATCAATCGTACGCATGGTGGCTCGTTTCTGCTGAATCAGAAACATTGCCAAAAACAATGCAAACTAGGTAGGATCGCTACATCCAAATTAAATGAAAATTGAGCCCACAACAAAATTCTGCGGCAGGAAATAAAATAAAAATCAATCGGCACACTCTAAGTCAGCGAACTGAGACCCAGGAGTCCAAAAGATTTGGAATACTGGAAGATATTGATATAGATCTACCCCGCAGCACTGACGAAAGGGACAAAAAGAAACCAAAGCCCTACCTATATACATCCGAGAGAACAGCTCGAATATCTGGTTAACAATATAATTGAACTTGTTGTGTTCCCTAAAAAAATGGCAGCATCCACGAAACCAAGATCCAGGTTAAAACTGAAGAGAACTTTAGGACTCTTATACACTACTTAAGAAAAAATAACAAAAACTACTACACGTACCAAGGGTTCTCAAGGGTATATAGCCTGACGTAACACCCTAAGAGGTCAAGCAGGCATTAAACGATAAGGGTTTTAATGCGAAAACTGTCTTTAACATCCTGAATAAAGACACGAAACCGCAACCGAGCTGGAACCTGACACTGAAACTATCAGGAAAAATGAAGTGCATCCTATTTACAAACTACAGTTTCTTCTGCATCGTAGAATTACTGTAGAAGAACCATACAGCGCAAGTCCCCGTCCAATGCACTAATTGCCAAGAATATGGCCATACAAAAGCATACTGCACATTGCGTTCAGTATGCGTTGTCTGTGGAGAGCTACATGACTCTGCTCATTGCACGTCAAACAAAAGAGATTCCAGCACCAATAAACTATAGAGCAAACTATAGAGGTTGTCCAATATACAAAGACCTCAAAAGCCGGATTAATCAGCGAGTAACGTCTGCACGCCTCAATAGCGTACAGAATACCCCTACAATCGAAAAAATTTCCCCAGATGTCTTATTCGCAACGGCAAAGAGGTCCTCATTTGGTTCTGGGAACATCTTTCAAAATGTGACATTCGTCCTAAACCAAAAACTGCCCACATTCCGACACCTAGTTCCGCATCATCGATGCAACAACAAAGTAGCTTTGAAATTTTGATGCATACTCTGCAGCAGCAGATGATCGAATTCATGTCCTTCATGAGGACCACCATGCAAGACCTTATGCGGAACCAAAATATCCTCATGAATGCTTGTATCCCAAAACTCCAAATAATGAATAACTTCTCTACATGTATCACCGTGGAGCATCATGTGCATGACAATCATTTTGACGTCCTGCTACTGTCAGAAACACATCTCACTGCTAAGTAAAACTTTCAAATAAGTGGCTAAAAGCGCTTGGTGGAACCGGTAACATGATTAAAAATCGCATCAAACACCACTACCATAGCGGGTTTGCAAAAAACTACTTGCAGGCCACATCTAAAATGGCTAAATGTACAACTTTTTTTTTTTTTAATTAATTTCCTTTAAATTACATTCTGTTTTTTATAAAGAATAACAATGAGTAATGGTTGAAGAAAGGAAAAAAGGTAGCGGCCCTTCCCATTGCAAGGGTACGCTAATATTTTAATATTTTAATATTTTACTAATACGCTAATGTTTTAATATTTTACTAATAATTTAATTCCGTTGGAGTTTTACGTTTTAGTCTTCTCGGTCCCAGCTCTCTCATCGGTATTTGTCTCAGGTTTGGGTTTTGGTGGTTAAGTAGTTGATTTGTGTGTTTTTTGCTGCTTTTTTTAATAGTTTCGTTGACTGTCTCTATGTTTAGATCTTTATGTATATCTTCATTTCTAATATACCATTCGGCATTTGTCATTGTTCTTAGCATTTTCGATTGCGTTCGCTGAATTAGCTGTAAGTGGGATTTACTGGCAGTTCCCCAGATTTCTATGCCGTACGTCCATATTGGTTTTATTATCGCCTTGTATATTGAAATTTTGTAATGTAGTTTTAGTTTAGAGTGTTTTCCTATTAGCCAGTTAAGTTGTCGAAATTTGTTTTTTATTTCATTTCGTTTATTTAGAATGTGCTGCTTCCATGTCAGTTTTGCGTCGATAGTTAGTCCAAGGTACTTGGCATATGGGCGTAACAATATTTGATTGTTGTTGATTTTAATTGCGAAGTTTTTGGGTTGTCGTTTTGTGTATATTACTTGTTGAGTTTTGTCTTTATTTATTTCGATGCCCCATCTCTCAAACCAGGATACTGTTTGTGTCATGATTTGTTGTAGCGTACTTGCAGCTGTTTTTTCACACGCGCTTGACGACATTAATACAGTATCATCTGCAAACGTAGCAATCATTGATCCAGGAATAGTTGGCTCTGGAATATCGGAGGTGTAGATCAAGTATAAGATGGGCCCAAGCACACTACCTTGGGGAACACCCGCTGACACTGGCATAATATCTGAGCATTCATTGTCATATTTGATATAGAAATATCTGTCCGTTATATAGCTATGTAGGATGGTATACAGGTTGTCTGGTAGTATATTTCTTAGCTTATGCAGCAGTCCTTTGTGCCATACTTTGTCAAATGCTTTAGCAATGTCCAAGTACACGGCATAGCAAAACTTCTTTTCGTCAAAATCTGTTGTTATTTTATTAATTACTCGATGGACCTGTTGGACAGTCGAGTGCTGCTTCCGGAAGCCGAATTGGTGAGGAGGTATTATATTTTTCTGTTTTAGGGTTGGCTCGATTTTATTTAATAGGACTCTTTCGAATACTTTTGAGAGGACAGGTAATAGCGTGATTGGTCTGTACGAACTTACAGTATTGGCGTTTTTATTCGGTTTCGGAATTGCTTTAATTTGGCCTATCTTCCAAGTTATGGGAAAGTATTGTAGTCGCAGGATTCCGTTAAACAGGTTTCTAATATAGATGATTATAGCGTCTGGTAGTTCTTTCAGGATTTTTCCTCCGATTAAGTCATATCCGGGGGCTTTCTTGTTTTTAATTTGTTTTATGTGCGATTTAATTTGTGCCTTTGTTATAGTTTTAATTGCACAATTTGGGTTGGTGATTTGTGTTGGAAGCTCAGCGTTGCCGTTGTCCATGTCATTTGTAAATGATGTTTTAAAGTGTTCAGCCAGAGTGTCTGCTTTTTCTTTGTTTGATCTCGCCCATGTGTTATTGTTTCTTTTTATAGGCGGCTTGTGTATAGTTGAGTTCGTCAATTTTTTGGTCGCTTTCCACAGAGAATAATTTGTCGATAAGGAGGTTCCGAGGTTGCTAAGGTAGTATTGTAGCCGGTTATCTTTGTCTGCCCTGAGAATTCTCTTGAGTTCGTCTGTTGCTTTATTAAGTTTGTGTTTATCTTCTGGATGCCTAGTCCTTTGCCATATCTTCCTAAGGTTGCGCTTTTGTCTGATTTTTTCTTTAATAAAGGCGGGAGTTTTCTTTGATGCAGTCATTTTTATAGATGGTGTCGATTGCGTTGCTGCATTTATGATGTTGTCATTTAAATATGCTATTGCGGAGTCCAGTTCGTTGTTTGTCTTTAGAGAGATATTTATTTCCATGTTCTGTTCCAAAATCTCGCGAAACATATTCCAGTTTGTTTTGTGGTTAAATAAAGGGGGGTCATTTTTTGTTTTCTTCTACTCCACCATGTAGTGTAATTAATATTGGGGAGTGGTCTGAGGAGAGGTCTAGGCATGATTTTATTGTTAGGTTATCGCAATTTATATTTCTTGTAATACAGAAGTCAATTAAGTCCGGTAGCTTGTTTGTGTCAGTTGGCCAATAAGTCGGCTCGCCTGTGCTTAGGGCATGGCTATTATTGCTTCTTATTGCGTCATACAGTTGTCTTCCCTTTGCAGTGGTAAGTCTGGACCCCCATGTTATGTGTTTGGCATTATAGTCACCTCCTGCCAGATACCGATTTCCCAGTGATTTTAGAAAATCGAGGTATTGGTCTTTTGTGTTGTTAAATTTAGGTGGGCAATAAACTGCAGATATATTTATTGGACCCGTTGTGTCTGAGGTCGATATGGTAGTAGCCTGTATGTAGTCCTTTTTGAATCCATTAAGCTCTATGCACTTTATGCTTTTTTTAATTATTACTGCAGTACCACCATGGGCCTTACCGTCCGGGTGATTAGTAGAGAATATATTATAGTTTGGTATGTTTATATATGTTTTGTCAGTTGAGTGCGTTTCGGAAATGAGCATGACGTCAATTAGTTTTTCATTTAGGAAAGTTTTTAATTCAAGTATATGGCGTGAAAGTCCGTTAGCATTCCAGATGGCGATTGTTAGGTGTTTATTTGTCAAGTTTAGATGCTAGAATCGTGATTATGTTCAGCATATTTGCCATTTGGGCTATTAATTGTTTCATCAATTGTTTTAGTTCGTCAAAATCATTTTGTGCGGTTTGGCTTAGTTGCGGCAAACTTACCCTCGCAGACCGCTTGTTTCAATGTTTCGAACAACAATTTCTGGACATCAACACCCTAGAGGACCATTTCATTGCTGCAAGTGACTACAACGCCAAACACACTCACTGGGGATCACGCCTCGTCACCCCAAAAGAAAACAGTTGTATAACGCCATCATAAAGGCAAACAGAAAGCTTGACTACGTCTTTTCAGGCATTCTGGCCTACCGACCCGAACAAAATTCCTGAATTGATCGACTTCCCAATAACCAAAAATATAACTCGAAACTTCATCAGTGCCGATTCTTTACTGGATCTATTATCTGACCACTCCACGGTTTTCTTAAATCGCAACCACCTCCAACGCCCTGAGACTACAATGCTGGCTAACAGATTACCATCAAAGAGAATAAACTGGGTCAAATAAAGACTAAAAAAATAAGTTCACACAATGAGCTGAACCCAATGCTAAACTTTGATGCCGATATTGAATCCGCAGCAAAAACCCTGTAATATGTCTCAGCTGCAGCTGCTCGCATCTCTACACTCCAAATAGAGAGAGCACCTCGCGACCCAGGATGACAAACCCTGACATCGCGCGTCTCGTTCTTGAAAAACGACGTATGCGACGGGAGTGGCAAGCTCATAGATCGCCAATCGTAAAGCAAAGATTCAAAGCTGCATCACAAAATCTCTCCGATGCGCTGAAGGAAGAAGCTAAAAGCGCTCAACTTCGCTATTTAGAGCAACTTTCAATTTCAGACAATAAAAATTCACTATGGAAAGCCCATCCCCGTTTAACCACACCGGCAGAATCGATATCACCATTAATGAAAATTACTAGTGGTTGGGCCCGCAGCGAAAAAGATAGAGCTACCACATTTGCAACGCATCTTCAACGTGTTTTCCACCCGAACCCTGTTACAAGGTCGTTTGTATTACCCACGGTAACAGGCGACGACCGAGCACCACATGAGCCAATCGAATTTTAAGTAAATGAAATATCTAAAATCATCAAGGATGAACTAAATCCAAAAAAGTCCCCAGGATGTGATCTAAAAACTCCAAAGATGATTATCGAGCTTCCATACTGTGCTGCATGCACTATTTCCTTGCTGTTTAACGCTGTAAGAAAACTCGGGTACTATCCAGAGAGATGGAAAAAATCGGTCATACTAATGATACCAAAGGCAGGCAAGGACCATTCAGTTACCTTATCGTACGAATTGTCTCTCAAAACTATTTGAAAAATGTCTGATGACCCAAATTACCCACTACCTGAGGACACGCAATCTTATAATAGCGCATCAGATCGGTTTTCAAGAGAAACATGGAACCAGTGTCAAACCAAGTCAATCGAATAACATCAGACATACGATCTGCTTTTAAAAACGGGAATATTGCATTGGAATATTTCTAGATGTCTCTCAGGCTTTTGACAAGGTCTGGCTAGATTGATTAATGTTCAAAATTAAAACAATGGTTCCGCAAAGCACCGACAAACTCCTGAAGTCGTAAATCTTCAACAGAGCCTTTGTTGTGAGATGCAACTCTGACATGTCCGACGGCCACGCTATAAACGCTGGAGTTCCCCAAGGTAACGTACTTGGACCAACGCTGTACGTCCATTATACAGCAGACATTCCCACAAGCAGACTTCTAACAACTTCTACGTTTGCCGACGACACAGCGATCTTTAGTCGCTTGAAATGCCCGATACAAGCAACAAATCAACTCTCCTCTCATCTAGGGGCCGTGGAGAAGTGGCTATCTGACTGGCGAATCAATATAAACGAACAAAAATGTAAGCATGTAACATTTACACTCAATCGGCAAGACTTTCCTTCAAGTGACGTATCTCGGAGTGCACCTCGACCAACGTCTCACCTGGCGTCATCGAATGACATCGAATCCAAAAGAACACATCTTAAGCATAAGGCCAGTTGTTTCCACTGGCTTATCAACTCTCGGTCACCCTGGACTGTCTTGACTACAGGGTCCTACTCAACAATTCCGAACTAAATCCAATTTGGACGTACGGCTCCCAACTATGGGGAAGTGCCAGCAGTACTAACATTTAGAACATGCAAAGGGCCCTATCAAAGATGCTGAGAACAATCACTGGAGCATCCTGGTATATCTAAAATGAAAATATACCTTAATATTAGATCAGTCAATGATGAAATAACCCATCAAAAACAAAATTACATAAGAAAATTAACGTCACACCCTAACCACTTTGCGAGAAGTTTAACACAAGTTTGCGACCGATCCCGACTCCATCGCAACGACCTTCCGACCCAGCGCTGATCATTAGGTCCTTTTTTTCCACACCACAGTTAAAAAGATTGTTAAATATCGTATAAAATTAAGATTTGAAAATTTATATTTAGGCTCATAATTCCGGAAAAGATCCAATAAATACAGCAAAGTTAAAAAAAAAAGAATATGACAGATAGCCAGGTTTCTGTTAGCATAATAGCATCAAAGTCAATGGAAACACTGTTAGTAAAGAATAGGTTCAGTTTACCAAGAATACTCCGACCATTTTGGTAGCAACAAGAAAACATTTTGTTGCTTATTTTTTTGAAATAGTTACAGAGCTGGGACCTTGAGAATCTCTGGTCCCAATACTGTACTCGGGCCAGATTGCAGGGTTTGAAGCTTTAGCAAAGCAAGCATCAGGTAAATTTATTTTGAATGAAGATTTGCTACGTCTATGTTTAAAGTTAAATTTTGTCACAAAAAGTTCCGAGGGAGATGTGTTGAGATTATTTGAAAGGTGACACCTAACGTCATCTGCAGTGGCGTCACGGGGCCAGGTGGGAGATTCCAACCGGAAGTTCGCGCGGATTAACTTTTGAAAAGATAAGACCCGGTTTTTTAGAGTTATGCGGCCTGACTGTTCGCCAGCAACATCCATAACATAATTTACTGGCAAATGCGAAGCTGGAGTGGTACATATAATATATTCATTTTCTGGTTGTTGTTGGAAATTTTCCAGCGTGGTGATTCACATAGGAGTTTAAGGCCTAGAAATTGAGATTCAAGGTTGAGAAACTGTTAATTTAATTAGTGTTTCCGAGCCTCCCAGAAACCATTTCGAGTTTGCCGCATAAGCGTAGAGCAGAAGCAGCAATCCAGAGGAAAATAAAGAAGCTCCACGAAAAGGGCGCGAGCGAAAAAGAGCAGTGAGCAGATGAACGATTGAACGATTTTTTTTTTTTTTGGTTTCTTTGTTGTTAGTTGCGACTCACAATTTTATCGTGTTAAAAATAAACTAAGCTGGTCCAGAGCGTAAAAAAATGGGCATATATTATGAATTTATTTTGACTCAACAAAGGAATCAATCCAACATCGACACTGGGGAGCACGTGAACGCGGAAACTAATATAATAGTCTAATATAATAAGAAGCTTATCTATTTTGCTTTTATTGTTGCATTCGTTGCTGTGCAAAACAGTACGCATTCTAAACTTTGGACCCTGCCTTGCAGAGTCGCATTTTGACAACAACAAACAATAGTGGGAGAGGTGTGATAAGCTTGCATTCTCTGCCCATTGGGCCCCTCACCCCGCTCGCAGCCACCAAGAGGGGCAGTAAAACCTTGCAGTAAAAGTAAAGTAAATCAATGATTGAACAAAAACCATAATTGCTCAAATGGAGGAGAGCATTTCTCCTGACTCTCAGCTTAAAAATAAGCAGATTGTTTATGAGAAAATGTTCCTAACAGCTGGCAAAATACCTTCGGATATTAGGGGTGAGTGCCGACTAGAAACTTAACGCCTTTTGTGCACGGAAACTCACATCAGCATTAGCACGACCACTACGACTCTATTTACTAGTGCAGCTAGTAATCCCACTTTTACTGTAGCCACTGTAATAGCCAGCAGCTCTCGCCCCGGCAGACGTATTGATAGCCATGATAGCCGTAAACCAATATGCTCCACTGGCACCGCAGAGCCAACAATCAGCGATGCTTCCAATAGATTGCTGGATGCCCAAAAGCAACGAATGATTAAAAGAAAAAAGAATCCGAAATCCTTGTCACCTACCTTTAGTGCCAAGCGCGTAAGCAGAGAAACCATTCTGCCTTCACCATCGACCATCACTAATAAAGCAAACTCTGAAAAAAGATTTGCAGTGCTGGACATGGACATGGATCATGAAGACGGTGATGATGAAGGAATTTCCCATGACGCAAATATATTATCTACTAATCCGACTGCAGGTGAGCCGGAACTCGCCGATTTCTTTGCCCCTGTCCACAATTTTGAAGACGGTGCAACTAACGGACACATACATATTAAGGGCCCAAAACCACCAAAAATAGTTGTGAATGTCAGCAACTTAAATGACCTTTTTGAACTCATAAAAGAGGTCTGGACAACGTTACGACTAAGGCCAATCAAGGTGAAACGACCAGAATCTTTGCCAAGCATAGCGATACCTACAGGACAATTGTTAACCGTTTAGAAGAAGTAGGTATTGAATATCATACATACCAAATTCAAACGGAATAACCTTACAGAATTGAGGTTTACATCACAGCACCCTAAACAAAGATATTATAGATAACTTGAAGGCAGTTGGGTACGATGTTCTTCATATTCATAATCCTACATCTAAGGTTCATAAGGACATCTAAGGCTTACAATAGTAAGCTCTGCGCTGAAATTAATGAAATTTATAAGATTAAGTATCTTTGCCGCCAGATAGTGAAGATTGAAAGGATGCGAAAAGCGACGGAAATCGCACAATGTCATCGCTGCCAGCAGTATGGGAACACAGCCAAATACTGCCGCCGGCACCCAAGATGCGACAGGTGTGGAGAAGATCATGCCACTACACAATGTGGACGCTCCCCTGAAGCGCAGCCTACCTGCATCCACTGTGGAGGAGACCACATGACCAGCTATAAAGATTGTGAATGGTACTAAAACTATCTTCGCCGGTCAATGGGAACCACCACGAGCGTGAAATATGCAACCATGTCGAATCGCTTCTCTGTAATGTCCCATGTAGACAATTCTTATCCCACTACAAATGGTATAGACCCGCAACAGTTTCCTACCTTGCAAACGGGCCGTAACATGAACGCTAGAAAATCACCATTGCGTCACAAATTTACAATAACCGAAATTACTACAGCAGTGGCCAAAGCAACAACATATAATACAACAGCAACCGTCATACAGTGCTAATGGTAATACAGGGGTGTCCTACGCTGCAGTAGCAAAAGGAAATTCTAAACCAGGCAACGTTGGAGTTGCTCAGCGCCGTCTAGATATTATACAGACGCAACATTCACTGCAACAACGAGAAGACAGTAATCAACATCATAGATTTCTTGATGTACAATCGCTTCTGGACCAACAACAACAACAATTTCAGCAATGGCAACAACAGCTCCAACAACAGCAGCAACAGAAATTTCTAATGTGGCTTCAACAGCAACAACAGGAACAGCAAAAGCAAAATAAACAAGCCAACCAGCGCTTAGATAAGCTTGAAAATATCGTACTTGAATTGGCTAATAATATAAAACAATGGGCTGAAGCTAATCACCAGTCTCATGACAACGTTTCGGCCTCGCAATGAACCACCTTAAGGTTCTTATATGGAATGTCAATGGCATTTCATGCAAAGCCAGAGATATTGAGCTCTTCGCGCACAACAACAGCGTCGATATTCTTCTCTTAAATGAGATTAGACTTAACCGAGGAGAAACAGTGAAGATATATGGATATACGTTCTATTCTGCGTACAAACCATCGCGTAATAATCACGGCGTCGGAGGAGCGGCGGTATTGGTGAAGAGTACTCTTCGCCATTTTCCATAAAGGGTCACTGAAACGCAAACCATACAGATGTCATCAGTTAAGGTGACAACTGGTCTTGGTGACATGGAGTTCAGTGCCATTTACTGCTCTCCAAGAATCCGAATAGAAGAAAGACATTTCACTAATCTACTCCGTGCCTGCGGACAAAGATACTTTGTAGGTGGTGACTGGAATGCGCGACACTGGCTGTGGGGTGATAGATACAACTCACCCAGGGGGCGAGAACTAGCCGAAGCCAATTCTAGCTGTGGGGCTAATATTCTTGCTAAAGGATCACCTACAAGGAACCCATATATGTCAAGTCATACGTCCACCTGCATTGATTTTGCATTGCATCACGGAATACCGGACTCTCGTACAAGCATAAGCGCTAATTGGGTCACGATACAACGGCTGGAGCTACCACGCGTCCATCTCCTCGGCTTTTGGAGAGCTCCATTCAATAAGATACTACGATTAATTCTGGGGAAGATATTGAAATGGCAGTAGACACTTTTACTGAGCAAATCTACACAGCAGCTGCTGATTCAACTCCTCCTGATTCTCCGACAGAACCGATTAGATATGGCATCATACTCACAAGGGAGGCCAGAGAGCTAATTGTAACAAAAAGGCGTCTACGAAGACGAGCGATTCGATCTAAAGACCCATGGGATCGACTTCTTTGGAACCGGGCAGCAAATCAGCTAAAAAACTTACTAAGACGACTTAGAAGCGAATTTTTTGAGCAAAAGTTGACGTCGTTGGACTATACTGTGGATGCTAATTATTCACTCTGGAAATGCCCTAATTCTCTTAAACGACATCCCTTTAGGCAGGTACCTGTCCTATGCCCTGGAGGTAATCTTGCTAGAAATGAGGAAGAACAGGCAAACGCATTTGCTCAACATCTGCAAATACCATTCACACCGTACAATTTATCTACTACGGAAGAGGTCAGTGAAACAAATGACAGCCAACAGACACCGCTGCAAATGGCTTTACCCATTACGCCAACTAGGGTCGGGGAGATAGTAGATATCATTAATCCTTACCAAAGAACAAGGCTCCTGGCACCGACAGGATTTGCTATGCGACACTTAAAGCTCTACCAATTCGAGCAATTATTTATTTATGCTCGATCTTTAACGCTAAGCTACGGGTGCAGTTTTTCCCAAGGCAGTGGAAGATGGCAGCTATCCATATGATTAATAAGCCAGGCAAACCCGAAGAGGACCCAGAGTCATACCGGCCAATAAGTCTGCTGCCCTCAATTTCTAAGGTGTGAGAGAGAGGCTTATTGCCAAACATATCAGTTTTGTCATAAGTCAAACCAACATCTTGCCGGAACATCAGTTCGGCTTCCGAGAGGGTCATGGCACCGTATAACAGGTTCATAGACTGGTGCAACATATACTGCAGGCGTTTGATGACTTTGAGTATTGCAATGCAGTCTTTATCGATATGCAGTAAGCATTCGATAGAATCTGGCATATTGGCCTTTAATCCAAAATTAAAAGCCTGTTACCAGCACCTTACTTTGGTCTCCTGCGATCATATCTCGACGGACGGGATTTTATGGTCAGGTACAGGGATACCTACTCTGCTCCCTGCCAAATGGTAGCTGGAGTTCCGCAGAGCAGCGTTCTTGGCCCGCTGCTCTATTCTTTATATACTGCTGACTTACCCAGACCTACCTACGAGAATATGCAATACCCCTCAAGGCTATCATTGCGACTTACGCCGATGACATTGCGGTTCTTTACAAATCCAAATGCCGTATTGAAGCTGCAAATGGGTTGCAAGGATACCTTAACACTCTATCAGCGTAGAGTAGAAGGTGGAACATGAAGATCAATCCTTTAAAAACAATAAATCCGTGTTTTACACTTAAAAGGGTTGTAATGAATACCCCAGAAATACAATTTGAAGGTGTGACATTGGAACAGCCATCTCAAGCGAAATACCTCGGTATAATTTTAGATAAGCGCTTTCTTTTGGGCCTCACCTAAAAACAATAACCAAAACGTGTGGTCAAAGAATGCAGCAACTACGATGGTTGATTAACAAAAGGATCACTATGTCTCTAAGAGCCAAAAGAGCAGTATACGCGTATTGTATAGCTCCAATTTGGCTGTACGGAGTGCAAATCTGGGGCATTACTGCCAAATCAAACTACAAGCGGATACAAGTAATGCAGAACCGAACCCTGCTCAACTACCTAACTGATAACTAACTGTCCTTGGTACGTGCATGGCTCCACACTTCACCGTGATATCAATCTATACACTGGGAAAGAACACATTTGTAGACATTCCAGCAGATACAACGATCGACTTGTTAGACACCGCATACTGCGGTGCAAGGAGACTGCTACCAGTAAGGCTGTTAAGGCGACCTAAAAGACAGGGATTCAGCAAGACGATTCCTTAATTGTCCAGACCTCCCACAATCGCTAGTAATCCTCGTGAGAGGTTTGGTTCTTTAAGATTTGTTTTTATTTGTGTTGTTAAGATGCTATTTAGAATGTTTGGTTTCAACGCTTAATATTAATAATAAAAAAAAATACAACATCTGTGAAATAGGTTTAATAATATAGGTTTCATGGTACAAAAACAAAATGTTTTGTGTGAATTAATTTCAAAATGGCCGTCTCCGTCTCCGGCGTCTCCGAAGACGCATTTTTTGTAATGGGTCCATGGCCGATATATAAACTCCTTAATTTTTGTCATGGATCAAAAAAATAAAATTTTTTAGTTTCTATATAACAACAGCAAGAGACGTACATACGATATTTTGTTTTTTTCCTAAAATGGTGCATGTTTGAACAAAAAATTACATTTTTCACTATAAAAAACCATATATAATACAATTGTTGACTAAAAAAACATAAAAAAAAACCTACATACGTCTCCGGAGAACGATATTTCTAATGTACTGCCAAAATTTCGTAAGAATCGGTGAAGATTTTTTCGAGTCGTGTCTTCGAATTATTTCTAAGACTCTAAAGCACCTTTTTAAGAAAATTTTTTTTTCAATTTTTCCAAAATTCTAGACCAGCTTCCCCCCTTAAAGTAAAGCTTTTAGAATGTTGTTCAGTGTGTGAACAACTCCGCGGTACGGCAGATTAATGAGATCAGTTCAGCACTGACTTTAAGTAGGTTATTCGTGCGGTAAACGTGAAAATTACGGAACGATGTTAAATGGACGTGATTAATGTTCAACGATTAATAGTTAATGTTGCGAGAATATTACAAAATATTTCAGAGCTTGCGGAATAGAACATCACTAAGACACCACTAAATACTCAGGCCAATGAAGAAGTGGAAACATGAATAAGTCCTCAATAAAGGGTCAAAAATAAGTGTATTCAACTTCAAAATGTTACAAAAAGGAAGTCCAAAAGTTCGTACTTTATCACAATGTAACCCCATACGACACCACCATGACAGATGTCAAGCCACAGGTGAACCCCAACCTAACTTGTATTTAATAGAGTAAGCCGAGCCGTTATCGCATTATCCCATAGAAATGACATCGAAAAGCCCATAATGTATCAACCGCTGTGTTCTTGTCACTCTTGCAGCTGAGGCTCACCAGTAGATAAAGAGAGTCGGATGTGAGAACCGAAAAGCAGCAATGACAACCATGAAATTCCTAAGGTGATAGTACACCTGTACTATCACGCTGCCACCACCATCATTGTTTACAAATATATATATAAAGTCAATCCAATCTTTTCCCCTTTCCTTTCGTATATGGTAATAATAATTATGACTCTTCATATCTAGGTATTACAAATTTCTTTGACCTTTTTTTTCTATCGACCTACTCATCCGACTCATATGATCTCTCCTCTAATTACCCTTATTGCTTTCCGTACATTATTAATACATATATACCGATCTAAACTTCACTATCATGAAGTGTTTACGGTCCTTTCATACATCAACATCTCGTTTTCGGCAGGGCCTGATAAAGTACCAAGCTGTATCCTCTGAAACTGCTCTGATATTCTAAAAAATCCAAGCTTTCTCTGTTTTGTAAGCTTTAAACATAACTAACATCTTTCCGCCATCCCTTTCGTATAATGAAACTTGTAACTTTTCACATTTAGTTATAGCTTAATTTCATTTTTCTAGTCGACTTATTTATCCGATTCGTCATAGAATCGTCATAGTTGACCGTACATAAACAAAATGAATTTTTATAATTTTCATTGTCATGAAATGCTTACGGCTCTTTCACCAATAAAATCCCAGTTTCAGATCACGACGTCCCACCTAGTTGCGTCCCACTGTTTTGATATCCTAGCAATACTACTCTTACAAAACTATTTATATATATATGTAAAGTGGAGTAGATAGACAGTCAATGTAGCACAAAACAGGTTGGCAGACCTGGCAACGTCGATCAAGAGTCGTCGTTAAGCAGTCATTAATGAGAGTCGTAAGGTTGCAGATCGTACGAGTTGTCGAGTGGTAAATCTTTGTTGTATTGATCTTAACACCAACCGAGCTGTAAAACCTATTGTTACAAAATAACCTAAATTGCTAGTTATATACTTTAATAATAAACTGGAAGGCTAAACCTTCCTTACATTTTGGGTGCTCGTCCTAACTAAGCAATCGTCTGTGGTTTCGATGCTCGAGAAGTGTTTAAAGTTGGTTGAAAGCAAAACAAGTGTGTATTAAGGTTAAAGTCAGACGCGCGGATTTGTGGCGCCGGTACAAATAGTGGTAGTTCAGTGGTGCAAGCGAGACGGTTGTATAACACTCGAGCAGTAACGGAAAGCGGCAAAATGAGTAATAATGAAATCTTGCAACAGCTAGTAAAATTGTTGTCGTTGAAAATTCAAGCCGATGAAATAAAGCATAATGAACTGAAAATAAGTGCGGAAAGTTTTACGACCGTAATACCAGACTTTGACGGCAATACCATTCCGGTAACATATTGGTTTAATAACTTCGAAGTTAATGCGGATGCATACGGAATAAGTAGTGTACAAAAGTACGTTCAGGCGCGAGCAAAAATATTTCAAACAGCGAAACTGTTTCTTGAGTCTACAGTGGTGTACAAGTATGATGAGTTGCGAACGGCATTAGAAGATGAATTCGTTAATGAGTTAATGTGCAGTGCCGATATTCATGCTGAGTTGCGAGGTCGAAAGAAATGCAAAGAGGAAAGCTTTAAAGAGTACATTTTGCATATGAAAAAGATAGCAATAGTTGAACAAGTAAATCAAACGTCTGTTATTCGGTAACTAGTAGATGGGCTAAATATAAAGAGTGATTTTAAATATAGCCTGTATAAATGTAAATTGTATAAAGAATTGGAAAACCAATATTCGGTATATGAGCCAGTGGCAGAATGCTTGCAAAAAAATGCGTTGTTATAATTGCGGATCAGATAGGCATTTGCGTAAAAAATTCAAAGAGCAGTCGAAATGTTTTCGGTACCAGCAGAGTGGACATATGGACATATTTCGAAGAATTGTCCCACAGTGGGGGTGGCTGTTAATATCGTGCAAAGCAGCAACTGCATGAAAAAAGTAAAGCTGAAAAGGCTTGAAGTAGAAGGCTTGATTGACATTGGGGCAGATACAACGATCCTCAAAAGAGCAGTTTTGTCAAGATTCCTAATGTTGCACTGGAAAAATTTGACAAGCAGTTGCGCGTAAAACAAGAGACTAGCCCAGTTGGTTTCCTTTACGCTGAAATTAAGATAGATGGCCTTCTCTTTAAGTGGTTTTTGTTGCTGACAAAGACATTGGGCACGATGCACTTTTGGGCTATAATCTAACAAGCAAGTTTGTGTTCACGTCGTCGCTGTAGTACACACAGATACTGATATAGATGTCCCTTCGCAGTACAAACATGAAGTAAAGGCGCTGATTGTAGGTTACAAGGCGGCTGCTGAAGTGTTGCACAGTCCAGTTGAACTCAAAATTGTATCAGATGGCGAAATGGTTGCATTCCAACAACATCCGAGCCGAGGAGCTATTGCAGAGTAGGAGAAAGTTGACAAGCAAATAAACGAATGGCTGCGCAAAGGGATTGTCGGAGAATCATCATGGAATTTTGCAAGTCGCCTAATGTATGGTAATCATAAAGGATGGCTCATGCCGCGTTTGCGTGTATTTTAGGAAGTTGAATTCCACGGTTTTGAAGGTTTTATTTCCTGTACTCTTTTGGAGAAACTTCAAAAGTCGAACTATTTTACTGTCATAGATCTGGAGAATGGGTTTTTTCACGTAGGCATTGAGGAGAAAAGCAAGAAGTATACTGCGTTTGTTACCAAAAAAGGCCTTTTTGAATTCAACAAGCTGCAGTTTGGTTTTCGAAATTCGAAATTCTTTATTCGATTCGTGAATTATGTGTTCAGAGAACTTATAAATAATGATGTGTTATCTCTATATGGACGACATAATAGTTCATTCAGACACAGCAGATGAATGCCTGGAGATTTTTTTTTTTTTTTTGTACTCTGCTTTTATTTATTGGATCCTCTTAAATAAGAACTAACAATAAGTTTAAAAATCTTAACTAATACACTTTTTTCCTAAACAGTCGTTTTAATTAATCCAACTGTTCCGTGATTAAGCGTCCCTAATGATTTCTTCGCTGGGTTGGTAGGTCCCTTCGTCGGAGACGGGAACGACTGCTGAGCTGGGTTAGATTTCTCGCTAGGTGGTTGGGGTGCGAGGAAAGCTTGCCATGATATTTTTTCGTAAGCTCTTCGATTTCATTGGTGACTGGTGGAATATTTAGATCTCGATGGATTTTTTCGTTTCGAACATACCACGGTGATAGTTCTCAGGATCTTTGTCTGTGCTCTCTGTATGATGTCGATATTGCTGTTGCTGGCGTTGCCCCATAGCTGTGCACCATAGGTCCAAATTGGTTTCAGAACTGCATTGTAGAGTAAGACCTTGTGGTCTAAGCTTAGCGGAGAGCCAGCGTTGATGAGCCAGTGTAAGTTGTTCGCTTTGAGCTTAAGATGAATTTGTTTCGCTTCAATGTGCCTGCGCCATGTAAGTCTTCTCTCGAGGTGTACTCCTAGGTACGTTACCTCATCTGCTTTCGGGAGTGGTATGTTTTTCATCAAAAGTGGTGGGCAATCTTGTCTGTTCAGGGTAAATGTCACGTGCTTGCATTTTTCCTCGTTGACTTTTATTCGCCAGTCAGAGAGCCACTTCTCAGTGGCTATGAGGTGCAATGCCAGCTGTGCTGTAGCTTAGATTGAGGACCTTGAACGGCTAAGGATAGCTGTATCGTCGGCAAACGTGGACACTGTTAGCCGACTATTTGTAGGAATGTCAGCGGTATAGATGAGGTATAAAGTTGGCCCAAGAACGCTGCCTTGGGGGACTCCGGCCTTAATTTCGTGGTCAGTGGAAGTAGCAGTGTTGCACCGCAGTGCAAACTTTCTGTCATATAGGTAGGACTTTAGAAGTTTGTGTGTGCTTTCGGGTAGAGATGTTTTAACTTTAAACATTAGGCCCTCTAGCCAGACTCTGTCGAATGCTTGGGATACGTCTAGAAATACGGCTGTACAGTATTCTCGATTTTCAAATGCAGTTCTTATCTTCGCCGAATCACTACGTGCCCAGCCGCCTGAGGAATTCCTTATGGGCAGAACGGTTTCAGTCGGTGGGCGAAGGGTTGGGTGGGCTCTCCATAGTGACTTTTGTTTGATACCTGTTGGTGAAAGTTGCTCTATATATCGGCTCTGGGCGTATTCTTCCTCTTGTTTCAGACCGTTGGTCAGCTTCCGTGTGGCTATTTTTAGTTTTTGTTTTGCAGATGGTGATCTAGAGGATTGCCATTCTCTACGCAAGCGTCGTTTTGCGTGGACGAGTTGCTCGATTTGTGCGTTAGTCGTATTTGGATTAATTGTAACGTTTGTGGTTTTAGGTGTTGCATTTCGAGCTGCTTCCGTAAGAATGGATTCCAGTGTTTCTGTGCAGCTCTCTATATCAGGTTCAGTATTGAGTTTTGGGTTTAGTTCAATGTGTGAACTTATATATTTTTTGTACCTTAGCCAGTTCGTTTTGTGTGAAGTCAGTCTGTAGGGTGGTTTTACGTTTTCTGCATACCGGCTGAGATGAATTAGCACAGGCGTGTGATCAGATGACAGATCTGGTAGACATTCAGCTCTAACGAAACTGCGAGGAATATTTTTCGTAACTGCGAAGTCAATCAAGTCAGGCAGCTTATTGAGGTCTGATGGCCAGTATGTGGGACTCCTAGGGGAAACATGATCAAGTTTATTAGTGGCTTTAATTAAAGCCTTGTAAAGCTGTTTTCCTTTTGGATTCACAAGGCGCGATCCCCAGTGAGTATGTTTAGCATTGTAGTCGTCTGCTGCAATGAAGTGTGGTCCTAGTGCATGGAAGAAATCCAGGAATTGGTCTTCCAATATTGTGAAACGAGGGGGGCAGTATACGGCCGCTAGTGTGAGGTGAGTGTTGCCCTCCAGCTGTACATTGATAGATGTGGCCTGTAGATGAGTTTCAGCAAACTCTTTGTAAAAGTGGTGCTTCATACGGTTCCTAATTAGAATGCCGGTCCCACCGTGTGCTCTACCATCGGGGTGATTTGTACCATAGAAGTGGTAATCTCTTATTTGAAAGTTGTATTTGCTTGTAAGATGAGTCTCAGAGAGAAGCATTACGTCGATGTGCTTCCCATGTAGGAATTGAACTAGCTCAAGTTTGCGGTGTGAGACGCCATTGGCGTTCCACGTAGCTATGCGTAAGTTAGCCATTATTTATTTTGATTGTTGGGAGACAAGCATTTGTATCATTAGGTTTTGATTACGCATCATGTCTTGAATGGTGGTTCGCATAAACGTCATGAATTCCATCATGCTCTGTTGTAAGGCTTGGAGAAGATGAAGTTGGTTTTTGATACGGCTGCACTACACAGATTGAGAATTCAATGGAAAAAATGACACTTTATGCAATCGTCGATAAGCTTTTTGGGGCATGTCATAGAAAATGGACGTATCTGGCCTGGAACAGAAAAGACGGAGGCCGTTAACCGATTTGCTGTACCAAAAAATGTCAGAGCAGTGCAGGCATTTTTAGGGTTAACCGGATTCTTTCGAAAATTTATAAACGGTTATTCGTTGATGGCTCGCCCTCTGACAAACTTGTGGCGCAAAGATGTGAAATTTCAAATGGGAGCGTTGGAGATCGAAGCTTTTTCTCAGCTGATGAAAGCTTTAACGAAGGTACCAGCTGTACAGCAGAGAAGCCAAGACGGAAGTGCACACAGGTGCGTCGAAAGATGGATTTGGAGCAGTGCTCTTACAGTGGTCGCAGGAAAGACTTCATACAGTGTTGTATTGGAGCAAGAAAACCTTGGAATCTGAATCTCGTAAGCATAGCTCGTATATATTAGAGGCTAAAGCAGCATATCTGGCAGTTAAACATTTTCGTCGATACTTGTTGGGAAGCCATTTAAATTAGTAACGGACTGTTCGGCATTTAAGCATACTTTAAGCAAGCAAGATGTTCCCCGAGATGTGGCGCAGTGGATCACATACATGCATGATTTTGACTTTGAAGCCATGTATAGGCCAGGCGAACGTCTTAAACATGTAGATTGTCTGAGTCGATACCCAGTCAGGTGTTGCTCATGTGGTCGGAAATCTCAACTAAGATGAAAAAGGCACAGGATACAAAGAACATCACCAAGGCTATTTTAAAAATTCTTGACAATCGCCCTTATAAACCATATAAAGTAAAAGGTTGAGTACTTTAAGAAGAAGAAGAAGTTTGAAGAGTTCATTAAAGAGAATGGGATCGAGCATGTGTGGGGTAAAAGCGGTGTGCAGAGAGGAAACGTTCAGGTTGAAAGAGTCAATCGCACAATTCGCACTTTCAATCATAGCCAAGTTGTCTGCAGCAGATCCCGCAAGATGGTACATGTGTGTATCGAAAGTACAAAAGGCAATTAATTCACACGTGCATACATCTACTTAGAAAACACCGTTTAACTTATGTTTGGAGTTAAAATGAACATCAACTCATTAGATAACATAAAACAGCTGCTGGAATATAAGTTTTATACTGATTTTGATGAGCGTCGGCAGCAGTTACGTGACAATGCTAAAGTAGAAATTCAGCGTGCCCAGGATACATACAAGAAGCAGTATGACAAGAAGCGTATATAATACGTAGAACCCAATTTGTTGCAGGGAGAAAAATGGCAAGCGAGTTTTTGGGCCCATAAAGTTACAAAACCCAAGCGAAATGGGCGATATTATGTACGAAAGACAACAAAAGCTGATGGTCCTACAAATACATGAGCGAGTGATGCCAATATGAAGCACTGGTCATATGCATCAGTTGATAAAGAAGAGCTAGATTCATCTTGGACAGATGAATAATCAGGATGGCCGAGTGTAAAGTGGAGTAGATGGACAGTCACTGTAACACAACACAGGTTGGGAGACCTGGCAACGTCGATCAAGAGTCGTCGTTAAGCAGTCGTTAACAAGAGTCGTAGAGTTGAAGATCGTACGAATTGTCGAGTCGTAAATCTTTGTTGTATTTGTTGTAACACCAACCGACCTGTAAAACATTTTTTGTAACATCAAACCTTAATTGTTAGTTATATACTTTAAAAATAAACTGGAAGGCTAAACCTTCCTTGATTTGACATAATATATATATATTTGTAAACAATGATGGTGGTGGCAGCGTGATAGTACTGGTGGCAACACTGGAGGAAACTATCGATAGGATCAGGAGTGCAGTTGGCAGGAATGATCAAAAAAGGAGTTGCAGAGTAGAAGTCGAAATGAAAGGTTATAAAACGACAAATGACAGTTGAAAGGCGGATAAGTCGGTCGGTCTTTCAGAAACGATCAGTCAAGTCGGACAGTAGTTGAAAGTAGAGTTTGCCAAACCAAAATGAAGTGTTATCAAGTTATTCACACATTTGTCTTTTCTCTTGAACTTAACTTTGCTACATTAAATAATATCAATTAACAATAACCAATATTTAAATATATATATATTATCTTATATTATATTATATATATATCCTATCCTCGGAGCGTGCATCCCTTCTTCAAGGATAGAATGAATCATACATGTCGCGGATCGAATATTGTTATCGATAGGCGTAGTCAGTATCTTTATTGAGATGAACTTGCGTTGTGAACCAGTCGACAGTGATAGGATTTGGTAGCTAAATGTGTGCGGGTGCACTGTTTGTCGCCATCGCATGTTGTAAATTGGCCGCGAAAAATTAGCGTGCTCATTGTCGTACGAGAGTTTAGAGGTCACATTGCGGTGAGGTAGAACTGAGATAGTTGATATTGTATAACCTTAAATTGATTACAGAATAAAACAAGCCTACTACCACAGATTAGCTTTCCCTTTCCTCCGGGATCCAAGGTGGAGTAGCTGTTTAGGGCAACTCCGTTCGAACGACGACATCTTTTATCGCAGACCGAGGCAGACTGCAAGGGCAACTTGCGCTGGAATGACGGCTTAGACGGCCAGTTAAAGAGTTGCTAGGAGCTGGAGTGACGGTTTAGACGGCCAGCGAGGAGGATTTGTGAGCGCAGCCAGCGCTACGTACCGGCAGAGGAGTCGCAGCCAGCGACATATGCAGAAGGGCGCAGTCAGCGCCGAGCGTCGGTACAACCGGGTCGCGGACGAGAAGACGCAGTGGAGCATCATTTGCGGAGATCGCAGCCAGCGGTCACGAGGCGCAAGCATCGACGGCCGCAGCCAGCGGCCACAAGGTGTCGGAGACGCCATTTTGGAGCGCGCACAGGCGCCGCCATAAGAGTGTCCCAGGAAGAGTGTCCGGCTGAATGGAGGGGAAGCCACCCCTATAACAACGAGAGCGGATCAGCAGCCAGTGAGTAGTGGAGCAGGAACCCGGCCGCGGGTGAATGTCACGGCCACTACGGTGACTACAGTAGCTTCCCAACCTAGAAGTACTGCCGTCACAGCTGCGAGCTCAGCGCCGGAGATGAACCAGCATCTCACGTTGGATCTCATGGAGAGACTCGCAGCGTTGGAAAAGGAGCTGGAGAAAGTTAAAGCCCTGGAAAGTGTGAGCACCACCAATTGCGTGCCAATCGCAGTTTGCCCAAGCGCAGTTGGCGCTAACAGTGGAGCGTCGAGTCGGCCGCCATCTTGGAGCGGCCCGCTATTACCCACATCTAACGGAGGGGCCTTACATAACGGGGTCGGGTCGGTGCCCTATAACGGTGACGGTGTGAGCGGTGCGGCCTGCACGCTGCCGCCATCTTGGAGTGGACCGCCATTGCTAACAACTAGCAACCAGTTTGCAGAGCCAATGTGTGCAACAAGCACTGCGCAGCCAGCGCATGGATTCGTGCTGTCGGGCGTTAGCGTCCACAATGTGGCAGCAGCATCGCCACTTGTTGGATCCTACGCCGCGATGACGTCGAATGGAACCCAGGGAGCATATGGGCCATGGAAGCTTCCAGACTTGCCTGTATTTGGAGGGCACGCCAAGGAGTGGCCGATCTTCAGCTGTGTATTCGTGGAGACGACCCGAGCGTACAATTGCACGGATCTGGAGAACAACCAGAGATTACTGAAGGCGCTGACGGATGAAGCCCGTGAGACAGTGAAAGCGCTACTAATTCATCCAGGAAATGTCAGTGCCGTGATGGAGCAGCTGCGCTTTAGGTTCGGCCGACCGGAGCAGCTTATACGCAGCCAGCTGAACAGCGTGCGAGAGGTGCAGCCAATTTCGGAGCACAATTTGGCGAAGATCATTCCTTTCGCTACCCGAGTGAGTAACCTCGCGGCCTTCTTGCAGTCAGCGAAGGCGGAGCAGCACCTGGGGAACCCAACCCTCATGGAGGAGCTCGAGTGCGCGTCTGGCGATGAAGCCCTACAGCAACGTGGTTCCGAAGCTGCTCATCGCCCTGTATCACGCACATCTCGGATTGCCACTTAGAACGAGGCGGTTCGCTAACGAGGCGGTTTGCGGCTGCAACCGAGCTGGGCTGGGTTGTGTTTGGGCCTGTAAGTGGGCAATCGACTACACTATCACCGAGGTCCTGCCTACTTGCCGTGTCAGTGGATGACGCGATGGAACAGATGGTGGAGGACTACTTCGACATGGAGAACTTTGGCATGAAGCCCGCGACACAGGTCGCAGCCAGCGACGATGTGCGGACACAAAGGATGCTCGAAGACACCACGGTAAAAGTGGGCCGTCGCTACCAGATGGGATTACTCTGGAAGGACGACCACATTGTGCTGCCACAGAGCTACGAGATGGCGGCTGCGGTGACATCCAGGAGATGTTCGACCAAGTACTGATCCGACCCGAGGACATATGTTCCCAACGATTCTCTTGGAGAGATGGCGACGACGAGAGAGATCCGGATGTTTATGAGATGAACGTAATGACGTTTGGAACAGCATGCTCGCCGAGCGCTGCACATTACGTGAAGACCGTGAATGCCCTGAAGTTTCGGGATTCGAATCCGAGATCACTCAAGGCCATCACCGACTATCATTATGTCGATGACTATGTGGACAGTTTCGCTACAGAGAGCGAGGCTATCAGTGTATCTACCCGAGTGAAGGAGATACATGCAGATGCTGGATTCGAGTTATGCCAGTTTTCATCCAGCTCGCCCAACATG
This sequence comes from Drosophila merina, assembly GCA_035047645.1. Lineage (NCBI taxonomy): Eukaryota > Metazoa > Arthropoda > Insecta > Diptera > Drosophilidae > Drosophila > Drosophila merina. The sequence goes on along the minus strand of JAWNPH010000051.1, from coordinate 384,197 downwards.
GAGACGGCTTTAGGACCTGGACGCGTTAAGAGCGTCGGATGGGGTGAGGCTGAGCAAAAGATCCTCGGAATGAGTTGGCAGGTAGCAACGGATGACTTCAAATTCAACGTGGAGTATCATCGAGTGCCAAGCAGCGTTCTGAGTGAAGATCGAGCCCCTACGAAGAGGGAATATTTGAGACTGTTGATGTGACGTTTGATCCCCTTGGATTCCTGTGCTGCGTCATGATTACAGTGAAGCTGCTGCTGCGAGAGATTTGGAGGCAGAAGATCCAGTGGGACGAAGCACTACCGGAGGAGTTAACCAAAGCATTTGCAACTTGGCGCAAAGACATGGACGCCGTGGGACAGTTCCGATGTCCTCGCTATTATTTTGGGCGTGGAGCAGTCCGGGCCATAGAATTGCACGTCTTCGTGGCTAGCAGGAAGCATTCGCGGCGGTGGTCTATTGGAGTGTCACATATGAAGACGACAACGTGCTGGTGAGCTTCGTATGTGCAAAAACGAAGTGCGCCCCGATAAAAACAATGACGATCCTACGGCTGGAGCTGCAGGCAGCAGTTCTCGGAACCAGGCTGATGAAAACTGTCAAAGAGGAGCACAGTGTGGCCAGCACGAACCTGGTGTTATGGACGGACTCAAAGACGGTGCTGAGATGGATCGGCAGCACCCACCGCCGGTATAAGCAGTTTGTTGGCAACCGAGTGGCGGAGATTCTGGAGTTCTGAAAGGTTTCTCAATGGAGATGGGTGCCTACGGCTGACAATGCGGCGGATGATGCGACGTGGTCGCAGAGGGGAGTCGACCTTAGCCAGGATTCAAGGTGGCTAAGAGGACCTGCATTTTTGAGGCAGCCAGCAGCAGTGATGCGGAGAGTGATCTCATCGTGCAACGAGTGCAAGTTGCAGCGAGCGCGGCCGATGCCGCCGGTAATGGGACCCCATCCAGAGGACAGATTGGATGCGGGTGGATGGCCATTCAAGTACACTGGATTGGACTACTTTTGGCCACTGTTGGTGACTGTGTCCCGTCACAAGGAGAAGCGTTGGATCGCCTTGTTCACGTGCTTGACTAGTGAACCCGTCTGAGGGCGTCTGAGGGAGTATGGGAGCGCATGGTGCAATGCATCAAGAGAGTACTGCGTCATACACTGAAGAAAGTTGCGCCGAAGGACCATGTATTGGAGAGTCTCCTGATTGAGGCAGAGAACATTGTGAATTCGCGTCCGCTTACCCATTTGCCTGTGGATGCGGAATAGGAGGCGCCGTTGACGCCAAATGATTTACTCAAGAGAGTAGCCAATCTGCCGGATACGCCTGGATTGGATGCGGAGCTGCCCATGGAGGGTTCTAGAGAAAAGCAGTGGAGGATTGCTCTCCTGCTGCGAGACCGTTTCTGGAGGAGGTAGGTAGGAGTGCCTGCCTACGCTTGTGCGCCGTGAGAAGTGGTGCCGAAGAACGGCGCCCATCTACCAGGATGATATGGTCTTCGTCTGCGATCCCGCCTTGCCCCGATGAGAGTGGTGCAAGGACATCGTAGAGGAGGTCTATAGCGGAGCAGATGGAGTCGTCAAGCGCGCCAAGATGCGCGAAAGCGACAACGGCCTATCGAGGACAATGATGCGACCCGTCTTTAAACTTGCAGTTCTGGATTTAAGTGAATCGGTTATTCACGGGGTCGGGGATGTCGCGGATCGAATAGTGTAATCGATAGGCGTAGTCAGTATTTTTATTGAGATAAACTTGTGTTGTAAACCAGTCCGAAAGTGATACGATTTGGTAGCTAAATGTGTGCGGGTACACTTTTTGTCGCCATCGCATGTTGTAAATTGGCCGCGAAAACTTAGCGTGCTCATTGTCGTACGAGAGTTTAGAGGTCACATTGCGGTGAGGTAGAACTAAAATAGTTGATATTGTATAACCTTAAATTGATTTCAAAATAAAACAAGCCTACTACCACAGATAAGGCTTTCCCTTTCTTTCGGGATCCAAGGTGGATTAGCCGTTTAAGGCACTCATACAGGTTTTATCGGGTGTCCGACAGGGTATCACCCAGGATCACTATTGCTTATACTTTTTGTGAGCGATCTTCCGAACGTCATTACTCTTTGCTTGCTTTGCTTCTCTTTTTCGGAACATTTTTTTACAGACTTCAACAATTGGACCTTTATGAACTATATTAGTCTATTCCCTTTGAAGGAGCGGCGAACTTTTGCTGGGATCATGTTTTGTCATATGCTTGCTCATGGTCTGGTTGACTCAAAATACTTTTTAGACGAACTTTTTTTCCGTGTCTTAGACAATAACTAGGTCCTTGGGACCTCCATGATTGCCGTACAGGAGATCTAATCATGCTGAACGATATCCGTTTCAAAATGTTTGTAAAAGCCATAATTTCATATTCCATACCCTGAACATCCTTTGATGTTAACAATTCTTAAATTACCGAGAATACCTGTTTGAATAGTAACCTATATTTTAATTCCATGTAGCAACTTCCCCATACAGAAAATTTAAAAAATGTTAATCGAAATGGGGCTGAATCTTAAGATTACGTTAAGGTAAGCTGTTAACCACATTTCGGAACTTACTAGGTTAATTGGTCAATATAAAAGAAATATTAAGCAAATTAAGCCCAAAAATATTTTTATGAGAGATTGGATGCAAGTCTAAAATGTACAAAAAAATAATCAAAACATTTACCTAAGGAAAATAAAGTTTTATATGTGCTATGTTATAGTGCTATTATTTAAAAATTGCCACAACTGTATAGTGCCGCAGGATATGCTTTTAAACTAGATTCCTAATTATTAAATTTACTTACTCTGGATCACATTTTATATAGTGATCATTGGAATCACGCCCACAATGTCCGTTGATGGAGCCCTTTGAATTAAATTGTTCATAGCATTGTCGATCTGCAGCTGATCCTCCATAACCCCAAATAGCCTCACATTGTAAAGTCAATGTAGGACAATTTCCCTGAAAACAATAGCCTTAAAAAAATTTGATTATTTACATTCTAAATAGTCATTTAGTAATATGACGACGATTACTCACCTGAAATTCCAGACTTATTCAGTCCACAAGGAGATCCATTTTTTTTATATTCGTTGGAAGGACATTGACCGGTTTCGCCATCGCAGTACTCTGGTAGATCACATTCGCTGTGCGAGTCTCGACATATGTAGTCCTTAGGCCGCAACTACAAAAATAATATATTGTTCAAGATACCAAAGAATGAATAGCTAGAATGAGTGTCATACACGGCATTGGTCACAGCAAGCACCACTAGCACACTGAGCTTCTGATTTCAGTTTGCACGTTATACCATCGCAGCAGGGGTCCAAAGCACATTCTTCAAATGTACCGCAGTCACATTCCTCATCTTCTTCAATCACTTTATTTCCACAATTTCGCCGAAGCTCAATCTAGAATTTAAAAAAGTATATATACATAAATACAACTATATGCAAAAGTAAGCAGCACAGGGAACAAAGCGTTTACGACCTCATATATATTCTTGATGTCGATGTAACCATTTCTGTCTAACCGTCCCGCCTGTCCGTCTACCTGTGTAAACGCGTGAATTTTAAAAACTAAAAGATAAAAGAACCCACGCATATCAAGTTTGCTTTAAATTTGTAGTTTGCCTCACCCACCCCTTAAAACTAAAATATACAGACATTTTTTAACATTGGAATATTAGCCTTTATAAAACGTTAATCGAAAGAAACGTACACTCCGTCTACTAACACAACTTAGTTTAGGTATATATTTGTAGTTCGTCTTATCCTCGAATACTATATTTGCGTTTTGAGTCCACAATATGCATGTGCAAAAATGTGCAAAAGAAGTTTCTTTCATTTGAAATAAAATATCTAAATTGTGACACTGTCTATCGTCTTCCCCCATTTCGTTGCAAGCTTATACTGTTTAGCCTACCTCATGCTTTTTCATATGCTTGGCTCATCATGGTCTGGTTGACTCCAAGTTTTTTTAGACCAACTATTTTTTTACCGTTTCTAACATGTTGCAATGATGCGTTTCGCACTATGTATCACAACTATTCCCTTTTATCCAATTATATCATGAAATGTCCCTTCACGTAAACAAATTTTATATTGCATTTATCTTAGACACCTTTATTTTAAATGATACTTAACAACTCATTGTTAAACAAATTGTTGAATATCGATTATGTTGAATATCGAGTATCTTTTGTTTGTAAGATATGAATCTAACTATCTGGCAGCCTTGATATCTCTTATGCTTTACTTCACATTCCTGTGTTCTCTTACCAAAGTCAGTTCTTCATTAAACGTTCACAATTCAACATTGCGCGTGTATGATATTATCTAAATAACCAACAAAGGTTATGGGCCCAGATCCCTAAAGAATTGTGAAAAGTACTAGAAACCGTCAGAGAAGAATTCGTAATGAGTATGTCAATTCAAATACACTTGTAGAACAACTTGATGACGGGAACTATGACATATGGAGTTTGTCTATGCGGAGCTTATTAATTAGATCGGATTTGTGGAATATTGTGTGCGAAAACCAAATCAAACCCGAAAAAGCAACGTAAGCAGGGAAATGGGAAAAAATTTATCCAAAAGCTAGTTTAATATAATATTTTAGCTAGTTTAATATTTAATGTTAAGCCCACGCAGTTGATGCACAAAAAGTCATGCACAACATCGGCAGAAGAAATTGCGCAGCATTCATATGCCGGCGGGAACAATTAGAGAAACTCATTTGTATCGAAAACTAATCAGATTAAAAATACAATCTAAGGATATTGACTATCAATATGTTAATTCGTTTGTGAACATAACTAATAAATATTCAGAGCTTGCAATAACTTTGGAGGACGAGTTGAAGGTCATAATGTTTTTGTCTAGTTTGCCTTATTTTTTGGCAAAATTTCGTAGTCAAAACACGCGACGAGATGCCGCCATTTTTTTTTTAACGTTGCTGTATTTATTGGATCTTCTCAGGCATTATAAGGTTTCAAATCTTAATTTTAAGCGATATTCAACAGTCTTTTTGACTGTGGTCTGGAAATAAGGACCTAATGATCAGCGCTGGGTCGGAAGGTCGTTGCGGCGAAGTCGGGATCGGTCGCTAACTTGTGTTAAACTTTTTGCATGATGGTTCGAGTGTAACGTTAATTTGGTCATGTACTTTTGTTTTTAAAGGGTATTTCATCTTTGACGGATCTGATATTAAGGTCTCTTTGTATATTTTTATTTCAGATATATCAGGGTGCTCCAGTGATTTTCTCAGTATCTTTGATTGGGCCCTTTTCATGATCACAATGTTACTACTGCTTTCACTTCCCCAAAGTTGGGAGCCGTACGTCCAAATTGGTTTGAGTACGGAGTTGTAGAGTAGGACACTGCAGTCCAAATATAGGGGGCTTAAGGTGTGTTCTTTTGGCTTCGCCAGGTGAAAAGTCGGTCGAGGTGCACTCCGAGATACGTCACTTCATTTGCTTTCGGTATTACGGTGTTGTTTAAAGTGATTGAAGGACAGTCTTGTTGATTGAGTGTAAATGTTACATTCTTACATTTTTGTTCGTTTATTTTGATTCGCCAGTCAGATAGCCACTTCTCCACGGCCCCTAGGTGAAAAGAGAATTAAGTTGTTGCTTGTACCGGGCATTTGGATCGACTTAAAATCGCTGTGTCAACGGCAAAGGTAGAAGTTGTTAGTAGCCTACTTGTGGGTATGTCTGCTGTATAAAGGACATACAGCGTTGGTCCAAGTACACTACCCTGGGGAACTCCAGCGTTTATAGCGTGGTCGTCGAACATGTCAGAGTTGCTTCTCACAGCAAAGGTTCTGTTGTAGAGATACGACTTCAGAAGTTTGTGGGTGTTTTGGGGAAGCATTGTTTTAATTTTTTACATTAATCCATCTAGCCTGACTTTGTCAAAAGCCTGAGAGAAATCCGGAAATATTCCAGTGCAATATTCCCGTTTTTAAAAGCAGATCGTATTTCTGATGACTTGTTCAATGGTTCCATGTTTCTCTCGAAAACCGAACTGATGCGCTATTATAAGATTGCGTGTCCTAAGGTAGGGCGTTATTTGTGTCATCAGACATTTTTCACATAGTTTTGAGAGACAAGACAATAGGCTTATAGGTCGTACGATGGGGTAACTGAATGGTGCTTGCTTGCCTTTGGTATCATTATTATAGCCGATTTTTTCCATCTCTCTGGATAGTACCCGAGTTTTGTAATAGCGTTAAAAAGCTAGGAAATAGTGCATGCAGCACAGTATGGAAGTTCGACAATCATCTTTGGAGTTTTTACATCACATCCTGGGGCCTTTTTTGGATTTAGGATCTAAAATCCTTGATGATTTTAGATATTTCATTCGCTTGAAATTCGATTGGCTCATGTGGTGCTTGGTCGTCGCCTGTTACCGTGGGTAATACAAACGACCTTGTAGTAGGGTTCGGGTGGAACACACGGTGAAGATGCGTTGCAAATGTGGTAGCTCTATCTTTATCGCTGCGGGCCCAACCACCAGTGATATTCCTTAATGGCGATATCGATTCTGCCGGTGTGGTTAAACGGGGATGGGCTTTCCATAGTGCATTTTTGCTGCCTGAAATTGAAAGTTGTTCTAAATAACGAAGTTGGGCGCTGTTAGCTTCTTTCTTCAGCGCATCGGAGAGATTTTGTGATGCATTTTTGAATCTTTGCTTTACGATTGGCGATCTATCACGTTGCCACTTTCGTCGCATACGTCGTTTTTCAAGCACGAGACGCGCGATATCAGCGTTTGTCATCCTGGGTCTGCTAGCTGTGCTCTCTATTTGAGGTGTTGAGATTCTGGCGGCTGTAGCTAAGACACTCTTCAGGGTATTTGCTGCTGATTCTATCTTGTCATCAAAGTTTAGCATTGAGTTCAGCTGAAAGTATGAACTAATGTATTTTCTGTATTTGACCCAGTTTGTTCTCTTTAATGGTAATCTGTTAGCCTGCATTGTAGTCGCAGGGCGTTGGAGGTGGTTGAGATTTAAGAAGACTGGGGAGTGGTCAGATAATAGATCCAGTAAAGAATCGGCACTGATGAGGTTTCGAGTTATATTTTTGGTTATTGGGAAGTCGATCAATTCAGGAATTTTGTTCGGGTCGGTAGGCCAGAATGCCTGAAAAAACGTTGTCAAGCTTTCTGTTTGCCTTTATGATGGCGTTATACAACTGTTTTTCTTTTGGGGTGACGAGGCGTGATCCCCAGTGAGTGTGTTTCGCGTTGTAGTCATCTGCAGCAATGAAGAGGTCCCCTAAGGTGTTTTTCGAAGGTTATTCGAAACTCGCTGCCGTAGTGGTGTTTGATGCGGTTCCTAATCAGGATACCGTTTCCGCCATGTGCTTTCCAATCTGGATGATTTGTTCTTTTTAGAAGTGACATATATTGGACAGCCTCTTTAGTTTGCTGTGTGGTTACAATTTCCCCACAATTTCCGCACTTTTTGGAGCTGGGATCACTTTTGTTTGTCGTGCAATAAGCCCAGTCATGAAGCTATCCACAAATGACACCAACTGAACGCAATGTGCAGCATGCTCTTGTATGGCCATATTCTAGACAATTAGTGCATTCGACGGGGCCTTTTCGCTTGTGTGGTTCTGCATCTATGATGCAGATACAACTCTAGCTTGAAAATATGAGGCGCTTTATGTTTCCTGATAGCTTTAGTGTCAGGATCCGGCTCGATTTTAAAGAGTGGTTCCGGTTTCCTGTCTTTGTTTAGAATGTTACAGCCAGTTTTCGCATTAAAACCCTTATAGTTTAATGTTCGTTAGATCTCTGGAGGTGTTCCATCTGGCTCTGTACCCTTGAGAACGACTTGAAGACCCTTACTACTTTTTAGTTGGTACGCGTAGTAGTTTTTGTTATTTTTTCTTAAGTAGTGTATAAGAGTCTTAAAGTTCTCTTCAGTTTTTACCTGGACCTTGGTTTCGTGGATGCTGCCATTTTTTTTTGGGAAAACAAGTTCAATTATATTGTTAGCCAGATTATTCGAGCTTTTCTCTCGGCTGTATGTAGGTGGGGGATTTGGCTTCTTTTTGTCCCCTTCGTCAGTGCTGCGGGGTAGATCCATATCAATATCTGCCAGTATTCCAAATCTGTTGGACTCCTGGGTCGCAGTTTGGTGACATAGATTGTGCCGATTGATTTTTTTTATTTCGCGTCGCAGAATTTGTTGTGTGGTCAGTTTTCGTTTAATTTCGATGTATCGATCCAACCCAGCTTGCATTATTTTTGGCAATGTTGCTGATTCAGCAGAAACGACCGTTGCAGTAGCCACCATGCGTACGATTGATACCGTTGCAGTATTTTTTGTTGTTGCGAGTGCAGTGGTTAATGAGATTGAAGTTTTGGTTGCCGTCGGAGAGGTCAGTTCTCTTTGGCACATCGTTGGGATTGCCGGTGAGCAAGAATGAGCTCTCTTGTTCGTTGTTGGCTTAAGTTCATGTGTCGGGTTTGGGGTGATTGACCGTGGCCGACGTTTGCATTTATTTCGTGCACTTCCGCGGGTTGCAGAGACACATATGAGAAATACGCGTTGTTTCGTATCGATGAGAGACGACGTTTGACTTGCTCTTGTTGACGTTTAACGCGAATGTCGTTTTGACTCATTGTGAGAGTTCGTGGCTTGGTTGTTGTTTATTAATTGTTTTGAAATATAATAGTTGTTCAAAAGCCGGGAGTTTGCACAACTATTTCAATGAGCGATTATACATCGCAATGAGCGTCTTTTCGCAAATTTTTTGTGGTAAATTGTTGGTAACTATTCACTTTTCACTTGGATTATTTTGTATATTTTCGTAGCACAGAAAATAAACACGTCCGCACTGTTCAAGTGTCGATGCGGGTACTACCATACCGCCTTTTAAAACGGTAAAAATAAAATTTCTCGAAGAAGGCGGCAGAAAAGAAGAGAAATTAGAAGAAACAGAAACTTTGTACACATAAACAAATCAGTACAACAGTAAACAGAAGGACAATCGCCAAAAAGACAAAGATAAGTGGAAAGGAAAATGCTATATTTGCCAATAACCGGGACGTCGCGCGAGTGAATGCAGAAACAAAAAGAAAGAAGAGAAAAAGAAAAAGAGAACGAACAATCGAATTTTTGAATACATAGCAGTGTGGTTAAAGACAGAAAAAATATGTGGTGCCTTGACAGTGGCGCTACTTTACAATTTGTTGTGACAACCAAATTTTCAAATATTAGTGAAAACCACGATTATGTTAGCAGCAGATAAATCTGTTGGGTCGCCTGGTGTAGGAAATGTGATTTTGCATACTGAAATACTGAGTACATCCCATCGTTAAACATGAACACGGTCACCATACGAAGTTTGAAAATAACGGAGCAGTAATATGTAACAATAGTGGTGATATTGTATTACGCGCAAAGCAAGAAAACAATTTATATTTGTACGAAAATAAATTTGGACACAATGAAGTGCATATCTCTCAAGATTCATCATGGGTACCAAAGTGGCATAAACCGATTATTCCACTTTGGTACCCATAATGAATCTTGAGAGACGAACAGGCCAACGTGGCATGGCTAGAAAGCAGTACAATGTACTAAGTTACCTGGAAACACCGAAATCCGTTTCAGAAGCATGAAGCATTATGTTCGTAACTGCAAAGATTCGATGTAAACGGAAATAAACGCTTTAAGAACGAACGAGACATGGGACTTGGTGGACCTACCTCCCAAGCAAAAGGCTATTGCATCAAAATGGGGTTTTCGTATAAAACGAAACAAATACAGCGAAATCAAGCGTTTCAAGTCTAAACTAGTTGCCAAAGGATGCGGGCAGCAGTTTGGAGTCATTTACTGGAAAACATTCTCTTCAGTTGTGCGTTATGAAACAATTTGCTATCGCCGCAGAGAAGGAGCTATATATGCATCAAGTGGACACCTCTAATGCATACTTAAACAGTACTTTGGAAGAAACGGTTAACATAAAGCAGCCGAAAAACTTTTTTAACGAGGATTACCCAAGGAAAGTATTGAAGCTGAAAAAGGCAATCTATGGCCTAAAAAAATCTGAATGATCCTGGAATAAAACACTGTATAAGGTTTTAAGAAGTTTAGATTTCAAAAGATGTAAAAGCGAAGCATGTCCTTACGTACCTCTTCCATAGAAAAATTACATTGCAGTTTACGACTTAATTATAATTTTTCCTACCGAGACAGACACTGATAAAATCAAAAGAAATATTTCTGGCAAGTTCGAGACACATGACAGCGTCCCCATAAAATACTTCCTTGTACCTGTAACCATGTCGCAAAGAAGGTAACATACATAGAATTTTTATTAACCACTTATGGGATGTATAACTGCCTATTTGCGTCCAAACCACTTGAGCCTGGATTTCAAGTTTCCTGCCAAGATGACAATTGCGCCAAGGTAAATACAACAGAATATCAATCGCTAATAGGTTCCCTTATGTATTTAGCAGTGTTGAACCGACCTGATATATTGCACGCCATTTGCAAGTTATCTCAACGGAACACAAATCCTCAAGTTGAGCACCAAACTGCAGCCAAGCATATTTTATGATTCTATCTGGAACCATGGATGTGAGCATCACATATCACAAAACTGGAGACCCAGTAAAGGGCTTTGCTGATGCTGATTGGGCAAATTATCAGAATGATAGGAAAGCGTATTCAGGATATGCGTTTATAATAGTCCGTTTTCACAGAAACTTAGTTAAAGCCGGAGATTTTCAGCTCCGAAGTTTTTTCTGACAGGTATACCACTTACTGATGGGACCGACTACTACGGAGAGAAGGAAAAGTCCTTATCTTATTGGACTCCGACTTCGCTTCTGTTACTATGTCGCTCAATCCCTATTCATCACATTCTTATACTTACCACCTTCTTCAGAACCGCCTACATACTGGCACCACTTATCTGCCATTCAGCTGGTTTATAATCTCATGTCCGACAGTGACCTTCTAGTGACTCTAGGAGACTTCAATTTACCTGAACTTATCTAGCCAAACATAGAGAATTCACAATTTTTATCACTTTCGACACACCATGATTTCACTGAGGGTACTAAGGAATTCTTTAGGTCGGCTTCTAGATCAATGTTTTGTTTCTGATCCAGATGGATGCCACTTTCGACCCCAGAAGATCCTTACCACCCAACGCTTGAAGTGTTCATTGAAACCCTTACTGCTAGCAATCTTCAATCTCGCTATGTAGTACATAAAACTCGTTGCTTTCGTAAGGCTGACATTCAGAGACTAAGCACCGATAATGCACCGATATTAATATAGCTTTAGAAACATTTTACATAACGCTTAACGCTTTCTTTGACTCTTGCGTGCCATGGAAGTATCCATTCGCCACGTCTGACCCGCATTGCTTGAAAAATTTAAAATATATTAAAAACAGACTCCTTAAAAGACATAAAAAACTGGCCGCAATGTAACTTTTTCAAGATACTTAGTAGCTCGGTTAAACTACAACGTGCATAACGCTGAGTGTTATAAGAATTATATATACCGCTGTCGGATCCAGTTAACACATGATCCGAAGCAGTTTTACAATTTTGTGAACACTAAGCGTAAGCATATATCTTCTCTCCCCTAATTTCGTTTGAAAATTTATCTGCGATTACTGACCAGGGTACTGCCGATCTATTCGCAACTTTTTTTCAAACAACGAACTCACTTCCTACAATTATGGACCAGCCTTATTCATAAAATATTAAATCAGCCAATCAGTCTATCACTAAAACCAGTCTATTCGGCAGGTCCTTCTAGTGATGCAGGCTGTGTACTAAAAGCGCAGTTTTTCAGTTTAAGCCGTTGTGCAGACTTCTTCTAAAAATTATTTTCCCCGTCTCTGGAAACTTTGATCTTACCCCATATGTAGAATAAATCGTTCATAATTCCTCTACATAAAAAATTAAAAAATCCGATGCTACAAACTACAGAGAAATCTCTAAATTCTCAGCAATTCCAAAGCTTTTAAAAAATTGGTAACACATATGACTCTGTCAACCACTCACTCCTTTTGAGTAAACTTAATATCTTTCCCTCAGACCATCTCAGATGGATTTCTAACTACTAGCTGGGAGAACCCAACGTGTCCTTTTTAAAGATGTACACGCTCGCTTTGTTAGAGCTACATCGGGAGTCCCCCACGAAAGCCACCTTGAGCCGGTACACTTCACTATTTTTATTAATGTGTGCTCTAACGAACTCTCTGGTTCTTATGTATGGAGACAAAGTTAAGCTTTGTCTTCAATAAAATAATAAAATCCCCTATATTTAGTCAGATTTTGACAATTTTCAAAAATGTTGTTCAACCAATCTGTTAAAACTTAATGGGTCAAAATATAAGCTAATGTCTTTTTATCCTAAGTGCCCTAACCAGGCCACATACTTTCTCTATGGGATTCCTTAGATGGTCTAAGGAACTCAACGACCCTTATATAACTAAAAGCTTATACGTACCTTTAGTATGTCCAATACTGGAGTACGGGTCATGCGTCTGGACCCCTCAGTATGGGGTTAAACGAATCGCATCGAATTCGTTCAAAAGAACTTCTTGATGTTTGCTCTTAGGGGACTCAACTGAGATGCAACTCTTCACCCTCCTTCTTTTTTTAACAGATTCCTTCTAATCAATTTACCGTTCTTAACCAATCGTTGACAGATGCTGGGTGTCGTTTCATTCATTACCTTATTAATGGTAATGTGGACAGCCAGCATCCACTAACATCACTAACATTTAACATTCCAAATAGACGGACTAGAAATTGTAGTCCTCGGTTCCTAAGTTTTTGTAAATCTACATATGCCCAGCATGAGCCTTTTAGGGTTTTGTGTTCTGACTACAACGACGACGATTACTTCAATCTGCACTTCCTGTTCTATCAAATCCTCAATTCTCACCTACCTTTCAGAGCAACAAACGCACTCCACTTCTTCCTCGTAATATTTTCTAAACTTCATTCTCTCGGGTGTATCCCCGCGATCCGAGCCGTACGATAAACGGCAGCACCCCTTTGTTGGTTGGGCGGGAGGTGGGCTGGACGTTATGATGTGGGAGCCGCGCGAAAAAAAAACCAAAAAATTATGCAAGTTCCGACTTTGAGTTCGTGTTTGCCACATTAGCCAATTTATTTTCAGATGAGAATATAATACCAAACATGCATGGTAGCGAAACTCGCGAGTATACTCTAGAGAAAGTATTTCAAGAAGTCATTCCAAATGGACAATATTAGGTTCTTTTTATGGGTAAAAACATTTAATTCGCTCAGAGCTTGACTTTTTGTAACCTATGGGTACAAGAAGACAAAACGTACAATCACCTTACGAGCTCTGTGCGCATCACTCACCTATTTATTATATTTTTGAATGCCACACGTTGAGGAAATCACAGTTGAAGAAACCACAAGAAAAACTGCAATACTTGCAATTATGCAAGAAAGGGGGATACCTACCGTAATTAAAATGAATGTTGGTATTATTATTAATGCTGGTTAATTAAAAACAGCAAATAAAAGACAAAAAGCAAGTTCTAGTGTAAATACGAGAATAAACTTGATTATAGGATACCCGGTATCCGATTACTCGTTTCACATCTGCCTCTTTCCCATAAAAAATATTTGTTAAGGTCATAAAACCTTTTCACAAATTTTATGCAAACAATTATATATTGCAATATGTATTTCGTATACCTAACAAATTCCATAATCGAAAATGGTGAGTGGAACTTTGACTTAAGTCGAGTGCTACCCACTAGGGACTGGATTAATATGTTGAATACACATTCAAAAAATTTAACGAATTCTTAGATTTGTGGAGACCTACCGTCTTAGTGATGAGTAAATAATGCGTGAATCAGGATCAAGTGTATCTGTGCCTTTACGGTTCGTCGAGTTTTTGCCCGCCGACAACTCTGTCTTGTCACAAGTCCTAAAGGATTGTTGGAAATATCGCTGCCCATTTTTGAGTGATCTGGTTACTGTTCATGAGCATGGTGAATAAGACAATAGCATCTAGTTATTTGGTCTCGGCCGACTCATATCTAATCCCAGTAGATTTTTTAACTTAAGCAACCACCGACACGAAACTGTCCGTGAGTCAAAATTGGTAGTGTCCTTTGTAGCACGGCGTATAACGAGAGGCTGTGATAATTTCTGGTATCACAGGAGTCGGGAAGCCCACGGAACTTCTTCCGGCCTTACTTTGAAGTAGGCTCCCTTTTTGGAGCATGGCTGTGGCTGTGGTTAAACACGTAAATGCGGGTAGAACAATTTAGTTCGACGTGGAGTTACGTTTTACAACCAGGTGCCATGATCCAAAAGATCGGAAGAGGTTTAGTTAGCCCCCATCCTTAGCCGATGATTGGTGTTATTATGGAATATGATTTCAAAGGGGTGCTAATTGAAGCATAAATTCTTATCCCACGCCTAAGGGGGTCATAGGGCCGTAAAACCAGTTGAAAGTTGACCTTGTACTCTACGAGTACCGGGTATTCAGGAAAAGTTTCCACAAGATAAGAATGGACTTTAATTTATTCAGGGCATACATATATGTAGAGTTTATTATAGTTTATTTAATAAGAGTTTTTTATAATTATTGAATATAAATGTGTGATGTTAAAGAAAGATCGCTCTTCTCTATTTTCTGCCTCCACCGTCCCGTTCCGAGCTCCAGCTGCCGACTACTGTCTAGGACCAGGGCTGTCCACTCTTCTCCAGAGCCAGGGATGGCAACTCCTCTGAAGTGCCAGGGCTGGCAACTCCTCTGAAGTGCCAGGGCTGGCAAACTCCTCTGAAGTGCCAGGGCTAGCAACTCTTCTGATATCTTGCATCTTACATATATATATATATGTAAAAATAATTTTATACATATAAAATACATATCATATATGAATATAATAAAGAAGTGTTTTACAACAAAATTCCACAAGATCAACACGTAAAAGTTCACATTAAAAAAATTGACACTCAAAGCAAATCCAATTTGTCCAACATCCATCATTTTTGGTATTTCTTATCCTTCTTTTAGAAAGAGAATGTCTTTAAAATTGAAAATCTAAAATTGACTATTAAAACAATAAAATAATATTAAATAACAGTCGTCGACCAACCTTTCAACCGACCGGTTGTTTTCTCCTCATTAAATCAACGCAAATTATAATTTAGCTTTTAGCTTACTCATCTTCTAAGTGCACATTCACAAAAAAACAAGTGAGAAAAAATATCTTCGGCTTGCAGAAGATGGTATACCCTTGAAAACAAAAAAACAAAGACTTGTTTTCATATCGGTCGTTTGTATGGCAGCTATGTGATATAGTGGTCCGATCCGGACCAAACTTTCACAAATCGTGTATAGCCATGTAAATGTATAACTTGGTTGCAATAGCTTGGAAAACAAAAAAGTTTTTCATACAAAGACTTGTTTTTATATCGGTCGTTTGTATGGCAGCTATATGATATAGTGGTCCGATCCGACCGATTTTTAAACTTGATCTGCGTGCAATAAAAATAATGATCTGGTAAAAAATTTCAAAACGGTAGCTTTAAAAATACTGTCTATTTTTTGCATAGAAACAGACGGACAGACGGACGGACGGACAGACGGACATGGCTATGTCGACTCGGCTGTTGATGCTGATCAAGAATATATATACTTTGTGGGGTCGCAGATGCTTCCTTTAATGCGTTACACATTTCTGGACAAAATTATAATACCCTTTTCAAGGGTATAACAAGTAAGTTCCTCAAACCAACAATGCCCAACCGGCTCAATAGCCAAGGGGTAAATCGTTTCGCTTTCCTTAGCGACAGCCCCAAAACCAAACGAAAAAAACCAACTAAACTCATCGCAGCAAAAGAACTTGATGGCATCTGCCAAATGAATTGCACAGGGAGTAGTCGATGTATACAAATACTCGTGACAAATTGACGGCAAAACATCTCCAACCGTCGTCTAGCTCACTTTTGACCAATACAACCTACCTTAAAAAATCCAAATCTAATGGCATCTCGCAAGAGCCAAGGAATATATTCCAATCTCGACGAGATGTAAAAACTGCCAACACAGCCAAATACTGCAAAGGCAATACCATTTGCGACCCTTTTGAACTTACTCAGAAAGTAATAACCAACTCAGACATGGACACAGACAGTGACATTGCGAAATTCTTAACAAAGCAAAACACCAAATAAACCCAATGCCTACTGAAACAAACAATTCTAAAGAAGACATTGAATTTGACAACAATCCCTCCACCTCTTCCTTCCTCCAGCCCGACGACGAGGTGAAATGAACTGCAAGCAAAACATCGCCGATTTTTGAGAAAGGAGATACAAATACTTAACACATCCCTAACATTATGACAATAAATATACTTCAACTTTTTTTTTTCAATTGGATTTAGTTCGGCCATCTTTGATGTCAGCTGACATGTGTCGAGTGCTTTATGTTCAGTTTGGTTTGGAAATTCATGATAAATAGGTTAACAGCTGAGCAGTGGTACCAAATCGTTGAATTTTAATACGAAAATCTGAGGTCGTTTGTTAAAGCGCACCGTTGGCTTCGCCCGTTTTGTGATGCTCATAATCGGCCATCAATTCGGACTGTGCGCAATATAATCGAGAAGTTTCGCCGACACCAATCCACAAGCATACCATGAGCAATCGATGCACCCAGAGAAATGCACAGTTAGGTGCGGTTTTATCATAGGGCCGTATTTCTTCAAAGACGACAAAGGAATGAATGTTACCGTCAACGGGAACCGCTACGGAGCCATACTCGACGAATTTTTGTTTCCAAAAAGTGCGTGAGAATGGTCTTAAAGACATTTGGTTTCAACAAGACGGCGCAACTTGCCACACAGCCCGTCAAACCACCGACTTATTGGGCGAAGTGTTCGGTAACAGCGTTATCTCCAGAAATGGCCCTGTGCCACGGCCTCCAAGATCGTGCGATATTACACCATTGGATTAATTTTTGTGGGGGTATTTAAATTAGTTGGTCTATGCGAACAAGCACACCATGATTTCGGGCCTAGAAGCCAACATTAAACGAGCTATTGCCGACATACGGCCCAAGATGCTTGAAAAAGTGGTCGAGAATTGGACTTCCCGGATGCAGTTTCGTAAAAACTCGTGTGGTGGCCATTTGCCCGAAGTTATATTCCATTATTAAAGCCATCGAATTATCTTTCAAATACAAAAAAATTTAGCTCTCTAACGCAACCTGTGCATTTTATTTTTCAATTTAAAAACATAAACCTAAAAAAACACCCTTTATACATCCCAAACAGATAATTGCGTGGAGCAAGATCTGGTCAACAATTTTAATAAGCCACTACCCACCATGGCACCAATTTTAGGGCTCATCCGCAAACAAGCAAAGTGGAACTACAATTGCAAGTTTTGTCCAAAATAGCATTAATCTTAATAGAATTAATTAACGGAAACCACACACACTACCATACACACAACATATTTACAAATGTAAATGATCCATATGCTCCCCACCATTAAGCCTAAACGCATCCTGGTCAACGTCCTATGATCTAGACGGAAGCGATCACTTCATAATATTCATACAGCTATTTCCAAAAACACACACACCGTTAACTCTTGGAACACAAAGATACAATCTTCACTCAGCACATTAGGCGTTATTAACATTGGGCTAACATTAAAAAAGAATCACTTAAAATATACATACATTACTAACAACACAAACAAATCAGCAAAACAATTCCTAAAAATTATTAAAGCAAGTGCAAATAATACAATTCCTACTTCAAAAGTCAACAAAACTAATCGCAAAATAACCTATTAGTGAAATGCAGAAGTAAAGTCATTTAAAAAATAAAAATTCAAAAAGCTCAGAAAACGTTCTAAAATATAAAAAAGCAAATGCTAAATTCAAATTTAAAGTAATAAGAGCAAAAAAAACACGCATTTGCTAAGTTTACTTAAGACGTCAACCCTAACACCACAACAAAGACACTCTGGGATAAAGTTCATACCATTACAGGAGTAAGAAAAATAACCCAAATCCACACAATAGAAACAGAGATAGGAAACACCTGCGACTTAACTATGATAGCCAACGCACTCGCCAAATACTGGTCAGACAATTCAAAACACTTTAATTTCCTACAACATTTTCAACAAAACAAAGCACACTATCATATCACACCTATAGATAGAAAACTGCAACAAGAATCCGGAATAACAAACCAAAAAACCTGCCTCATAGCTACCGCCCAATATCACTTCAATCCTGCATATCCGAAACTTAAAAAAAAAACAATATCAACAAGTGAGAAAAGTTATCTTCGGCTTGCCCTTGAAAACAAAAAAATTTTCCATACAAAGACTTGTTTTCATATCGGTCGTTTGTATGGCAGCTATATGATATAGTGATCCGATCCGGATTAAACTTTCACAAATTATGTGTGGCTATGTCAAATGAATAAATGTTGAATTCGGTTGCATAAAGTTGAAAACAAAAAAGTTTCCCATACAAAGACTTGTTTTCATATCGGTCGTTTGTATGGCAGCTATATGATATAGTGGTCCGATCCGACCGATTCTTAAACTTGATCTGCGTGCAACAAAAATAATGATCTGGTAAAAATTTCAAAACGCTAGCTTTAAAACTACTGTCTATTTTTTGCATAAAAACAGACGGACAGACGGACATGGCTATATCGACTCGGCTGTTGATGCTGATCAAGAATATATATACTTTGTGGGGTCGGAGATGCTTCCTTTAATGCGTTACACATTTCTGGACAAAATTATAATACCCTTTTTCAAGGGTATAAAAAGACCCACCATGGTTCTACAAATATAAATCTGTCATACTAGAACTAACAAAACATATAAAAGATACAACCCCAACAAAATATACCAACAATAAAACCAAAATGAACCAACAGTCTGCAAAATACGTGTCATAATCGCCACAAATACCAAACATCTAAAGCTGCTATGTACACGGGGACACGCAGAAATATTCGAACAAGCAGCCAAAATTTCTACAAAATCAAAAAAACTCTACAAAAATTATTTCTCCACAACACTAAAAAAACACAACACACAAAAAAAAACACACACAAAAAAAATCTAAAAACAATGTGGAACAATTACAAACATCTTTATAAAACCATTAAGTCAAATAGATAGTCAATACAAATACCAAAACAATAAACAGAGACAGTTTTTTATATAACTATTTATTGAGTTATATTGAGTTATTATCTTAAAACCCCATGGTGGCCTTGGCATCTACTAATACTGCCCGAGAGGCTCGCCGGCTAAGTGTGCTTAGCGTTACCATTATTACTAAATTTAAACTTACAAACTAACAATATTTACAAAACTTAAAAACACAAAATATAAAAGAAAGAAAGACAATGGGGAGTATATCGTTTGGATTATCATCATCTTGCTGTGCGTCTTGTTGGCAGCCGGTCAATTTTTCAATTAGGTCCCTAGGAAGTCGCCCGTTGAGCCTTCTTTGTGGGCGAGGTCTGGTAAGACCCTTAGCGAGTCGGTTGCGATGGCGCTCCAATCTGTCGTTGTAGCGGCTGGAGTGGAAATTTATGGTCTCAAAGACCGTGAGCAGCTTTAGGTTACTGTGGAGGGTGGTGTTCCTCACATACCACTCGCAGCCAGTGATCGTCCTCGCCATCTTATTTTGGATGCTCTGGATTCTGCGGATCTGGCTGTTTGACACGCATACCTCCAAATAGGAGCTATGATTTGATTGTAGATAGTTAACTTATTTCTCAGCGACAGTTTACTACGCGGGCCCATGAGCCAGTAGTGCTTTGACGCCACGGCCCGTACGCGTATTCTCATTTCACTCACTTGCTTCGAGAAAGTGAGCCGGCGGTATGACTCCCAGGTATTTGGCTGAGTCAACCTGTTCCACAGGGTTGGCGTCAATGAGCACTGCTGGTGGCGTTCTCCGTTTGAGGGTGTAGCAAACATTCGTGGACTTGTTGCCATTTATGCCAATATTCCACCTCCTAGCCCCTACCTCTTTGGAAAATCTTGTTGCGTAGTTCTGGCTACCGTTGGCGGCCTCCTGCTCGCACCTGGACCTGTACGTTATGCACACGTCGTCGGAAAATGTGGCCAACATTGACGTTCCGAAGAGACTGTCAGCCGGGCGCGGCATGTCATGGCTATACAGGCAGTATAGTAGCGGGTCTAGGACCCGAGGAAAAGAGCGTTGCAGTATTCGTCGCAGTCGAAGGCCGTTAAAATTTGCTCGACCACTCGATTCAGTTGCTCCACCGTGCATAACCAGCACGGAATCCAAACAGGTGATCTGGCATTATTCCCTGGGCATCTATAAGCCTGACCATCCGGGCGGCAATCAGCCTCTCAAACACCTTTGAGATCGATGGGAGGAGACTGATCGGCCGGTAGGATCCAGGGTCCTTCTCCGGCTTGCCAGCTTTATGTATCATAAAGATGATTCCCAGTTTCTACTGAGGAGGGAAGTACTGCAGCCTCACAATAGCATTGAAAAGCATCGCTACATAGCGGATCGCTCTGCTCGGTAGGGCCTTTAGAGTGGCGTTACATATTGCATCATGGCCTGGTGCTTTTTTAGAGTTTTGCTGGACGATAACATCAGCTATTTCAACAGGATCGAACGGATGGATCGGCATGTCCATTTGGAGAGCTTGAGACAGCTGATCGTGAGTCTCTTCAACCTGCTGCGGACTGCTGAGGTTAAAAGGTTGAAAACGCTCGGCCAGGTGCGCGGCAATCGCATCTGCCTGCTCCAAATCAGTTCGGCACCATGCCTCGTTGCTGTTCACCAATGGTGCTTTCCTTAGGCAACGTCTTTTAATCGCACGTGTGGCATTCCATGCTGCTTTGTGTTCCACCAGTGCACGATGGAGGATAGACTTCGCCCTGTAAAAATTAGCTTTGTCCAGCGGGTGGCGTGATCTCATCCATCTGGAGCGTAAACGCCTCTTCTCTGCAATGAGCATCAGAATCTCTCTGGGGTCCGATACTGTCTGCTGCGGATCTCAGTCCTGGGGTGTGAGTGGCCAATCTAGCTACTACTTGGATGTTGTGGGTGAGAGAGTCGATTGCAACTTCAATGTCCCGTTCGGAGTTCAGCGCCATGTCAAGGTTCAGTGACGACTCAAATTGCTCTTGAAAACGTTCCATGTTAGTGCGCCTGCTGATAAGCCGCTCGACTTTGGGATAGGCTGTAGCTGTTGTGTCCAGAGTGATGATAAGAGGTAAGTGGTTAGAGCTGAGCTCGGCAAACGACCGGATATCTGAGTGAAAACCCAGGATACCTCTTGTCAGCGCAAAATCGATGTAGCCTGGAGACCCTCTACTGCCATAAGGGAACATTGTGGGGCCTGTTGCTAGCGAGTTTACATCTGATTTGAAGATTAGATTTGCCAGGGCATGACCTCTTTGGTTACACCTCCCTGCTCCCCAAAGCCAGTGGGACGCATATGCAATGAATTTATGCTGATGTTGCTCCAATATGGATTTGAAGTTGTCTGTGGTCCAAACAAACCTCGGTGGGCAGTAGACCGCGCCGAAGTTTATAATGCCGTCCCCAGTTTCTATAGTTGCAGACGCAAGTTGGACCCTATCAAGGGCTACTGAAGGAGGAGGAAAATGAACCAAACTTGATTTGACCATAATCGCTGATCCACCTTTGACGTTACCCTCACCCGGGTCGTTTGCAGTATAAGCCTCGTAACCATAAAGCTTGGGATTGACTATATCTTTGCAATGTGTTTCACTGATAAGCAAAACATCAATCTCATAGCGCCGCACAAAAGCATTCAACTTCGGGCAGTTTCGTAGAGACGCCGTTGGCGTTCCATACTGAGATGCGCAGCGGCTTCATTATGGCGCTGTCTGCGCGTTTATAGTAGTGAGCAGATGGATAATCTGCCCTTGCTGTAGAAGCATCATCCTCATTTGTTCAATCTGCTGTTCCTGAAGAGAGCGCAGAGCGGTCATGCTTTCGTTTAGCGTCTGCAGGATGCTAAAAGTGTTATTGTCCAAAAGGGGTGGAGTCCGCCTCTAGACCGACTCCATTGCCGGCTGTGCTTCCTGGTCTCAGGTTGCTGCTGGAAGGGCTGTGGCACCTGTTGCTGATCCTGCTTGGGGCCCATCCAGGCTTTAGCTGCATCTGCGTAGGAGACTCCGCTTCGGAGAGGTGCAATCGGCATGCATCCAGTAGGAACGTGGGGCATAGGTCGATTGTTGACTTCGCTTCTTCCGCCCACACCTCTTTTTGGCCTAGAGCGCTGAAGGAATGCATGGAGTTTGGAGCATCCGGAATAATTCGCTGGGTGCTTTTCACCACAGTTATAGCAAGTGCATGGCTCGCTTCGTGGTCGCGTACAGTCTTTGGCAGGATATTCGCCAGCGCATTTGAGGCAGATGTGCGCATTACGGCAGTATTTGGCCGTCTGACCAAATTGCTGGCATCGATGGCATTGGGTTGTCGTATTTCGCTTGCGAAGCGGCTCGATGACAACTTTCATGTGGCCATCTAGTGTCGGCATCTATGGATTCCGGCATCGGCACAGAGTCTTGGTTCAATGCTATGTTGAAGAGCTCACCGAGGCTGAGTGAGCGCTCGGTAGAAGCGGGCATCGTGGTTTTTGCATTTCTATCCATCGTGGCCGCTGTTCAGCGCACCACTATTAAATTTGTTTGTAGCAAGCTTATATTACAGTTCTAAAGTGTTTTTGTAACTAATGGTGGATTTAGGGTTCGCTGTTCATAATTTGTGCCACTATTGTGGGCTAAACTTGATTTTTTTGCGTCGAATTTAATATTTTCCACTTAAGGTAAAAGGAATTGTTTTTCAAATTGTTTGACAGTTTTGTCACACACGAACAAATCTTCAACCACTGCCACTACATAGAAAACATAACGCCATCACTAAGAATCCCTTCCCGAAAGTCCAGCCTAGTTCACTTTCCGTTAACCCCAATTACTGCCGACAAGGTGCAACTTGCGCCTGCAGCCATACAAACAGTACTCAGAAACATTAACTTTGGAGCTGTCCACTGCCCACCGAGATTTGCATTTACTACGGAGGAGTTTACCGACATCCGGGACCATAACTGCCCGAAGTATATTGTGGCGGGTAACTGGAACGCGTCCCACTGGCTCTGGGGTGCAGGAAGGGGTAACCAACGGAGTCGTGCGCTAGCGAATCTTGCCCTGAGCACTGAGGTGAACTGCCTTGCCACAGGTGGCCCCACACGGTACCCGCCTGGCAGACGAGGCTCTCCTGGCTTCATTGATTTTGTCCTGACAAGGGGCGTCCTGGGTATCCACGTTAAAATACGGTCTGTCGATGAGCTCAGCTCCGACCACCTACCGCTAATAATAACACTGGACGCAGACGCTATGGCATACCCGACGTCGGAGAGGCTGATAACCAAGAAAAGCAACCTTGAACTCTTCAAAGGACAACTTGAGAGATCCCTGCACCTCGATATTGACATCAACTCTGGGGATGACTTGGAAGACGCCGGTAAATTGTTCACTAGCTAAGTCAAAACAGCAGCAAAAATGGTAGCACACACTCCGCCCGGAAGCCCGCAACATCAGGTATCCCGATCACCAACGCGATCCAGCTTCTAATCCGTGAAAAGAGACGCCTACCCACAAGGTGGATGAGGTCTCGACACCCCATGGACAAAACAGCCTGGAATAGAGCACAGAGCGAACTTCAACGGGCACTGGCAGATCACAAAGCTGGATGGTTCAATGCGAAACTGGCGAACACTGGAACTGACAATTACGCGACGCATTCATTTTGGAAGGCCACACGCGCCATTAAAAGGAGGTGCACCATGAAGGCGCCGCTTCTAGACAGCAACGGGACATGGTTTAGGACGGACTTGCAGCAAGCCGAGGTTTTTGCTGGGCACGTGGCTAAACGTTTTCAGCCATTTGAGCTAGAAGCTCGGAGCAAGTGAGCGAAACGCATGCCAGGCTGTCTCAAGCGCTCCATATCGAACTTATTGGTCGCTTAAATATCAACAAAGCACCTCGACACCTGGAGCAACGCCACACTAAAGGCACCAAGTCACGCAATTCTCTATATAGCGTTGTTGTTCAACGTCATAATGAGATTTCAATGCTTCCCTGCACATTGAAGGCTCGCATTAATAACTATGATCCACAAACTGGGCAAGTCTGCAATGCACCCCGCATCCTATTGGCCGATCAGTCTCCTCCCCTCGATTTCAAAGGTGTTTGAGAGACTGATTGCTGCCCGGATTATTATATTATGGACACTCAGGGGATTACTCCTGAGCACCAGTTCGGGTTCCGAGCAGGTCATTGTACTGTGGAGCAACTTAATCGGCTTGTTGAGCAAGTACTGACGGCATTTGACCGGAAACAATTCTGCAATGCCCTCTTCTTGGACATCAAGGAAGCGTTCGAACGAGTATGGCACACAGGTTAACTGTTTAAAATAAAGAAGAGACTACCTGCCTCATATATCCACCTACTGAGGTCATACCTTGAGGGAAGGCAGTTCACGGTTCGGTTCCATTCGGCCGTCTCTGCCAAATACGAAGCGAAGGCTAGTGTCCCTCAGGGTAGTGTCCTGGAGCCGCTCCTGTACTGCCTTCACAGTAGTGATATGCCGCAACCAGACAATCCGTCTACCATGCTGGACACGTTTGCTGACGACATCTGTATCACCCATAGATCAAGCTGTGAAGCCTCTGCGGCTAATGGAATCCAGCAGTTTGCCACAATGTTCGCGCAATGGGCGAAGCGTTGGTACATCGGCATAAATAGCGATAAGTCCTCCAATGTTTATTTTTCCTTATTATGGAAAACCCCGCCTGCTATCGACATAGAAGGAAGGCCTGTCCTACAGACCAATTCAACTAAATACCTTGGTCTTACATTGGTTCGCAGACTCACCTCCGCCAAGCACATCACTGCCACTAAAACCCGCATACGAAATGCAGTGAACAAACATTTTTGGCTTTTGAGTTCAAGGTGCAAACTGCCACTGGTTAACTAGGTGACCATCTACAAGCAAATTATCGCGCCGATTTGGAGGTATGGGTGCCAAATATGGGGATTAGCTTGTGATAGCAAAATCAAAAGAGTACAGACGGCCCAAAACAAAACACTCAGATTGATCACCGGATGCGAGTGGTACATTCGTAACTCCTCACTGCACAAAGATCTCAAGCTACCCTCAGTCTTTGACGAGATTAATAACCACTCCAGCTACTACAATATAAGGTTACAGGGGCACAGGAACAGACTGGTACAACGACTGGCCAGTGAGGCGTCGCTAAGGAGGCTGAAAAGGCGTCAGCCGAGGGACCTGATAACACGATCCCCTACGGGTCGATCCCGTAAACGACTCTAAATTGTTATCTAGTCTAACTAGTCTTACTAGTATTAAGCTAGGCAAGTGCCTAGCCGGCGCGCCCTCACTGAAAAATACAACTCTGGACAGTAATTTCACACATATGTGTAAGCCTATTCACTTGTTGTTTACTGGAAAAGCAAGATCGTGGTAGCGGAGATACCATTAACAGGTGGATCAGATTGGATGGAACAATATGTGTGCATGCCTACGTCAACATTATAAAGATTAGGCCGAGAGTCCCATTGTGGAAGATGATCCCCAAGAAGAAGCAGAAGTGCACACTTTGTAGGTTTCTTTCGCGAAATTCTGGAAATGCTGGAATTGCGAAGAAGCAGTTAATATTTGGGAGAATTGCTCGTTGGGTATTTTGCTACGGCTGTGGCAAGCCAAATATCTACAAGATAAAAATCAAATTATTAGGATGAAAATTAATATTATGGCGAAATTGAAAAGAATCGAAATTTACAAGTCTCGTCTATAATAAACTTCTCTACCTATCTATGTCGCTATGACGAAGTCTCGTTTTTAAATTTTATAGGGTTAAGATTGTTAGACATAGGCGGAAAAAAAAAGATGTATAGGAACAGATCTATGTTTAATGCTTAGCAGTTATTCTCGCACATTGACAAATTTCGCGGTTATCTAGAACTTCACGAGTTTGAGGTTGTCACAGATCATTCCAGTCTGCTTTCGCGTGAACAAAAATGTCGCACACAACCTACCTCGCAGGATTTTCCGATTGCAACAGTGCAAGTTCACTTTTCCGCAAAGAAAAAGAAAAGACCACGACGTTTCAGACGCTAGATAAAACTTAATGAAACCGAAATTGCTGAGTTAGACATGTATCCAGTGATTGGTCTTCAATCCGAAGTGTTTGCAGGATAACTCGTATATTGCTTTAAAGTATAAGTATTCCACTGCATGCTAACATTTTCGACCGACTATATTTTTATATATTATATTTATGTCAAACGCCGGAACAATTTATATAAATAAATGAATTAAAAAATGCTTGTAATCAACACACCTCCGCACGCCTCATCCGCAAGAACCGATAATCTTTGTCCTTTGTGAAACGGTTATGGATAATACAAATCCTTGCTACTTGCTGCCATGCATGAATGTTTTTCATAAAAATTGTGTCGATGCATGGTTGCCAGAAATTTCGGTATCTTTTACTTGCGGCGTCACAATAAATAGAAATGAGCTACGAGTTGTATGTCACCAGAGAGATCACTGCTAGACACGTCTCACCCCGCATCAGCTGTACGAGGTATGACAACCAGGAACTTATCTAGAAAAAGAGCAATGGCAGAGCCGATAATACCAGAAGAACCCCTAGTAGGCAATACCGGTGGAGCAAACACCCTAGCCATGGGGTGTAAACATATTCACGTGTGGTTTACAGGAAAAGTAAGATCATAGTATTGGAGATGCCAAAAACAGGTGGCTCAAATCGGATGGACAAATATGTGTGTTTCTCCGTCAACATTATTAAGCTATCGCTCCGACTTTATGCGTATGAAGATAATTAGAGACCGCAATCAAAAATTTGGAGAATCCTGTTTGTCTTTTTATGAAGACGAACTCTATTAGAGTTGAAGAAGAAGAGCTGGTGGAAATTTTAAAGAACATTCTTCTGCCTGAAACTCGGTAAAAGCTATTGTACCAGCCAATACAATCAGTCGTTTAGTTCGGATGAGTGACTCAATCGAATAAATTTCTTCTTTCTAAGCAGTCCCATTACGATGGCATCCCTATCAAGATAGATTAGAAAAATATAATGAAGTTAAAAAGCGTATTTTTAGTAATAGTGAATTTAAGCCCAGTAAGCCCACATTAAAGTTAAAATCTTATTATACCGAAATTAAAAAGAATCCAAAATTTACATGTCTGTTCTATAACTAACATCAAAACCGATCTGCGTAGCTATGTACGAGTTAGGGTTGTTAGACACCGGAGCAAATATAAGCTGTGTAGGAGCAGATCTAGCTTTATAAGACTTCTCTGATTATCCTACCTATAAGATCCGGTGTGAAAACTAAGGATGGAGAAATACAGCCAATTGCTGAAGGTAGAAATGCGTTATAAAAACAATACACGGCGGATCAAGCTGTATGTAATTTTTGGCATTAAACAGAGGTTGATATTAGGGCACGATTTTTTGAAAGTATTTGAAATTGCTCTTAATATTATTAGTTCTATTAACTATCAATTTATCAATTTTACCTGACGAATCAACTACAACAGTCAGCTTTATTTAAAAAGCTCTTTCCGAAAATGTCAGAAACGCTAGGTCACACTTTCTTGGTTGAGCATCATATTGATGTGGGAGACGCAAAACCATGTTAGCAGCGGTTTTATCCATTTAGCTTAGCAGTGGAGAAACTGCTATTTGAGGAAATAGATTGCATACTTATTATTAAAATTATTGAGCGTTTTACGAGTCTCTGCCTTGACGCTCGTAAGCTTCATGAGGAAACTAAAAAGGATGCTTATCACTTACCAAGCATCGATGGCAAATTTTCTTGTTTAGCGAAAGCAAACATAATTTCTAAGCTAGATCTCAATGATGCCTATTGGAAAATCCAACTCAGAAAGGAGTATAAACCTCTCGCAGCATTTACTGTCCCTGGCCGACCATTATAACAGATCCAGGTGATGATGTCTCGGTTGGTGGAACAAATAATACTTCCCAATTTGCGGTTTTGTGTGTTCGGATATCTGGATGATTTATGAGTCGTGTCAGAAGACCTTGCCACTCATTTTGCAATTAAGACTAGACGAGCAGTTTCGTAAAGCTAATCTTACTATGAATTTGAATAAAAGTCAGTTTTGTGTGACGAGCATTAATTATTTGTCTTATGTTATTAATACCAATTCAACTAAATACCTTGGTCTTACATTGGATCGCAGACTCACCTTCGCCAAGCACATCACTGCCACTAAAACCCGCATACGAAATTCAATGAGCAAACATTTTTGGTGACCATCTACCAGCAAATTATCGCGCCGATTTGAAGGTATGGGTGCCAAATATGGGGATATGGGGATTGGCTTGTGATAGACAAATCAAAAGAGTACAGACGGCCCAAAACAAACCACTCAGATTGCTCACCGGATGCGAATGGTACATTCGTAACTCGTCCCTGCACAAAGATCTCAAGCTGCCCACAGTCTTTGACGAGATTAAAAACCACTCCAGCCGCTACAATATAAGACTACAGGGGCACAGGAACAGACTATCACAACGACTTGCCACTGGGTCGTTGCTAAGGAGGCTGAAAAGGCGTCAGCCGAGGGACCTAATAACACGATCCCCTAGGGTCGATCCCGTAAACGACTTTAAATTGGCACTTAGTCCAATTATTATACCATTATATACTATACCACACATACCATACATATACTATACCCATTCAAAATGCGTGAAAAGGGTATTATAATGTGGTGCAAATGTATGTAACAGGCAGAAGGAAGCATCTCCGACCCCATAAAGTATATATATTCTTGATCAGCATCAACAGCCGAGTCGATATAGCCATGTCCGTCTGTCTGTCCGTACCAACGCCTAGATCTCAGAAACTACAAGAGCTACAGACATGTGCCATATATCGTTGGATAGGTAGTTACCATACGCAGTACAAGTTTGTTGTTTTATTTTAATATCACCCCCCGCTCCTCTGCAAACCAAAAACATTGCCACGCCCACAATTATTAACCTAATTATAACAAGTATTAACCTAATCCTATGCATATGCGTTGGTGCTTATAAAAGCTATCTAATTTTTAAATTTGAACCAAATCGGATAAGAAACACGGAAGTTATGCCACATGCAAAATCTATAGCAAGGGAAGCAGAAGCGCAGCAAAACACGCATTGCGCGACGCCGACTGCGATGTTGACAGCGAAATGTGTAT
This sequence comes from Drosophila merina, assembly GCA_035047645.1. NCBI lineage: Eukaryota > Metazoa > Arthropoda > Insecta > Diptera > Drosophilidae > Drosophila > Drosophila merina. The sequence goes on along the minus strand of JAWNPH010000051.1, from coordinate 354,805 downwards.
GGCTTTATGATATACGAAACTTATTTTCATAACCAAAATCATACCAAATTTATATTGTTATGATACTCTTTTCTAATAGAATATTGTCTCATTTATTTATTGATATTAAATAAATAAATTGTAAGCATGTCTAAGGGTACAGGGTATTTTGCAATCGGGAAACTCGACTGCTGCCAGCTTACTTGTTTTGATATTAATTTTCAAGTATTAAGTTAGGCAAGTGTCTAGTCGGAGCGCCCTTTGAGCTGAAATAACAGCAAGCAAGGCTATAAAGAGGTCGCTGGTGACCCCGGTTGCCCTAATAAATAAAAAAACAAGTGAGAAAAGATGGTATACCCTTGAAAACAAAAAAGTTTTCCATACAAAGACTTGTTTTCATATCGGTTGTTTGTATGGCAGCTATATGATATAGTGATCCGATCCGGATCAAACTTTCAAAAATCATATATGGCTATGTCAAATGAATAAATGTTTAATTCAGTTGCAATAGCTTGCTATCACAAAAAAAAAAAAATCATGCCATCTTATACACCAGGTTCAGATTAACCCACACCAAATTCACACACGAACACATATTAGGGGGTTAAGATATCTAACTGCTTTCTAGAGGCTATAGTCAAGGTCGCACGTATATGGGTCAAGATTGTTTAAGTATGCGCCTGTTGCTTCATTTTTAATTTCTCATGGTCTGATGTTTTAATCTTTTGCTGCCCTGTTGAGTTTTTTTGCGTAGATTACCAAATTTTTCCAACTTTTCTCTTGTAAGCTACTTTTGCTCTCAGCTCTAGAGGTAGAAAAGGCTTCCTGATTTGATTTTTGTTTGGTTGTGGGGATACATGTGTCCAGCTGCATGCATTGAGTTAGTTAATGCCTTAATCGCAAGATCAGTTTCATCCCGAGAATTTAGCGATCCGTCTAGACATGATCAGAGCTGAGATCAAAATTCTCCTCTATTTTGAATCTGTTTTGTGGGAGACCAGAGTAGATAAAAAGTCCAGCAGATCAGAAATTTTTCAAGGGTTAGTACATTGGCTTTCTAGCCGATAAGGTTGAGTACTTATTGTTGGTTCTGCATTTATACAGTTCACCACCTTTTCGATTTTTTGGATTTTATTTAGTATTTAGTATAATGCTGATTTTTCTTGTGTTAAAGTCTCACCTCGCAGTACTTACGCATAGCATGGTTGATTAGAGTATATGTTTTCATGATTTGGCATTGTCGCAATGTTTATTGTTGATCACGAGCTGCAGATGGTGCTGGCCTGGTATTGGGTATATTTGAGCTTATGTTTGGCGATGGCTTGGTATATGCTTCAACGTTTGTAACTAGCAGCATGATGTTCATGAAAGTTGGCACATGTGGCTGATTCATTCTTTTCTCAAGGACACTTTACGCTTGGGTGATTCTGAGCATATTTAACGCACCTAAATGTTTTATGTGCCCGAGTTCTTGGCATCGATAGCATTATACCATGTCACTTAATTCACTTGGTGATCCCTCTAATTACATGCCCTTTCGATAGAGCTTGCTTTATAGTTTCAACTTTTGTAAAGTGATAAATGTTTTTGGCTAATACCCTTAATGCCCTTTCCTGCTTATGCTTAAAAGCGTGGTAGCTTATCTTGTCTTCTTCAGAACTTTTAATATATGCCTTAATTTTCGTACATGTCCGTCTCCTTTTGATTTATATGTTAAATGACTAGTGCCCATATTTGGCTTGAGGTATTGCAGAAATCCGTTTATATCACTAATATTGGATACAAAAATTGGTGGTGGTTATTTAGTAGGTGCATCTTTTTCTACAAAAGATGATGCTTGTGTTGGGTTCGTTTTTTGCATGGTTGGGAGCGACTTCGTCGTCCGTGTCTGCTAAAAAGACAAAATGGTTTGCATCTCTGGATGTACTGAGTCCAAATTCTACGGCTGAAATTGTTCTTATCACAGCTCATCACAGAGTTATCATATTTTCGCTTTATTGTGAATCAGCTTGCATCTTTTGCCACGCAAAATTATTGCTGTCCCCATCTCCGGCTGAATATATGGTTTTGCTACTTAATAGAAGCTAATTGCAGTCGCTTATCAGTTGTTTGTTCTATTTATAGATGACCGATGACCAATGCTCGTTGATGTTGGTTTATCTTATTATTTTTGTTTATTTGTTTTATCCAAAGTTACTTCTGCCGAAATATTTGACATTAACTTCCTGGTGGCTTTTATTAAGGAATGATTCTTACAAAAATATAAAAGGAATACATTTGTATTGTACCAAAAATACAGTTTGTATACGTTTAATGTATAATATAAAGTAAATAGTGTATTAATTTCTTTCATATTTAAATGGAGTACTGGATGGACAGTAAATGGATGTCTGTTCTATAAAATCGTGTACCAAGCCTTATTACACGATCCAGCCAAGCATATCCTGTCGGATGTAGGAAAACGTTTAACATGTTAAATGTGCAGGTTTTCTTCTCATTTTTATCTCACGGCTAGCCTCTGACACCTTTAAGATGGATAATATGGCTCACATCCTAGACAAATCAAGGACCGTAGTAAAAGGAATTTTAAATATTCTAGCTCGAGGCTTAGAATATTCTTCAAGATACATGTGCCTTTGCCGATATTCGACACGATTTGTTCGGCCAGCTTTTGGTCGGAGAATATATTCGTACAAGAATATTAGCCGAGTACAATATCAGCCGAAAGGAGGTAAACTCTTTAAAGCACTGACCACCCTTTTTTTAAAACTAGAAACGTCTTTTATTTGTACCTATCGCAATACTCAGGCCATACGGAGTAAGACCCCTAATTTTAGTTCTTCAAGTTAAGAGGTAAAGTTTAAAAATTCTGGTGATTTTGAATTCCTTTGTATTAAAATCTCTTTGTCTGCTCAATCGCTCTTTATTATCTGTTTTATATACCATCTTCAACCAAACCGCCTTCATACCAGCACGTACCAGTTTTAAATCTTATGTCGGATAGAAAACTGCTATTGACCCTGGGTGAATTTAATATACCAGAACTCACTTGGTCAAATTATGAAAATTCATCTTTATCTGTTTTAACAGACCATGATTTTACTGCGGGTATGTTCGGCAAGTTCATAGGCCAAATTAACCACATATTTATTTTTTTGGGTCATGTCCAAGAACTGTGCTTTGCATCTGATCCTGATGGAATCCCCCTTTCCTGAGCTCTGCCACTTCGACTCCAGAGGATCCAAACAAATACCAATGCTTGAGGTTTCCATCGAAATCCATACTTTGACCTTAAATTTTAAAACTCATTGCTTCATAAGGATGACATTTGCACGCGGCTGCCGCTGCATAACGTACAGCCCACCCTCTGCCCAACCGACCGAGGGGTGCTGCCATTTATCGTGCGGCTCCGATCGTGGGAATAGATCCGGGAAAATAAAGTATAGAAACGATTATGAGAAAGAAGTGGAGTGCGTTTGTTGCTCTGAAACGTAGGTGAGAATTGAGGATTTAATAGAACAGGAAGTGCAGATTGAAGTAATAGAATGTTCGTCGTTGTAGTCAGAACACAAAACCTTAAAAGGCTCATGCTGAGCATATGTAGATCTACAAAAACTTAGCAACCGAGGACTACAATTTCTAGACCGTCTATATAGACTGTTAAATGTTAGTGGTGTTAGTGGATGCTGGCTGGATAATGACACCCAGCATCTTTCTACGATTGGCTAAGAACGGTAAATTGATTAGAAGGAGTCTGTTAAAATAAGATGGGAGGTGAAGACTTGCATCCCAGTTGAGTCCACTAAGATCAAACATCAAGAAGTTCTTTTGAACGAATTCGATGCGATTCGTTTAACCCCATACTGAGGGGTCCAGACGCATGACCCGTACTCCAGTATTGGACATACTAAAGGTACGTATAAGCTTTTAGTTATATAAGGGTCGTTGAGTTCCTTAGACCATCTAAGGAATCCCATAGAGAAAGTATGTGGCCTGGTTAGGGCACTTAGGATAAAAAGACATTAGCTTATATTTTGACCCATTAAGTTTTAACAGATTGGTTGAACACCATTTTTGAAAATTGTCAAAATCTGACTAAATATAGGGGATTTTATTATTTTATTTTTTTTTTTTTTTTTTTTTTTTATTAATTTCCTTTAAATTACATTCTGTTTTTTATAAAGAATAACAATGAGTAATGGTTGAAGAAAGGAAAAAAGGTAGCGGCCCTTCCCATTGCAAGGGTACGCTAATATTTTAATATTTTAATATTTTACTAATACGCTAATGTTTTAATATTTTACTAATAATTTAATTCCGTTGGAGTTTTACGTTTTAGTCTTCTCGGTCCCAGCTCTCTCATCGGTATTTGTCTCAGGTTTGGGTTTTGGTGGTTAAGTAGTTGATTTGTGTGTTTTTTGCTGCTTTTTTTAATAGTTTCGTTGACTGTCTCTATGTTTAGATCTTTATGTATATCTTCATTTCTAATATACCATTCTGCATTTGTCATTGTTCTTAGCATTTTCGATTGCGTTCGCTGAATTAGTTGTAAGTGGGATTTACTGGCAGTTCCCCAGATTTCTATGCCGTACGTCCATATTGGTTTTATTATCGCCTTGTATATTGAAATTTTGTAATGTAGTTTTAGTTTAGAGTGTTTTCCTATTAGCCAGTTAAGTTGTCGAAATTTGTTTTTTATTTCATTTCGTTTGTTTAGGATGTGCTGCTTCCATGTCAGTTTTGCGTCGATAGTTAGTCCAAGGTACTTGGCATATGGGCGTAACAATATTTGATTGTTGTTAATTTTAATTGCGAAGTTTTTGGGTTGTCGTTTTGTGTATATTACTTGTTGAGTTTTGTCTTTATTTATTTCGATGCCCCATCTCTCAAACCAGGATACTGTTTGTGTCATGATTTGTTGTAGCGTACTTGCAGCTGTTTTTTCACACGCGCTTGACGACATTAATACAGTATCATCTGCAAACGTAGCAATCATTGATCCAGGGATAGTTGGCTCTGGAATATCGGAGGTGTAGATCAAGTATAAGATGGGCCCAAGCACACTACCTTGGGGAACACCCGCTGACACCGGCATAATATCTGAGCATTCATTGTCATATTTGATATAGAAATATCTGTCCGTTATATAGCTATGTAGGATGGTATACAGGTTGTCTGGTAGTATATTTCTTAGCTTATGCAGCAGTCCTTTGTGCCATACTTTGTCAAATTCTTTAGCAATGTCCAAGTACACGGCATAGCAAAACTTCTTTTCGTCAAAATCTGTTGTTATTTTATTAATTACTCGATGGACCTGTTGGACAGTCGAGTGCTGCTTCCGGAAGCCGAATTGGTGAGGAGGTATTATATTTTTCTGTTTTAGGGTTGGCTCGATTTTATTTAATAGGACTCTTTCGAATACTTTTGAGAGGACAGGTAATAGCGTGATTGGTCTGTACGAACTTACAGTATTGGCGTTTTTATTCGGTTTCGGAATTGCTTTAATTTGGCCTATCTTCCAAGTTATGGGAAAGTATTGTAGTCGCAGGATTCCGTTAAACAGGTTTCTAATATAGATGATTATAGCGTCTGGTAGTTCTTTCAGGATTTTTCCTCCGATTAAGTCATATCCGGGGGCTTTCTTGTTTTTAATTTGTTTTATGTGCGATTTAATTTGTGCCTTTGTTATAGTTTTAATTGCACAATTTGGGTTGGTGATTTGTGTTGGAAGCTCAGCGTTGCCGTTGTCCATGTCATTTGTAAATGATGTTTTAAAGTGTTCAGCCAGAGTGTCTGCTTTTTCTTTGTTTGATCTCGCCCATGTGTTATTGTTTCTTTTTATAGGCGGCTTGTGTATAGTTGAGTTCGTCAATTTTTTGGTCGCTTTCCACAGAGAATAATTTGTCGATAAGGAGGTTCCGAGGTTGCTAAGGTAGTATTGTAGCCGGTTATCTTTGTCTGCCCTGAGAATTCTCTTGAGTTCGTCTGTTGCTTTATTAAGTTTGTGTTTATCTTCTGGATGCCTAGTCCTTTGCCATATCTTCCTAAGGTTGCGCTTTTGTCTGATTTTTTCTTTAATAAAGGCGGGAGTTTTCTTTGATGTAGTCATTTTTATAGATGGTGTCGATTACGTTGCTGCATTTATGATGTTGTCATTTAAATATGCTATTGCGGAGTCCAGTTCGTTGTTTGTCTTTAGAGAGATATTTATTTCCATGTTCTGTTCCAAAATCTCGCGAAACATAGTCCAGTTTGTTTTGTGGTTAAATAAAGGGGGTCATTGTTGTTTTCTTCTACTCCACCATGTAGTGTAATTAATATTGGGGAGTGGTCGGAGGAGAGGTCTAGGCATGATTTTATTGTTAGGTTATCGCAATTTATATTTCTTGTAATACAGAAGTCAATTAAGTCCGGTAGCTTGTTTGTGTCAGTTGGCCAATAAGTCGGCTCGCCTGTGCTTAGGGCATGGCTATTATTGCTTCTTATTGCGTCATACAGTTGTCTTCCCTTTGCAGTGGTAAGTCTGGACCCCCATGTTATGTGTTTGGCATTATAGTCACCTCCTGCCAGATACCGATTTCCCAGTGATTTTAGAAAATCGAGGTATTGGTCTTTTGTGTTGTTAAATTTAGGTGGGCAATAAACTGCAGATATATTTATTGGACCCGTTGTGTCTGAGGTCGATATGGTAGTAGCCTGTATGTAGTCCTTTTTGAATCCATTAAGCTCTATGCACTTTATGCTTTTTTTAATTATTACTGCAGTACCACCATGGGCCTTACCGTCCGGGTGATTAGTAGAGAATATATTATAGTTTGGTATGTTTATATATGTTTTGTCAGTTGAGTGCGTTTCGGAAATGAGCATGACGTCAATTAGTTTTTCATTTAGGAAAGTTTTTAATTCAAGTATATGGCGTGAAAGTCCGTTAGCATTCCAGATGGCGATTGTTAGGTGTTTATTTGTCAAGTTTAGATGCTAGAATCGTGATTATGTTCAGCATATTTGCCATTTGGGTTATTAATTGTTTCATCAATTGTTTTAGTTCGTCAAAATCATTTTGTGCGGTTTGGCTTAGTTGCGTTGGAGCAGGCTGTATATTAGGTACGCTGGCAGTTTGGATTGCTGAGTTGGTTTGATGGCTAGGTACTTGGTTTCTATTTAAGACTTCGGCATAGGATATTTCTGGTGTCTTTAAGCTTTCTACGTTATTTGTTGTACTGTATTGTGTCGTTTGATTATTTGTTTCTGTTGCCGGTATTTCTTTTTTCCGGAGAGTTGGGTATTTTTGGATTTGTAGTGCTTTGTACACCATACAACCTTTATAGTTTGCAGTGTGGTTTTCACTGCATAGTGCACATTTAATACTTGTTCGGTCCGATCTTGTATTAATAGTGCAGGATGATGAGCTGTGTTTTCCAGCGCATTTTACACAAGTTGGGTCTTTGGTGCAGTAATTTTTGGTATGTCCATATTTTTGGCAGTTTGTACATTGGGGAAGTGTTCGCTTTGGTCGCGGTGGCTCAAAAATTACTTTGCAATGAAGAAGGTGCTCAATTTTATAGATGTCTTTATTATTTTCTTTCATTTTGAGTTCAATAGAGAATAGAGGCAATGGTTGTTTGGTGTCGTAGCGCTGGATGTTGTGTAAATTTATAACTTCATGTCCTTGCTGGGCTAGTTCATTTATAATATCGTCTTTGTCTGTAGCATGATGGACGTTACGAAGGATTACCTTAAATCCCCTCTGGTCTTTTGGTCTGAAGGTGTAGTATTTGGTCGATTTATTTTTTAATAGTCCTAATATGTTGTGATAGTGAGTAGTTTCTAGTGGCTGTATTTTTATTTCATTGGTTGACAGTGCTTTAAGTTCATATCGTGTTTCTTTCAATGAGTTTAAAGCAGTAGTTAGTGCGTATATGTTTTCAACATTTTGAACATATATGGGGGGCGGTTTTGCTTTTTTGTGCTCAATTTGCATTTGCGCATTTATGGTTGCATTTGTCCCATTGTCAGTTTGGTTTTCGTCTTCATCATCTTGTGCTAGTAACTCAAAGCGGTTGCTTGAGTTTGGCTCGGCTAGCCAGTACTCTTTGAGTGTTTTTTGAGTGGCGGTTTGGGTTTTATTCTTCTGTTTCTTGTTGCCATTTAAAAGATCTTTGGAACCGTTTGGAGACTGATTTTCTCGGTGACGTTTTAAGTTTTGTTGTTTTGGGAGAGAGGATTGAGATTTGTTTATTGTTATTGGAGCGGGTATTGAGGTTGTGGGTGTTTTAATATTCGCTGAGGAAGAGCGTATCGGCATTGAAGCATAGCAAACTGTAGTTGTTGTTGCTATAGTTGCTGTAGTTGTGGTATTTGTGTCTGAGGTTGTTGAAAGCGGAAGAGTTGAGAGTGGGAGAGCTGAGAGCGTAACTGCTGTGAGCGGGAGCGTTGAGTGTGTGTTCATTAATATCTCGGAAGTTGTTGATGGTATACGCGCGGGTAAATTTGGCGCGCATTCTGGTCTTCGTTGCTGAGAGTAATTGTTGGGTCTCTCCAATGCTGGAGAGCAAGATCGCGCTCTTTCATCACTCTGCGGGTGCAAGTTTTGGTAATTGTTTGTATGATTTGATATGTGGGTGAGTGAGATGTAGGAGTTGTTTTTGTTTTGTTTTGCTTGAAGCTCTCGCTTCTGATTTTGAGCGCCGGGTGCGCTCATATTTTGTTTAGTTTATTGTTTTCACTTGTTTCTTGTTTATTTATTCACAGGAGTATATGGGGTTTTGTAAAAAACACATATAAATATGTATTAGCGTCTTTTCGCTTTTATATAATGGTTTTCACTTGGGATTGAATTTTGCACTTAGACTTCAATATTAACTGGAGCTTTGTTAAAAACACGTCCGTCGGGGTTGAAGATCGAAGGATCAATTATTTTATTGAAGACAAAGCTTAACTTCGTCTCCATACATAAGAACCAGAGAGTTCACAGAGCACAGAGAGAGAGCACACATTAATAAAAATAGTGAAGTGTACCGGCTCAAGGTGGCTTTCGTGGGGGACTCCCGATGTAGCTCTAACAAGGTGAGAGTGTACATCTATAAAAAGGACACGTTGGGTTCTCCCAGCTAGTAGTTAGAAATCCACCTGAGATGGTCTGAAGGAAATCCTAAGATATTAAGTTTACTCAAAAGGAGTGAGTGGTTGACAGAGTCATATGTGTTACCAATTTTTCAAAAAGCTTTGAAATTTCTGACAATTTAGAGATTTTTCTATAGTTTGTAGCATCGGATTTTTTCATTTTTTATGTAGGGGAATTATGAAAGATTTATTCTACATATGGGGTAAGATCAAAGTTTCCAGAGACGGGGAAAATAATTTTTAGAAGAAGTCTGCACAACGGCTTAAACTGAAAAACTGCGCTTTCAGTAAACAGCCTGCAACACCATCAGGACCTGCCGAATAGACTGGTTTTAGTGATTGACTGATTGGCTGATTGAATATTTTATAAATAAGGCTGGTCCATAATTGTAGGAAGTGAGTTCGTTGTTTGAAAAAAAGTTGTGAATTAGGGAAGAGATACATGCTTACGCTTAGTGTTCACAAAATTGTAAAACTGCTTCGGATCATGTGTAAACTGGATCCGGCAGCGGTATATATAATTCTAATACCCTCAGCGTTATGCACGGTGTAGTTTGACCGAGCTACTAAGTATCTTGAAAAAGTTACATTAAAAAGTTACATTATTTGACCAACTGATATGAAAACATACCCTCAGTGAAATCATGGTGTGTTAAAAGTGATAAAGATGGTGAATTCTCGATGTTTGACCATCTAAGTTCAGCTAAATTGAAGTCTCATAGAGTCACTAGCAGGTAACTGTCGGACATGCGAGAAACCAGCTGAATGGCAGATGAGTGGTGCCTGTATGTAGGCTGTTCTGAAGAAGGTGCTAAGTATAAGCATGTGATGAACAGTGATTGAAGCTACATAGTGATTTTCACACATAGAAATTCTAGATCACCAGGATTCGATAACTTACCCTCTTCAGAAGCGAAGTCGGATTCCAGTGAGGTTAGAACTCTTCCTCCTCTTCGTAGGGGTCGGTCCCGTCTGTAAATGGTGTACCTGTCAGGAAAACTTCGCAGCCAAAAATCTCCGGCTTTAACAGGCTTTTGCAGTAAAGACTATTATCTGGGATACAAATAAAGAATTGTCAGAATAAAGTTACTCGGAACTTACTCCGAAGACCCCTAGTATTTTTATAGGAAGGAAAAATAGATGTTGTTCGTTTTTTGAGGAAGAAGATTTTGTTAAGGAAAAATAAGATGATCGTTCAGGGATTTTAGGCTTTGGAAGTATACCTCCCACAGGCTTGTTAACTTTTTTTTGACTGTAGTCGGCTGATGTTCTTGTACGAATATGTTCTCCGGCAAAAAGCTGGGCGAACAAATCATGTCGAACATCGGCAAACGTACATGTATCTTGAAAGATGACGCAAGCCTCGAGTAAGTGTATTTAAACTTCCGAATGTCCTCCACACTAACAGCGACCTTAAATTTGGCTTGAATATAAGCCGAAATATAATATCAATTTCTGAGGTGTCAGGGTCCAGTTGCGATATAATTATGTGTTGAAATGGGAAAATCCCCTGTAATGGTTTTGGTGTTACGGTTGGTAAGACCGCGACATCAGTCCCTACCGGGGGTCCGGACGGTAGATTTTCCTTACCAGTTCATTTTATGGGGGTCGACTCTACTGGTGCCGGAGGAATCACCTGAAATGAAGATATCTCGGACGAGTTATGCTCAATTCTGGAGTCAAACTCAGGACCCAAATTTTTGTTTACGACTCCTGCTCTTGGCGTAGCAAGAGTTATGAGCGGCTGCAGGGTTGTCGGCTGATCAGGCTGAAAAGGGATGTCGGTACATACGGCGTCCCTAACAGCGGTTGTTTTAGACTAAGGAGACTCATTTAGCTGGAGGCTGCTGTATTGGGAATCGAGCGCCGAGATTTGGTCGTATATTTTACGGAAACCACCGAGAAACTCTTTGAAACCGTTTTTAGTTTGCCGCATGAAATTTCGCATCTCTTTTTAAACCACGCGACTGTATAGGATACAGCAAAAGTGGAAGCCAGCATTCATGAAATTGCATCCGAAACTGAGGCGGTGAAACCGGCACATTTAGTATGTACGAGGTTTTCACACAGCCAACAGGGAATGTTAGGCTGGGACGCGGAAATCGGTTTATTACACGATTTTATAGCGCAGATGCTATAAAATTGCATAATATACATTTATTAAAATAAAAACAAAAAATTTTATATATATAAAAATATATTGAAACAAATAATTAATTTATTTCAAAACTTATAGCTTTAAACCACTGTACTTGTTTGATAAGAGGCACATAGAAGGCACAGGGGACTAAAAAAATAGCGCAAACTATAAGAGAATAAGGTTTTGCAATAATAAGAATAACAGAAAATGCAAGAATAGGGAATAGAAATAAAGAACAGTACCTTAGATAAGTACCTTGTACCTTGGATAAATAAAATAAAATTGAATTCTTACCAAATATGGTACCTTGCAGACGCGATGCGCAAGGAATCGAGCTAATTATTTGAATAATTAGTATCTTATGTTTTCAACAAATACCGGTTTGTTATACTAAAGGTAATAATTAATCGACAAGCGCAAGAAAAAAAAACGACCGTTGGCAGTTAAATTGAAGTGAAGTGACTATTCATAGACTAAATAACTTTATTCCTTCATTTGATTGGTCCGATCTTAGGGAATGCACCGTTTTACCGCCTTAAAAATATTCTATAATAATAATATTTATGTGTGCCTTGGGATATTCTTCCGACTCAAATGTGCTTCGGCTTGTACAATGCATTTACAATTGTAAATGCACTTCCACGAGCCCACAAAGATTTTGTTAGACAGTACGAACTGAGATGCCAAAAATTAACTGAATCTTGAAAGGAGAATTTACCGCTGCGCATTCTATTATTATTTTATTTAAGCATATTTTTTGTACTTCTGTATATCTCAAGCCTTAAAAAATCTTTTAGCTTAAAAATCTTCTATTTAATAATTCTTATATAAAAACCGTACTTCCTGTAAACTCTCTCTTATTAATAACTAACAACTTAATTTTATTTTAAAGCTAAGGGTACTGAGACACTGGATATTGCTAATATTGTATTCTTTTTAAAATTATCTATTTATTAATATTTATTTTGTTCTCTTCAAAGTAATTCCCCTCGGATAAAATACACTTATGCCAAAATTTTTTCCAATCCTCGAAATACTTAAAAGAACATTTTTTGTAATCTTGTCCGGCTCCTCCTTCGATGCCATCTTTATCTCCATCTTTATCTGCGACATCATTACTGTATTGTTTTTTGCCAAAATTCGCGCACCAGCAACGATGTGTGACTGAACTTGGTGCGCTTTTTTCGGTCTTGGCTCATGCGGCAGCTTCCATTGGCATAATTGAGCTTTGGTTTTCACGGCATATCCATAAACCCATGATTCGTCACAAGTTAAAACCATCTCAAGTATATTTGGGTCGGCATGGACCGAGTCCAACATCTCCTGAGCAATGTCAACGCGACTCTATTTTTGGTCCAAATTGAGCAATTTTGGTACAAATTTCACGGTGACCCGACTCATGCCCTAATCTTTGGCTAAAATCAATTGTCATGAGCCAATATGTTTAGGTCCTCAGAAGCTTCTCTAACGGTGATTTGATGATTGGCCTATTATACTATTAATTTAATACTATTAATACTATTTTCTTAACTTTATCAATGTTTTCGTCTGTTTTTTGAGGTACTCGGGCGTCCTGCACATTCGTCGTTCACATTTTTTCGGTCCTCTGAGAACACCGATAAACTTTGCTTTGGTTCCATGTAGCTCCACCATAATTTATGTTAAAATTCGGAATGAGTCCGAGCACTTTATTTAGTTTCGCATACAAAATTTTATACAGACTTTTTTTTTAAATAGGCAAATATCAAACCGTTTTAGAATAAATAAGAGACATAACTCTACAAAAACAAAAAATATATGTAGTCCGGAGAAATTCAACATTCGCGTTACTTTTGTACAAACCTCATTCATTAACTGTGGGAAGGACCACGCACCCTGGTCTAAGGAGGCTTCTAAAGCCAAATTGGAAAAACGGAATACAAAAATCAATTTTGCAATCCAGATAAAATCAATTCGTCCCTTTAGAGACTAAGATTTATGAACCCTTTGAAGTATGCACCATCAGAATCTAAGCCTTGAACTGAAGAACTAAAACAATTCCTTCAAGAGCAGAAGTTAAACCTAGTAAATATCACCGAAACAACCCGGATATAATCGTAATAAAGCGGACTACCCAAGAAATAACCCCAGAGGGGGTGCAGTGACTCTAGGAAAACAGGACTTATCGTACTTTCAGCTGAGCCAATTAGACTGGAACAAATTTAAATGGCCACCATCTTAGTCTCCACTCATAAAGAAAAGCTGAGGGTCTCGCCGTTGCACATCCCTCCCAACATCTAATGAACAGCAGAGCATTTTGCAGATTTATTGATAACTAACTTCAAAGTCATTGACTTCTTCATTTTGTACTGTTAGTTTATCTCGAAAAATGTATATCCCAGCTAAACATTGCAAATTTATATTTATTTTGCATAGCGGCCCTATAGATAAAAGTAGTTGAGTAATTGTAGTTTAGATACTAGTAGTTGCTCGTTTAAACTTCCCCGTGCATAATGCTTAATGTTATAAGATCAATTTACAGGATCCGAAGCAGTTCTATACATTTTTCAACACAAAGCGAAAGCAGGTATTTTCTCATCCCTTAAAATTTTCTTAAAAACTTAACAAAGTATTGAGTTCCAAGAAAAAATCGTTATAATTTTTACAAAGTTCGTAGTTCTTGATAGTTTTTGTGCAAAACTTACCTTATACAAATCAAACGGCTCGCCTTTCAAATATGGATCGCTTATATCTGTCATTTAAACGATATTCTTTTGCTTCTGAGGAATAGCCAATGAAAATATGTATATTCCTTGCCTTTTACCTTGAACTTGCTGTTTATGCATTTGTCAAGATCAATGTGCTAAACTGATGGCTTGTGGCTTTCCAAGCATCATACCAGTGTTTTTTGGGACATCTATTCTACAAATAGACTGCCATGCTTGCAGCCTCTACCCACAGGAACTCCTCTAGCTTTGTTGTGTGGTGCAGGCAATATTCAACTACCGTTTTATCCCACAATTATACAAATATGATGTGATGTCCTGTTATCATTTTCCATTCCGTCGCTTACAAGCGACTTAATTTTGTTTTCAGTTTAGTACTGCACGTACCTTTGAAACTTTTTAAGCATCTCAAACACTTTATTTTTAGTTTTCATGAAGCAAATATAAATTTTTTGTGAGTAATCATCAATAAAAGTTTCCTGCAATTGAGTTTACATTCATTGGTCCACAGAAATCAGTGTTTAACAACTTAAGCACGGCCTTTGTGACAGGATTCCCCTTTTGTGGGATGGGTAACGAGCAGAGTTTTCCCCGATTCCAGGTGTCATCATTTTCTCTTGCATGTTTTCGGTGTGCATTGCATGTACAAATTGCTTCTCGCTAAGCAACTCTAGATATTGGAAGCTTAGAATGCCAAATCTATTGTGCCAATTTACTACATTTACTAAAAACACCGCTTTTTCGGAAAACACGTACAAATTGTTTTCTTCTGCTGCCTTTAAAAAATCTTGTCGTTGTTATTTTTCACCAGCACTTCCTCTTCTTTACACGTAGTGAAAATTTAATATTTTGCTACTCCGCTTACCAAGTAAAAATTCATATGCAGCTTAGGGATAAAAAAAACATTTTACAATCCTAATTTAGTGTTTTTGTATTTTAATTGTATTATACCAACGCTTTAAGGCTCAACAAATTTGTTTGCTGCCAGTATGACTGAAGTCTTCTTCTCCTCGTCAATTTTTTTTTATTAAAATATTTATTAATGCATACGAGTTCACCATAGACCTTTTTATAGCCTTTCTTTCTGTTTCTACGGCCCTATGGGCCCTCCGGCTAGCCACTTGAACAGTTCTTGAAACAGTAATTAACTCAAGACTGAACAGCAAAAAATGTTTGGTTACTGTATTACGGTTAAAAATACATTCCATGTACCTCCCTTATGTCAATGCCACGTTACAACAAAAAAAAAACAAAAACAAAAAAAACTGTCTTACGTATGCGGGTTCTGGTGTCGGCGATGTGCTTTGCGAAGGTGATTCTGCGATTCAATATTAGACCAAGGTACTTTCCAGAATTGGTCTGTAGTACAGGCCTTCCTTCTATGGCGATAGCAGACGGAGTTTCCCTTAGTAAGGAGTAGCATACATTGGCGGATTCATCGCTTACTGCGCGAATGTTGTGATATACTCTTGGATTTCATCTACCACAAAGGCTTCACAGCTTGATCTGTCGGTGATGCACCCGTCGTCATCAAACGTGTCCAGCATTGTTGACAAGTTGTCTGGTTGCGACATATCGCTACCGGAGTGGTCCCAGGAAACTTCCCTGTGGAACACCAGCCTTCACGTCGTATTTGGCAGAGACGGCTGTGTGAAAGCGAACAGCGAACTGCCTTCCATCAATGTGGGTGAATGTGGGTCAAAATATGGTGCAGGTAGCCTTTTCTTTATTTTCAACAGTAGCCCTGTGTGCCAAACTCGGTCAAACGCTTCCTTGAACTCCAAGAAGAGCTCATTGCTAAATTTTTTCTTATCAAATGCCGTCAATACTTACTCGACAAGCCGGTAAAGTCGCTGCACCGTGCAATGACCAGCTCGAAACACGAACTAGTGCTCAGGAGTAATCCCATAAGTGTCCATAATCCTAACAATCCGGGAAGCAATCAGTCTCTCAAACACCTTTGAAATCGAAGGGAGGAGACTGATCGGCCAATAGGACGCGGGGTCCATTGCCGACTTGCCCGGTTTGTGGATCATAGTTATAAATGCGAGCCTCCACTGTGCAGGGAAGCATTGCAGCTTTGTTATTCAACGGTATGTAGAGAATTGCATGAATTGGTAATGACTTTAGTAAAACGTTGCATATAGTATCGTGGCTAGGTGCTCTGCTGGTATTTGAGCACCAATAAGTTCGAATATCTCACTGGGGGCAAAAGGCCTGATAGGCAGGTCCATTTGGAGCGCTTGAGACAGCCTGGCATGCGTTTCGCTTACTTGCTCCGAGGCCACACGCGCCATCAAAAGAAGGTGCACCATGAAGGCGCCGCTTCTAGACAGCAACGACATATGGTGTCGGACGGACTTGCAGCAAGCCGAGGTTTTTGCTGGACACCTAAACGTTTTCAGCCATTAGGTGCCCAGCAAAAAACTTGGCTTGTGCCATTATCGCGTCATAATCAGTTCCAGTGTTCGCCAGTCTCGCATTGAACTATCCAACTTTGTGATCTGCCAGTGCCCGTTGAAGTTCGCTCTGTGCTCTATTCCACGCTGTTTTGTCCATGGGGTGTCGAGACATCATCCACCTTGTGCGTAGGCGTCTCTTTTAACGGAAGCTGGATCGCGTTGGTGATCGGGATACCTGATGCTGCGGGCTTCCGGTGTGGAGGGTGTGCTGCCAAATTTTCTGCTGTCTTGACTTTGCGGGTGAAGAACTCAACGGCGTCTTCCAAGTCATCCCCAGAGTTGATTTCAATATCGAGGTGCAGAGATTTCTCAATTTGTCCTTTGAAGAGTTCAAGGATTCTTCTCTTGGTTATCAGCCTCTCTGACGTTGGATATCCCATAGCGGCTGCGTCCAGCGTGATTATTAGCGGTAGGTGGTCGGAGCTGAGCTCAACGACAGACCGTATATCAACGTGGATACCCAGGATGCCCCTTGTCAGGGCAAAATCGATGAAGCCAGGAGAGCCTTGTCTGCCAGGCGGGTACCGTGTGGGGCCACCTGTGGCAAGACAGTTCACCTAAGTGCTCAGGGCAAGATTCGCAAGCGCACGACTCCGTTGGTTACCCCTTCCTGCACCCCAGAGCCAGTGGGACGCGTTCCAGTTACTCGCCACAATATACTTCGGGCAGTTATGGTCCCGGATGTCGGTAAACTCCTCCGTAGTAAATGCAAATCTCGGTGGGCAGTGGACAGGTCCAAAGTTAATGGTTCTGAGTACTGTTTGTATGGCTGTAGGCGCAAGTTGCTCCTTGTCGGCAGTAATTGGGGTTAACGGGCAGTGGACTTGGCAGGACGTCACTAGGATAGCTGATCCTACTTTTACGTTGCCATCGCTTGGGTCGATTGCGGGATAGGCATCGAAACCATACAGCCTAGGCGCACCTGTCCCTCGGCAGTGAGTCTCCCTAATCAGCAATATGTTAATTTCCTCTCGCCGCACCACACTGTCAAGTTCGGGCAGCTTGGTGGCCACACCATTGACGTTCCACACTAAAATGCAAAGCGGAATTATTTATGAGGCTCGCTGCACTTGAAGAGCAGTGAGAAAGTTGAGTATTTGCCCCTGCTGCTGCTTCAGGATCATCCACAAGAGGTTCATCTGTTTCTTTAGGATCAGTCGCAGAGAGGTAATACTGTCGTTCACCGTTTTCAGTATGGCTTAAGTTGTGTTGCAGGTTGTCATTGGATGCAGAGCTGAATCACGAAGACTTCTTGACCGAGTGCGGCTTTTGTCATTACGCTGTTGATGGTTATGTTGTGTCTGAGTCTGGTCCTGCTGCTTGTTCCTGCCTCTTGTTATATCAGCATAAGAGACACAACTCCTAGCCATCTGGCCGCTGGGGGCAAGTTGAAGCTCCGAACGCTCGATGACAGTACTTCGGGTACCCATGCCGCGCTTGGGCCGTGAGCGTTGTTGGAATGACTGAAATTTGGAACATTCCGAGTAGTTGGCAGGGTACTGTTTTCCACAGTTACAGCACGTAAAGAGCTCATTGCGTGGCCGAGTGCTACGCAAGCTGCAAGCGCTGCGCAGCCTCCAAGGTTGGTGCAGTGGTTTGGTTGCTGGTTTTGGTAAAGTCTAAATACCCCAGGGCGTTTGTGATCCAGTTCCGGATTCCCCTTGCAGCCGCAGTGATTTTAATATCTGCAAACCTCTTAAATTTCTCCACAAAAGAGTTTACATGCGTCCTTGTGTTTTCGTCATGCTTCAAGATAAAACGTAACAGTTTCTAATATAACTGTACTTTTTATAAAGCCAAAACTTGTGTGTGTAGGTTTTTAATTTTTTTGCAAGCTGCTTCTGAGCACGCATTTATGTGCATGTATGGTTTTGCTTTTAACACTATTTTTCCCATTTCCCATTTTTATGCTTCTCTTGATCTCTCACTTATTTTACACACGCAACTTTCCATAAGTCTGCAGTCACGAGGGGGGCTTTTTATGGCCATGCGCCATATTTCATAGTTGTCGTCATCAAATTTTTTGAATTAAAGCGACATATTGTGGTTTTTTTTACTGTGTTAATTCCTGCATGACATTAACTAGTAACAAACCACGATTAGCAGTACAACAAACATTTAATTTCTAAGCCGACACGTACTATTCTGGGCCCATAACATTTTGGAGTACTATGTGTATATCAATAATAAAAATACAACGAAGTGGTTCGATCGAAATTTTAATGAAAATAAAAGATTATGTATTTGCTTACTTTAAATGTTAACATCTGTTACATATAATTAACTGTAAATATTTCGTTAGATACGAAATATATATATAAATAAAAAAAAAAAATTTTTGATTTTCTCACTTTATTTCGTTCAGTCTCAAGCTGATATTCAAGTACTAAACCCGTTTGCCGCATTCATTCGGATTTTTAATTTTTGGTCAGTTTTTTAGAGTTTAAGATCAACACACAGTTCGACTTAACTAACAAACTTTACTATATAAACATTGGCTCCGGCCGAAGTTACCCTTCTCTTTTTTTTTTATTTTATTAACTCAGGAGCGCATATTTCATAATCGGTTAGAATTACTTACTTTTTTCTCTTTTGTCTAGTGGCTGTATGACCACCCTAACCTAAATTGAGTAAATCGTTGTTTCACCTTAATTTATCCCAAACTAAAATACTTTTTAAATATGTTGGAATGGAACATAATAGCAGCAATACCTTTCGATTTCGGCGAATCACTTATTTTTTTTGGACAGTACAGAAAATGTTTAATTATTCGGCTATTATTGTAGCTTCCTCGCCCACACAGCGGCGTGAAGCTCATCGCCTTCTTAAACTACCACCTAACTACCAAAATAAAACTTGCCATTTGGAGGTCGTTCTTTTTGTAAATTAATACAAAAAATTAAAATAAACTACATATGCCTATTCGGTCTATGATCGAACTGCAGGATCTGTACTAAGGCAAAATACAATAGGCACCCGAAGAAGCAAAGGCTCGGAGAGACACCTAACCCAAGCTACATGGTCTATTCAATAAGTATCGGGACTGGTGTCGTTAATCAAAATTTATTGTAGGTATCTTTAAAGTTACTTAATATTCTTCAAAATACATCCCTCCTGCATTGATATACTTAATTTGGCGTGTCTGCTACTCGTCAAAAGCTCTCTGGAAATCGTTTTCTGAAATGCTTATAAGAGCCTGTGTTACAGCCGCTTGAACTGTCTCTATAGATTCAAATCGATGTCCTTTGAGCTCTCTTTTCATTCGCGGAAATAGGAAAGACTCAGGTGGAGCCAGGCCTGGTCTGTAGAGGGGGTGAGGCAACGTTGTCACGCCGTATTTCGCCAGCAGCTGCAGCAGCTTCGCGCACACTGTTCTCTTCGCAAAATCCTCAGTTACAATAGTGTAGACAGTTCCGACTGAAATGCCGGTCTCCTAACTGATAAGGGCAATGGTTAAACGCCTGTCAGATTTTAACACTCTTCTCACTTTGGCCACCTGAAAATTTGTTCAAGCTGTCGTTGGGCGTCCGACGCGGTGCTTGTCTTCAACGAGCTCCCGGCCTTCCTGGAACTTTTTGTGCCACTCGAAAACTCTTGTACGGCTTATGGCATTATCCCCATAAGCCCGTTAAATGAGTTCAAGGCTCTCCGACGCTAATTTTCCGAATTTAAAGCAAAACTTCACAGCGTAACGTTGTTCAATGGTACTGTCCATTTTAGCGCTCAGAACGCCGCCATAAATCTCGCGCCACAAAAATTCACCTCCCGTCTTAACGAATGTAGGTAGTCGACTAAAATAAGGAGCGCTTTGTTGGCGGGAGATCCTTCTACCCAGCCGACCAGTTGGACCCCCCACCCTCCTCTTCGTTGAGGCTACAGCAAAGCAGTCCCGTTACTTATTGAATAGACCCTGTATAAAGGGGAAATGCTGCATATAGACATATTCTCAACCGATCGGAAGCAATTCCTAACGTGTGTCGACAAGTTCTCCAAGTTTGCAGTTGTGCAACCGGTAATGTCCAGAACGATAATTGACATCAGAGAGCCCCTGCTGCAGCTTGTAAATATGTTCCCCAATATCAGAACTGTTTACTGCGACAATGGAACGATTCCACAGCACCTTGACATAAAAAGCCAGATGCTTAAAATTGGACAAAAAAATCAATGACACAGTGGAGCTGATCCTGAAGGTAAAATATAACAAAACCTTGCACTCAGTTACTGGCAAAAAGCCAGTCGAAGATGTTCACTTAGGGTCCAAATAACGTTGCCTAGGCATCAAGGAATGACTTGTAAAAGCCCAGCAAGACAGCATCGAAAGGTAAAACCCATCCAGGCAAACCGTGTTTTTGAGGTAGGAGAATAGGTATTTGTGAATAACAACAAAAGGTTAGGAAAGAAACTGACCCCATTGTGCACTGAACAAAAAGCAGACCTGGGAACGTCTGTTCACATTAAGGGGAGGGTGGTCCATAAGGACAACCTCAAATAGGCGTTCCCTTTACAGTTAGTTAGTAAGGTAACGTTAAGTATCACCGTATCTTTAATTGCCAGGTTGACCCTCACGATTTTCATTTCTCTGGCAGTAGCGAGTGCCCGGAACACCGACTTTTCGCATGCCGATTACATTCCCGTGGTAGATGGGGACGTACTGGTATTCAAACAACTGGTAACTTGAAACATTCAAGCAACCTTTCCGAGTTCACCATTATGATAGACGAAACAGAGAAACTGCCCGAGTCCTTCCCCCAATCGCATATGCGCAAGTTACTCGAGGTTGATACAGATCGCCTGAGAACTTTCCTGTCCGTCCTTAAGGTATACCATAAGATTGCCAGGAGCTTAGATTTCTTAGGTACGGCCTTAAAGGTAGTGGCGGGTACTCCTGATTCCTCCGATTTCCAAAAAGTCAAGATAACAGAGGCCCAGCTAGTGGAGTCTAACTCTAGATAACCATCAACTCAGAAACCCAAAAACAAATAAATAAATTAACCGACACCATTAATAAGGTGATTATTGCCCGAAAAAAAGACTTGGTTGACACACCACTTTTATACGAAGGACTATTGGCAAGAAATAGAATACTATCTACAGAAATCCAAAATTTGATTCTTACCATTACATTGGCCAAATCGAGCATTGTAAATCCCACAATCCTTGATCTTGCCGATCTGAAATCTCTCGTCGAACAAGACATTCCCATAGTAAGCTTAATAGAAGCCTCTAGAAACAGGGTCCTTCAGTCCGCAAACATTATTCATATACTAATAGCCTACCAAAGAGTTAGGTTCAGATGCAAGAATGTCACCATCTACCCTGTCTCTCATCAACACATCATCTTACGCCTGGACCAGGACACACTGGCAGAGTGTGAGGATGACATCTTTGCAGTCACTGGATGCACCGATACCACACACCACACGTTCTGCGAACGATCCCGGCGCGAATCATGCGCGCATTCGCTCCATGCGGGAAACCCTGCACAGTGCCACACTCAACCTAGCCACTTGCGAGCAATAATGCCTGTAGATGACGGTGTTGTGATAATCAACGAAGCAACGGCCCGCATTAGCACAGATGGGGCACCGGAAATGCTGATCGAGGAAACGCACCTGATGACTTTCGAGCAAACGGCAACCATCAACGGCTTCGAGTTTGTGAACTCACGGAAGGCGCTAAGCAAGCAACCGGGAATAGTAGTTAACAACTAAGCGACTCCTTATACCCTAGCAAATAAGTAAACAATGCTGAAACGCCAGAGTGGAGTTCAGCGCTCTGCGCTAAGAACGTCCGGCTACAGAAAGCTGACACTTCTTAGTTGAAGTGTTATGCTGCGCAGCAAGAAATGCTGAGTCGGCTTGCCGCTCATGTCTTGGTGGCGTGATACATTGTCCCGTAGAGTAAGCTTAAGTTTTAATATTGTGACTTCTTCATTTCTTGCCCAGCATTTGAATAAATCACTGCATTGCTTCGGCGCACAGCCGTAAATACTTTGTTATTATTGACAAACACATTGCTACGCCACAAGGCTAGTAATATCAATTAAAGGGGACGAAGTAAAACCCTCCACCATAATCTTCCAAAGAAGATTAAGCCCGGGACACAAGTCCCTCACCAAACCTCTGCAAGAAGTCTCTGGATCACCGCTGGAGAAGACTTCGCTAATTCTCTGGATCATCAAGAAGGAGACTTTACTAATTTGTACATGAGCCCATAACGGAAAATAAAAATAAGCAATTAATATTTTAAATTCAAAAATTTGGCTACTTTTTCTATCTAACATGGAGGATATAGATGCGGTACCAATGGCGCAAGGATGAAGCCGACAAAAGAAATACATACATACAGAGAAAATACATATTTTCCAAGATTACTAGGATCGACTTAAAGTTTATAAAAAATATGGGAATCATTTGTATATGTCATTAGTTACTAACGACGGAAACACTCCACAAGATCCTTCTTGATTCGAGTGATATTATGGAAACACAGTATTGCCATTTGTATATTTTGGAGAGGAAGAAGAAAAATAAAGGAAAAAAATGTATAAATGTGATCAGCTCCACCATTCGAGAAAAAAATAGAATTGACAATATTATGGTTGATTTCAAAGATTTAATTACTCCTTCGATTAACTTATTAAAGCGTATTCGAACTTCCAAGCAATTTAGCCTTCCATTATAACGTCAAATGCCTTTCGGATAAACGATCAATTGTAATCTTAATTTTCCTATGATATGGTACGTAAACACCATATCTAGATATGTCCACAGGATATTTAAATGCAATTTATAATGGCATTTACAGCTGTGATTGAATATTTAATGGATATTTAAAAAATTAAAATAACAATATTATACTTTTTAAGATAAAATGTATTTAAAAAAAATCCAATTTCGTGGTTATAAATATAAATTGTCAATATTTTTTCTTTCTTTAAACTCAGTTCCTCGAAGCCAGCAGACCTGTCGACATCGTTGTTCTGTAAGTAAGCACGACCTTGTCGCTATTTGTTAAAAAGCAAAAATTGCAAATGTTTTTTTTCAATTTAACGAATACCAAGAGTTAAAAAAATTATATATGATCAAGTTAACGAAAATATTTATGATATCCCTGACCGGAACAAAAAAATAAAAATGTAGGAAGGAAGCTGGCCTCAATGATTAACGACCTGGTTTATATGCTTTTTTTCGGACAAGAAATTCTTTTTATATCCGGTACTCGTAGAGTACCGTTTTTAAAACAAATGATATTAATATATGTAATCTTAAAAAAGCTCACCTCGTTTGGCTTATTGAGCAAACATAATCCATGACCAGTTCGCAAAGAATCGATATAATCTTTTTTACTGCACTCGGAAAATTTGTAGGGCTGTACATTCTCCTGGCCAACAATTGACTGAGCCATAATACATCCATGCCAGTCACGGCAAAAGCATTCTTCGCCTGAAAAAAGTATGTTTTCATTTAAATCTTTAATAAAATGGGGTACAATGTGGTACTAAATTTAAAAAGAAAACAGTACTGCTATAGTAGAATTTTTTGACTATTTTATACCCGGTATTCCCAGCGCCATTTTCCACTAAATATTTTTTATATTGTTTTTATATTTATTACGAGAGCAGGGATAAGTTACTGTTAATACAACACTACTCCAGTTAACTGTTATCTTTTTATGGACTGCTTTAAAATGTTAAGGAAGCTGCACCGTTTAGACAAGCAGAAGACCTCGCTTGCGACCATAAGCGCAACTGTGTGATCATTTCAAGGGAGAGTTTGGCGATGTTCTACCGCAATCCAAAATAATTACAGTAGTCGAAACATGGATCCATCACACACTCCGGGTCAACGTGCAAGGCCAAGGTGGGTGTGTCGACCGCAGAAACGACCGCATTTGGCAAAGATTCATAAATTGGGATACCAGTATATTCTTCAGCATTGGCCCCCTGCGACTATTTCTCGTTTCCAAACCTGAAGAAATGGCAGGGCGCTCATTAAAGAAAAATATTTTTAAATCTTCAAACAAAATCTTTTATTTGCAAAAAATACAAAAATTGTAAAAAACACTGGACCAAAAATAAAATTCTTTTTTGCCCCAAAATCAATTCACTGACTTATATTAAAATAAAATGATATTGAGATAACTTGTATATTATATCACAATCAACACTTCACTTTCATAGCGAAGTGTTTTTTTTTTTGCTATCATTCGATTTTGTTATTATTTTCTTGAAAAAAACAAACCGGAGTTTGTTAATAAATTAATTATTTAAATCTAATACTTAAAACGATTCCATTCGCACTCGCGTCTGCGCGGTACCGTATTTGGTGTGTTTAAATCATTTTATTATTTACCCAAGTAAGGTACTGTGCCCTATTTATTTCTATTCCCTTTTCTTACGTTTACTGCAATTTATACTTTTGCAATAACTCACTCTCTCCTAGTTTGCGCTCCTTTTTTCCATTACCTCTCCCTTGTATCCCGCTCTTACTAGCAAGTACAGTGGTTTCAGGCTACTAGTTTTGAGTAAATAAATCTTTTGTATTAATATATTTTTATATATTTTTAAATTTTATTTGGTTTTAAAAATCCCTTAAAATGGAATTTTATAGCATCTGCGCTATAAAATCGTACAGTAAGCGGATTCCGCGTCCCAGCCTAGCTAAGTGAAAACGTAGTACATACGAAATGTGCCGGTTTCACCGCCTCAGTTTCGGATGCAATCTCTAGAAAGGCTGGATTCCACTTTTGCTGCAGTGGATGTCGCGCGGTTCAAAAAGAAATGCGAACGTTCATGCGGCAAACTAAAAACGGTTGAACGAAGTTGATCGGTGGTTTCTGTAAAATCAACGACCAACTCTCTGCGCTGGATTCCCAATTTAGCAGCCTACAGCTACTAAATGAATCTCCAAAGCGTAAAAAAAACGCTATTAACATTAACACTCAACACACCATGATTTTATTGAGGGTATGTTCGACATATCCCTTGGACCAATCAAATGTAGAAATTAAATTGCTTAGTCTCTGAAAATCAGCCTTGCGAAAGCAGCGAGTTTTGTGAACTCCATGGCGAGACTGAAGGTTGCTAGCAGTAAGGGTTTTAATCGACACCTCAAGCGTTGGTTGGTAAGGATCTTCTGGGAACGAAAGTGGTATGGCTCTGGAAACGGTTATTCCATCTGGGTCCGAAACGAAACATAGATCTAGAAGCCGACCTAAAGAATTCCTTACGTGGTTTATTTGAAAAGCACTGTATTATCGGATCCTCTGAGGGTGAAACCAGTCTAGGTTCGAAAGGTTCTGATGGTGTTCCCGGCTGTGTATTGAAAAACTGCCCTAAGCCATTGTGCAGACCTCTTCTAAAAAATTTCTCTTTGTCTCTGGAAACTTCGATTTTTCCCCAAATGTGGAAGGAATCCTTCATAATTTCCCTACACAAAAAAGGAAAAAAATCGGATGCTACAAACTATAGAGGAATCTCTAAATTGTCAGCAATTCCAAAGCTTTTTGAAAAATTGGTAACACAACATCTTCAACATCTCTGTAGTTCAATTATTTCTCCATGTCAGCATGGTTTTATAAAGCGTCGCTCCACCACCACAAACCTCTTGGAGCTGACCTCCTTTATTATAGATGGCTTCCGTGAAGGCCTTCAAACAGATGTCATCTACACTGACTTTAGTAAAGCATTTGACTCTGTCAACCACTCACTCCTTTTGAGTAAACTTAGTATCCTAGGATTTCCCTCAGACCTTCTCACGTGGATTTCTAACTACTAGCTGGGAGAATCCAACGTGTCCTTTTTATAGATGTACACTCTCACCTTGTTAGAGCTACATCGGGAGTCCCCCACGAAAGCCACCTTGAGCCGGTACACTTCACTATTTTTAACACCACACCTTTAACAAATCTGCAGTTCAATTATTTCTCAATGCCAGCATGGTTTTATAAAGCGTCGCTCCACCACCACGAACCTCTTGGAGCTGACCCCCTTTATTATAGATGGCTTCCGTAAAGGATTTCAAACAGATGTCATCTACACAGACTTTAGTAAAGCATTTGACTCTGTCAACCACTCACTCCTTTTGAGTAAACTTAGTATCCTAGGATTTCCCTCAGACCTTCTCACGTGGATTTCTAGCTACTCAGCTGGGAGAACCCAACGTGTTTTTTTTAAGGATGTACAATCTCGGCTTGTTAGTGCTACATCGGGAGTCCCCCAAGGAAGCCATCTTGGGCCACTACTTTTCACTATTTTTATTAACGACCTACCCCCTGCCATAACGAACTCTCTGGTTCTTATGTATGCAGACGACGTTAAGCTTTGTCTTCAATACAAATCCCCTTCTGCCCAATATGTTTATATTGTATATATATTATATTCAGTCGGATTTGGAAAATTTTCAAAATTGGTGTTCCACCAATCTCTTAAAACTTAATGGGTCAAAATGTAAACTTATGTCTTTCTATCGTTCGTGCCCTAACCAGGCGACATACTTTCTCTATGGGATTTCCTTAGATAGATTAACCCAGGGTAACGATCTTGGTGTCCTATTAGATGCTAGACTTAAATTTTCCGACCATATTTCTACGATGGTAGCAAAGGGCGATAAAGCCAAGGGCGTTCTTGACTTCATTAAAAGATGGTCTAAGGAATTCAATGACCCTTATATTACAAAAACTTTATACATATCTTTAGTACGTCTCATTCTGGAGTACGGGTCATGCGTCTGAAGCCCTCAGTATGGGCTTCATCAAGATCGCATTGAATCCGTTTAAAAGAATTTCTTGATTTTTGCTCTTAGGGGACTCAACTGGGATGCAAATCTTCACCTCCCAATTCGAGTCGAATCATCATTGAGAAAGGGATCAGTTTGATTTTATTTTCATTAAATATTTTCCGACAAAAAAATAAAAAAATAAGTTTTTGGCAAAATAATCAAATTATATTTCATGGAGGAATTAAAAAAAGAGGTGCTTCAAGGGAAGTATGGTCGATTCGAGTCCAAGATGTCGGAAGTCGTTTTAGGTGACGATAGCTTCCAAGAAGAACCACGTACAGGACGAGGAGGAAGAATCTCGACAAGCTCAAACTCCAGTGACAAAGAAGTCACCAAAACCTAGTCAAATAACAGTACTTGCTGTCAGCAACGTACCTGCCTTGAAAAGGCTTCTCGACTCGGCGGTATCATCTGAAGCATATGAACTCAAGATCGCGCGTAATGGCAACTTGCGCATATACCCCCGTGACTCTGATGCCCACAGAGCTATCACTAAAAAGCTATCATCAGTAAATCTCCAATACACTCACTTCTGCCTCCCGGAAGACAGAGCCTACAGGGTTGTGGTGTGCAACTTGGCTGCTTGAACGCCAGTCGAGCAAATTATAAATGCGTTCACCTCCCAAGGTGACGCTGTAGTTAACACCTATAATCCAAAGGTGAAGTCCCAGAATGTTGACTCCTCTGGTCCGGATCCAGGCAAGGCTTTTGGAAAGAACAGAGAAGCTCTAATAATAATAGCAGAGAAGCTCTAAAAAATAAACAAAGTTGGCCGTCAAAGAGTAAGAGTGGAACTGCCGAGAAAAAATGTAAATATGTGTCACTGTTACCGATGTTTTGGCTTTGATCACACCAAAAACTATTGCACCAAAGAGCTCTGATGTGGTAGATGCAGTTTGCCTCATTGGACTAGTGGCATTGCCAGGCAAAGACCTATGATGACCTGGAGTGCGTTAATTGCCAAGGAAAACATGAGGCAACTAACAAGGGCTGCAGAATTTACGTCCAGAGGCTCAAATGCCGAAAAACTGGGATCAACATTACTCCCATGACCCGCGTAGAACACCCACAGCCCATGCGCAACATCAAACAACAAGCTATTCCAACCTCAATCGTGCGGCAGGGCCTATCGTATGCAGATGCGACTAGGACTGGACAACAGAGCACACGACCTGACGGAAAATACTCCCAACAGCAAAATGCTTTCTCAAACGCAAGGTTCCAGACTTTTTCCGAATGCTGCGTTTGCTCCTGCAACAAACGCAGGTGAACCTCAACATTCTAGCCAAACGGTAATTGATGGCTCCCTCGCACAAGTAATCATCTCAATGCAGCAGACCATTGCTGGTCTTCAAAAAACCATCGCTGAGCTATTTGAGGAGATCAAAGAACTCAGAGGTTCTAAGTCGTTGACACAGCGTTATTAATGGCTTGTGAACTGCGCCTCGGAGCCTGGAACGCTCGTAGCATTATCCCAAATGCTATTGAGCTTAAGGTGTTTCGCAGCAAGCACGAAATTGATGTTATGCTTATTTCAGAGACACTCCTACACGTCGGATCCTACCTCAATATGATAGGTTACAGCTGCTATCGAGCAGATCACCCAGGAGGTCGCCCCAGAGGAGGAGCTTGTATCCTAATCCAGCAGGGATTAGTGCACTATCACCTGCATTCGATCACAACGAATCACCTACAAATGGCGACGGTAAAAATTTCCACTAATTTGGGCGAAATTACGGTGTCAGCTGTGTACCTTCCTCCAGGCCTGCCTTGGAATTCCTCTGAGTTTGATAATCTCCTTGGTCAACATGGTCAAAATTTTATCATTGGAGGTTATTTTAACGCTAAGCATCGCCTCTGTGGTAGTATAAGAGCGAATGCTCGAGGCTCAGCACTTCACGATGTTATTTCCGGCAGCTCAACTCAAGTTCTGGCTACAGGCAGACCCACTCACTACCCGTATAACACGAGGAATGTACCTTCATGTATCGACTTCTTCTTGTACAAAGGTATAGCTAACAGTCTACTATCAGTACGCGAAGAGTATGACCTATCTTCTGATCACTTGCCGCTGATCGCTTCACTAACAACGTCACCTCATAGTACCGCCCCTATTAGGATGCTCGTTCCACCTGGTGCGAATATATGGCTGTTTCAGTACGAACTTAACAATGCCTTTAACCTCAATACAGAGATAAATACAGCAGACGGTATCGAGAAAGCGGTTGAAACTTTTATGAAGAAGATCAAAGATGCAGCTCAAATTGCAGCTCCTGGCAGCGCAGTTCACCTACGCAACGTGCGTAGCAGCATCGCTCTCTCTCCGGAAGCAGTAGGACTTTTTAGTCTCAAGAAACGGCGTGAGTTCATCAGGACCAATGACCCAATAATTGACAGACTGTACCGAAGGATATCAAATCGGGTGAGAAAAAAGTACTAGCCGTACTGAAAAGAGAAGCAACTGACGCGTTCCTGGGGAAAGTTACTGCCGATGAAAACTCAAAATTCGCGCTCTGGAAGCTCACGAAGAGATTCAAGAGACAAGTTGCTCCAAAGTTTCCAGTTCGTAACCCAGATGGCACTTGGGCAAAATCACCACAGGACAGAGCTGAAGCGTTTGCCAGAAACCTGGAGGAAAGATTTCAGCCGTTCGAGACAGCATCGCCAAGACGAGTACAACTGGTTGCTGAATCCCTAGAAGCCCCATTGCAGATGGCTCTTCCTGTAAAGCCTATTAAACTCACGGAATTGGAAGATAATATCAAACCCTTCGCAATAACAAGGCTCCTGGTGCGGATCACATCGATAACCGCTTCATTAAGCTGATGCCCCACAGAGCTTTGATATTCCTTGTACTAATTTTCAACTCTGCTCTTCGACTGGGACACTTCCCAAGCGCCTGGAAGAAGGCGAATATCATTATGCTCCATAAAAGTGGGAAGCCAGCAGAGGAATTAGACTGCTATCGCCCAATACGCCTGCTTCCAGCATTTGGCAAACTACTTGAGAGGTGCCTCTTGAGAAGATTGCTCGAGTCCCGAAAGGTCCAGAAAGCTATTCCGAAGTTTCAGTTTGGTTTTAGACTCAGGCATGGCACACCTGAACAGCTACACCGCGTAGTGAACTTTGTACTGGAAGGTTTCCATGGAAAGGAGTACGTCGTTGGAGCTTTTCTGGACATCCAGCAGGCTTTTGACAGAGTGTGGCATGAAGGAGTTCTGCACAAGCTTAAAAGGCTACTAAATCCTCAGCTCTTTATGATAATAAAAAGCTTCCTCCACGAGCGATCCTTTAAAGTAGTACAGGACGGACTGTCCTCCCAGACAAAAAGAGTCAGAGCAGGTGTACCCCAGGGAAGTGTGTTAGGTCCAACACTATATAGCCTGTATACGCACGACATGCCCTCAGCTGACAACATGTCGCTTACAGATCCCAATGACCTGCTAGTTGCCACTTTTGCTGATGACACTGCAGTCCTGGCCAGAGATACTTGCGTCTATACAGCCACTGATACGCTTCAGCTTTATCTAAAAAAATTTGAGAACTGGGCCCTACGCTGGAACATTGCAGTCAATCCGGAAAAGTGTGTTTCAAGTGTGTACACCCTGAGAAAAGACACATCAGCTGGTGTGTTTCTGCATGGAGAGCTTCTCACACAATCGAACGCCCACAAATATCTCGGTGTCACTCTGGATAAGCGACTTACATTTCAACGCCATGTAACGGATGTAACTCGGCGGCTCAAAACAAAGGCGAACAGCATGGCTTGGCTCCTTAGGCCAGGAAACAAACTTTCAGTTTCCAACAAGGCCAAAATTTATAAGGTTGCCTTGTCTCCTATTTGGAAATATGGCATCCAAGTGTATGGCATCGCCGCAAAGTCGCACCTCAACAAAATTCGTGTGGCTCAGTCGCAAATCTTGCGTAAACTATCTGGAGCAGCTTGGTACATCCGCAACAAAGACATTGAAAAAAGAGCTGAAGGTACCAAGGATTGGTGATGTCATCAACAAATATGCAACCGCGTCCGTTAACAAATTGGGAATCCACACAAACCAGTTGGCTCGAAAACTCTTGATGAGGAGACGTGTATTGGGACTGAGGGCGAGAAGGAGGCTCCTGCGCATTCACCCAACAGATCTGCCGAGAAGATATATTTGATAAAATTAATTCATGCCTCTCGACTCCCTAATTAAGTAGGTTTAAGTATGTAAATATGTAAATACTCTATATAAATTATGATACTCTGCAGTATAAGTTACTACAAACAGTAACAGTGGACTGCACTGTAAATAAATACAATTTTTATATAAAAAAAAAAAAAAAAAAAAAAAAATCACCTCCCATCTTATTCAACAGACTCCTTCTAATTAATTTACCTTCCCTAACCACTCGTAGAAAGATGCTAGGGGTCGTTTTCCTTTATAACCATATTAATGGTAATGTAGACAGCCAGCATCTACTAACACGACTAATATTTAACTTTCCAAATAGACGTACTAGACATTTTAGTCCCCTATTCCTAAGTTTTTGTAGATCTACTTATGCCCAGCATGAGCCTTTCAGGGTTGTATGTTCTGACTACAATGACTTATATTCTATTACTTCACTCTGCACGTCCACTTTTATCAAATCCTCAATTCTCACCTACCTTTCAGAGCAACAAACGAAATCCTCTTTTTCCTCGTAATATTTTTTAAACTACAATCTCTCGGGTCTATCCCCGCGATCCGAGCCGTACGATAAACGGCAGCGCCCCTCGGTCGTTTGGGCGGGAGGTGGTCTGTACGTTATGCAGTGAGAGCCGCGCGAAAAATATGTAATCTAATGATTATCTTGTGTACTTCCTTTTTCAAGACTACTTTAAAGTATGGTAATAATATTATCTAATCCTAACTTATAGTACACGCTTTATATTTACAATGTTTTGTAGTTCTTCTGTTAATTATTATTTGACAAGATTTTGGATTTGTCTTCTTTTAAGAAAGCATTGTCAGTTGCTATTATATAAGCACATCTCTTATTTCTTACATCGTGCACTTGTAAAAATGTGTATGAGTGTATGGGATCTCGTACATAACCAAATATGTATACCATTTCCCTAATACAATATTGTGTAAAGAGAGACAAGAAAATTACAATATTTACACCTCTAACCTTTAACCCATAAATATGTCTACTTTATCGAAGTTATAAGATATGATCGGTTGACGTAAAATGGTAGCAGCTTTTATGCTGACAGAGACTTCACTTTCCTGATAATTTTTTCTGGTTGGGCTGTAATTGCCATGGTGTTGTTTTGATTGGTTTGTAATTAATAAAAATTTATTTTTAGGCAAAAATATTTTTTATCATATGCAATAGATGTAGTCAAAAAATAATTTTAAATTATATGCAACTATATACATATTGATTAAAATATTAATAATATAATAATATTATAATATAATATAAATAAATATATATTATAATATTATAATATAATAATACAAATTAAATTTATTTTTCAAGTCTGCTGCAGGTAAGGGATAAAAAAAAGCATCGGTTACTGTAAAATTATAAAATAACTACTTTTAATTTAGGGACGATGATTTTTTATGTATCAAAATTGCACGCGTTGCAAACTATTACATAATAAGTAGACAATTTTTTTAGAGATATGTACATATATGCTTAAATTTAATTTTTGCTTGCCGTGCCGTTGGTCTTATGGCTTGAATTGGATTTTATTTTTTTCTTTTACCTTAAAAAAGTCACATTTACTTTGGCGAGTTTCGGATTTTATAGTTAAATTTAATTTAAACTCGAAAGTAATCTAAGATTCGAAGTCTAAATAAAAGAATAATCCCCTTTTAAAAACCGAAAACACACTGACCTAACCCATAAGCACATCAAACAAACGTGCATGGCTTACCATTACGGGCTTACCATCACAATTATTAGCTCACCCAAAATCCATTTATGTTAAGTTATTAATATCCTTCCTAGACAAATGTAAAAATTGAACATAAAATTTAACAAATTACAATTAATTACTATAACTAAACACGGATAACAATTGTCGATTCTTTTACTTAATTATGTTTTATTTTATGTCACTTGTTATATTGTAAACCTAGTTTTATACATACTCGTACTCTTTATAGTACCCAAAATATAAACTAAATAAAATAATTTTGTCCAGAAATGTGTAACGCATTAAAGGAAGCATCTCCGACCCCACAAAGTATATATATTCTTGATCAGCATCAACAGCCGAGTCGATATAGCCATGTCCGTCTGTCCGTCTGTCCGTCTGTTTCTATGCAAAAAAATAGACAGTAGTTTTAAAGCTAGCGTTTTGAAATTTTTACCAGATCATTATTTTTGTTGCACGCAGATCAAGTTTAAGAATCGGTCGGATCGGACCACTATATCATATAGCTGCCATACAATCGACCGATATGAAAACAAGTCTTTGTATGGAAAACTTTTTCGTTTTCAAAGCTATTGCAACCGAATTCAATATGTGTCCATTTGACATAGGCATACATGATTTGTGAAAGTTTGGTCCGGATCAGATCACTATATCATATAGCTGCCATACAAACAACCGATATGAAAACAAGTCTTTGTATGGAAAACTTTTTTGTTTTCCAAGCTATTGCAACCGAATTCAATATGTATCCATTTGACATAGGCATACATGATTTGTGAAAGTTTGATCCGGATCAGATCACTATATCATATAGCTGCAATACAAACGACCGATATGAAAACAAGTCTGTGTATGAAAAATTTTTTTGTTTTCCAACCTATTGCAACCGAATTCAACATTTATTCATTTGACATAGCCATACATGATTTGTAAAAGTTTGATCCGGATCGGATCACTATATCATATAGCTGCCATACAAACGACCGATATGAAAACAAGTCTTTGTATGGAAAACTTTGTTGTTTTCAAGGGTATACCATCTTCGGCAAGCCGAAGATAACTTTTCTTACTTGTTATACCCTGTACCCATTAAAAATGGGTGAAAAGGGTATCATAATATGGTGCAAATGTATGTAACAGGCAGAAGGAAGCATCTCCGACCCCACAAAGTATTAATATTCTTGATCAGCATCAACAGCCAAGTCGATATAGCCATGTCCGTCTGTCCGTCCGTCCGTCTGTCCGTCTGTCCGTCTGTTTCTATGCAAAAAATAGACAGTAGTTTTAATGCTACCGTTTTGAAATTTTTACCAGATCATTATTTTTGTTGCACGGAGATCAAGTTTAAAAATCGGTCGGATCGGACCACTATATCATATAGCTGCTATACAAACGATCAATCAGATTTCAAGTCTTTGTATGGAAAACTTTTTTGTTCTCCAAGCTATCGCAACCGAATTCAACATTTATTCATTTAACATAGCCATACATGATTTTTAAAAGTTTGATCCGGATCGAACCACAATATCATATAGCTGCCATACAAACGACCGATATGAAAACAAGTCTTTGTATGGACAACTTTTTGGTTTTCCAAGCTATTGCAACCGAATTCAACATTTATTCATTTGACATAGCCATACCAATAATTTTAAAAAGACTTCTGATTTTTACATAAGTACTTATTGCAATTTTGTAAAGATCTGCAAGGATATACCATCTTCGGCAAGCCGAAGATAAGTTTTCTCACTTGTTTTTTTGTGTTTTTGTTAATTATTTTATTTTTATTTATAGTTTTTGCTTCTTAGTGTTGTGGAGAAATATAGGTGATCTTGTAGCGATTTTAGCTGCTGTATCTGCTTGTTCATTTCCGACTATTCCCGTGTGTCCTGGGGTCCATAGCAACTTTAGATATTTTGTATAGCGGCGAGAGTAGAAAGAGAGTCCGTGCATATGATGTATTTTTCTTTTTTTCTTGCGCTTACGAGTTTTGCCGCGATCAGCATCGTTTCTGTTTTTGCGGTGAAGATTGTATATGTATATGTATGTATATGTATAAGTTGGTGTAACGACATGTATGTATGTATGTTAGTTCTTGTATATATTTTGTTAGTTCTAGTACGACAGATTTATTTTTGTAGAACCATGCTGGGACTTTTTCCCAATATTTTGTATTGTGTATAATGAGGATGTTAAGTGCTGTTGCATTGTTTATGGTATAATAGGTCGTAGACTGTATGAGATTGGTGGTGTTCTTTTGCGTTTAAGTTGATTGATGATTTTTTCGAGTAGAGGTGAGCAGGATGTATTGGTGGTCCTATTAACTTGTGTTTCTATGCTCCATTGTATTCTGGTTGCCAAATCCGGATGTCCAGTTTCTGCCAGCATGTTTTTGTTGGGAGTGGTTCGGAAAGCCTTGAAAGAAAATCGGATGGTGGCGTGGTAGGGGGTGGATAGTATTATAGATTTTTTTTTTTTTTTTATGTTGGTTTTGTTTGTTTTGCCGTAAATACATAGTCTATTTTGGATAATACAATACATTTTTAGATGTATTTTGGAATTTGACGATGTTTCATCTAATGTTAAGCTAAGTTTTTTTTAGCATATGTGTAGGTGAGATGATTTTTCGCTTGAAATTTTTGTTCCAGTGAAATTGCACCATTGGTTAATATAGTTAAATATGTTGTTAATTTGAGTGTTATATCCTGGTTTTAGGACGAGCATGAGGCAGAGGTCGTCAGTGTTACAGGTAATGGGGATCCTTGTGAAATGCAGTTGCATCTCGTTTGACGGGCGATAATGTTTTTAACGAAATTTGTGCAGATATAATTATCTTATAATAATAGTGGGTTTATTGTGCATTTGTTTGTTTTGTATGCGTATTGATTTGGAGAAAGGAGGTGTTCTTGATTGAGTGTCCATATGATTCTTTTTGATGTTGTTTTTTTTTTTTTAAGTTTCGGATATGCAGGATAGAAGTGATATTGGGCGGTAGCTATTAGGAAGGTGTTTTTGGTTTTTTTATTCCGGATTCTTGTTGCAGTTTTCCACTGATGCGGAATGATGTTAGTGTCTCGTTTCCTATTCTATAGGTCTAGAAGTTTATTTTTCACGGTATTTTTGGAGTATTTTAAGTATTTAATAACTGATATTGTCATGTCCGGGGTAGTTTTTTAAGGCTGTCGAGGCAATATTGAAGTTCTATTGGTGTTATAGGTGTTTCAATGATTTTAGTTCGGTTATTTACGAGGTATGTAGTGTGAAGGTGAGTATGATAGGGTGCTTTGTTTTGTTGAAAATAGGGTAGGAAATTAAAGTGTTTTGAATTGTCTGACCAGTATTTGGCGAGTGCGTTGGCTATAATAGTTAAGTCGCAGGTGTTTCCTATCTCTGTTTCTATAGTGTGGATTTGGGTTATTTTTCTTACTCCTGTAATGGTATGAACTTTATCCCAGAGTGTCTTTGTTGTGGTGTTAGGGTTGACGTCTTAAGTAAACTTAGCAAATGCGTGTTTTTTTTGCTCTTATTACTTTAAATTTGAATTTAGCATTTGCTTTTTTATATTTTAGAACGTTTTCTGAGCTTTTTGAATTTTTATTTTTTAAATGACTTTACTTCTGCATTTCACTAATAGGTTATTTTGCGATTAGTTTTGTTGACGTTTGAAGTAGGAATTGTATTATTTGCACTTGCTTTAATGATTTTTAGGAATTGTTTTGCTGATTTGTTTGTGTTGTTAGTAATGTATGTGTATTTTAAGTGATTCTTTTTTAATGTTAGCCCAATGTTAATAACGCCCAATGTGCTGAGTGAAGATTGTATCTTTGTGTTCCAAGAGTTGAAGGTGTGCGTGTTTTTGGAAATAGCTGTATGAATATTGGGAAGTGATCGCTTCCGTCTAGATCATAGGATGTTGACCAGGATGCGTTTAGGCTTAATGGTGGGGAGCATATGGATCATTTACATTTGTAAATATGTTGTGTGTATGGTAGTGTGTGTGGTTTCCGTTATTTAATTCTATTAAGATTAATGCTATTTTGGACAAAATTTGCAATTGTAGTTCCACTTTGCTTGTTTGCGGATGAGCCCTAAAATTGGTGCCATGGTGGTTAGTGGCTTATTAAAATTGTTGACCAGATCTTGCTCGACGCAATTATCTGTTTGGGATATATAAAGGGTGTTTTTTTAGGTTTATGTTTTTAAATTGAAAAATAAAATGCACAGGTTGCGTTAGAGAGCTAAATTTTTTTTGTATTTGAAAGATAATTCGATGGCTTTAATAATGGAATATAACTTCGGGCAAATGGCCACCATACGAGTTTTTACGAAACTGCATCCGGGAAGTCCAATTCTCGGCCACTTTTTCAAGCATCTAGGGCCGTATGTCGGCAATAGCTCGATTAATGTTGGCTTCTAGGCCCGAAATCATGGTGTGCTTGGTTGCATAGATCAACGAATTTAAATACCCCCACAAAAAATAATCCAATGGTGTAATATCGCACGATCTTGGAGGCCGTGGCACAGGGGCATTTCTGGAGATAACGCTGTTACCGAACACTTCGCCCAATAAGTCGATGGTTTGACGGGCTGTGTGGCAAGTTGCGCCGTCTTGTTGAAACCAAATGTCTTTAAGACCATTCTCACGCACTTTTGGAAACAAAAATTCGTCGAGTATTGCTCCGTAGCGGTTCCCATTGACGGTAACATTCATTCCTTTGTCGTCTTTGAAGAAATACGGCCCTATGATAAAACCGCACCTAACTGTGCATTTCTCTGGGTGCATCGATTGCTCATGGTATGCTTGTGGATTGGTGTCGGCAAAACTTCTCGATTATATTGCGCACAGTCCGAATTGATGGCCGATTATGAGCATCACAAAACGGGCGAAGCCAACGGTGCGCTTTAACAAACGACCTCAGATTTTCGTATTAAAATTCAACGATTTGGTACCACTGCTCAGCTGTTAACCTATTTATCATGAATAGCCAAACCAAACTGAACATAAAGCACTCGACACATGTCAGCTGACATCAAAGATGGCCGAACTAAATCCTATTGAAAAAAAACCTCCTAAAACAACACCCGATATATACTTATTACTATAAACGGATTGGAAATTTATAGCCTTGTGTTTAATATCTTTAGATATAAATTGAGCTACTCCTCGGTTGGCCTTGGAAGCTGATGCTCTTAAATCATTTTTATTGTACTATAT
The DNA here is from genome assembly GCA_035047645.1 of Drosophila merina. Classification (NCBI taxonomy): domain Eukaryota; kingdom Metazoa; phylum Arthropoda; class Insecta; order Diptera; family Drosophilidae; genus Drosophila; species Drosophila merina. The sequence goes on along the minus strand of JAWNPH010000051.1, from coordinate 316,483 downwards.
AAGTAGAATTTGTTTGTGTGTGTGTGAAAGATTGTGCTGTTCTTGGTAAGATGGGTTTCTTGTAATGCTAATATATGGGTTTTTGGCTTTTTATAAGGAGGGAGATATCTTGGTACTTTTCTTTGTAAACGTAAATGTTCAATTGAAGTATATTTATTGTCATAATGTTAGGGATGTGTTAAGTATTTGTATACCCTTTCTCAAAAACCGGCGATGTTTTGCTTATAATGCAGTTCATTTCAGGTGGAGGGATTGTTGTCAAATTCAATGTTTCCTTCAGAATTGTTTGTTTCAGTAGGCATTGAGTTTATTTGGTGTTTTGCTTTGTTAAGAATTTCGCAATGTCACTGTCTGTGTCCATGTCTGAGTTGGTTATTACTTTCTGAGTAAGTTCAAAAGGGTCGCAAATGGTATTGCCTTTGCAATATTTGGCTGTGTTGGCAGTTTTTACATCTTGTCGAGATTGGAATATATTCCTTGACTCTTGCGATATGCCATTAGATTTGGATTTTTTCAGGTAGGTTGTATTGGTCAAAAGTGAGCTGGACGACGGTTGGAGATGTTTTGCCGTCAATTTGTCACGAATATTTGTATACATCGACTACTCCCTGTGCAATTTATTTGGCATATGCCAAAGTTCTTTTGCTGCGATGAGTTTAGTTGGTTTGTATACCCTGTACCCATTAAAAATGGGTGAAAAGGGTATCATAATATTGTGCAAATGTATGTAACAGACAGAAGGAAGCATCACCAACCCCATAAAGTATATATATATTCTTGATCAGCATCAACAGCCGAGTCGATATAGCCATGTCCGTCTGTCCGTCCGTCTGTCCGTCTGTCTGTCCGTAGCAACGCCTAGATCTCAGAAACTACAAGAGCTACAGACATGTGCCATTAATCGTTGGATAGGTAGTTACCATACGCAGTACAAGTTTGTTGTTTTATTTTAATATCACCCCCCGCTCCCCCGCAAACCGCAAAAAACTGCCACGCCCACAATTATTAACCTAATTATAACCACAATTATTAACCTAATGCTATGCAATTCGGCATATGCGTTGGTGCTTATAAAAGCTATCTAATTTTTAAATTTGAACCAAATCGGATAAGAAAAGCGGAAGTTATGCCACATGCAAAATCTATGGCAAGGGAAGCAGAAACGCAGCAAAACACGCATTGCGCGACGCCGACTGCGACGTTGACAGCGAAATGTGTATGGCTTTATGACACACGAAACTTATTTTCATAACCAAAATCATACCAAATTTATACTGTTATGGTACTCTTTTCTAATAGAATATTGTTTCATTTATTTATTGATATTAAATAAATAAATTGTAAGCATGTCTAAGGGTACAGGGTATTTTTCAATCGGAAAACTCGACTGCTGCTACCTTACTTGTTTTCATATCGGTCGTTTGTATGGCAGCTATATGATATAGTTTTCCGATCCAAAACAAACTTTCACAAATCGTGTATGGCTATGTCAAATGAACAAATGTTTAATTCGGTTTCAATAGCTTGGAAAACAAAAAAGTTTCCTATACAAAGACTTGTTTTCATATCGGTCGTTTGTATGGCAGCTATGTGATATAGTGGTCCGATCCGGACCAAACTTTCACAAATCGTGTATGGCTATGTCGAATGAATAAGTTTTTAATTCGGTTGCGATAGCTTGGATAAAAAAAAAGTTTTCCTTACAAAGACTTGTTTTTATATCGGTCGTTTATATGGCAGCTATATGATATAGTGGTCCAATCCGACCGATTTTTAAACCGATCTGCGTGCAACAAAAATAATGATCTGGTAAAAAATTCAAAACGCTAGCTTTAAAACTACTGTCTATTTTATGCATAGATTTTATTTTTAGACAGACGGCCATAGCTATATACTTTATGCGGTCGGAGATGCTTCCTTCTGCCTGTTACATACATTTGCACCATATTATGATACCCTTTTCACCCATTTTTAATGGGTACGGGGTATATCAAGTCTTTGTATGGAAAACTTTTTTGTTTCCCAAGCTATTGCAACCGAATTCAACATTTATTTATTTGACATAGCCCTACCAATAATTTGAAAAGATTTCTGATTTTTACATAAGTACTTATTGCAATTTTGTAAAGATCTGCAAGGGTATACCATCTTCGGCAAGCCGAAGATAACTTTTCTCATTTGTTTTTAATGCTTTAATGTTTGATGTCATTGATTTAACAATGTTTGCAAAATTAGGTATGAATTTTCGATATAATCATAAACATAAAAACTACTTTATTTCTTTTTGTGTTGTGTTTTTGGAATTGGGAATTTTATAATTGCCTTAATGTTCTTTGGATTAAGTTTTATACCTTCGGTCGTAATTATGTGACCTAAAAACTCTGTTTCATTTTTTAGGAACTCGCATTTGTCGAGTTGGAGTTTTAAATTAGCTTGACATAATTTTGTGGATACTGATACTGACGGATTGTCGTCTTAATAAACCAGACAATCCGATATATCAAATCTGCAAGCAGATTGTTCATACATCTTTGGAATGTTGCTGGAGCATTTTTCAATTCAAATGGCATTCGGGTATATTCGTAGTGACCATGTTTGGTAGAAAAAGCTTTTGCAATCAAATTAGTTTCCATTTCAATTTCATGGAAGCCTTTAGGTAAATCAATTGTTGTGAAACTTTGGCAATTTCCTAATTTGTCCAATATTTCGTCCATTCTTGAAATTGGAAATTTGTCATTGACAGTGATTTCGTTTAGACTGCGAGTCTAAATTTTGGTTTTCCTGATGCGTTACTTTTCTTTGGAAATATCAAAATTGGTGAGCAATAAGGAGATTTTGATTTTCGAATGATTCCTTGTTCGATTATCCTACTTATTTATCTATTTACTTCCTCGTCTACTGACTGAGGATATTTGTAGGGTTTTCTGTATTCAGGATTCTCGTGTTTGGTTTGAATAGAGTATTTTTTCGTGCTTGTAAAGGTAAAATTGTAACCTTCACGATATTGAATATTACTAAATTCATATAAAACCTTTTTTAGTCTTTCTTTTTCTTCTACATTTAGGTGCTCTAATTCAAATACATTTGTTTCTTCCAACGAGTTATTGATGTCGTAATTAGACGATTGATCTCCAGGTGAAAGCAAGCTAGGGCAGGTATCTGTCTCTACTCTATCAATTATTTCGTCACCATATTCGAAAGAAATTCGTTTTTCATTTAAATGGATTGTTTCTTTTGCAAAGTTTATTTTAGCATTGCAATGTTTTGGGAAGTTTCGATCTAATAGGATTTCATACTCTTTTGAAAAATTATGAATGTAGAACTTCTGCTCTTTTGTGGAAAGTTCATTGGGTGCCATAATAATGCTTCTTTTTAGTATTATCGATCCATTGATCGTAAATACTATATTCTTTTTTTCTCTTTGTATGCATATATTATCTTTCATAATATTTATGGATGACCCGGTGTCAACCATACCCTTTAAGGATTTATTCCTCATTCTGATTCTGACAAAAGGGTTTCTTCTTCTTCTGTTTCCGAGGCAGTTTGATGAAAATTTACATCCATTTTCATCTGACCGCTCTGACTCTCTCTCTGTCTTTGAACCGGGGGACTAGGATTACCGTTATGGCTAGTATGGCAGATAGTTAATTTTAATTCAGTGGATTTTGAACCCTACCTCTATCTAATTAATTTTTAAAATCATGGTATAACGGGGGATTGCTAGTTGGACTTGTCTGGGAAGTAGTGACATTTAAATTTTTTTAATGACCCGCAAACGTTATCGCTTTATTTCCTTTATGTCTATTAGCCTTGTTTTCTTTAGTTTCCGCAATTTTCTCTTCATATAACCCTTCCGTTTGAGCTGCTATTTTTAAACCTGATGTAGTCGTTGTCATGTTTATCAAGAGTCATAAAAAGTCTATCGGGAAGTTTTCTAGAAATTACATCTTTAATTGTTTTTTCGTGGAAGGTGCGTAATTAATAACTTCTTGTGGGTTTTGCTCTAATGCTAGCTTATTACTAATAGGAAGGGCTTTCTTTTCTATTTCTTCGACAAACTTACGTAAGCTTCCAATAAAATTTAGTTGAAGAGTCTTCTTTGCAGGTTCAATAAAGGGTGTGGTTTTTGAACTCCCCAATTAAAGTTGCTTTTATAAAATTCCAGTTGATAGCTTGGACTTTCTGGGATATCTTGAGGGCGTCTTCCTTCAATTGTACTTCTATAGCTCCTTATTGAATGGGCTTCTGACGTTCTTCCTCAGTTGGATATAATACCAGTATATAGTCGATTCTTCTTATAAAAGTACTCAGCATATTCGGCGATCCACCATAGGCTGGTATGTTCTTGATCTGCGCCAGAGGCTTCTGGTTCTGGTTTATACAGTATGGTTTAATTTCCCACAAAGCACTGACCGAATTGAATTTTTTAGTTTTCACAATATTTCTTTATATTCTTTGAATATTTGCGAAACACTGACCAAATTGCAATTTCACAGTATGGTTCGTTGGTTTTTAATTTTTCCACGACCGAATTGGTTTTTTTTTGTTGGTTCTTTTGTGGATAACAATGTTTTACTATCACTTTCGATTTTTGAACCTAACTCACTTCACATTTGCGGATTTTTTGAGGGTCCTTTTACCGTAGGATATTTTCAACTGTTATCCTACAGACTGCGCCATTTACAACTCCGACTTATCTCGAACTCGAACTTATCCGGCGATCAAGCCTCAGTTCTTTCAATTTATTGAATGAATATTCTGTAGAGCTTTTACTTTATTGAACGGGGTGAGTTAATTTTGAGGTATTCAATTTGATCGGGATTTTTAGGGTTTTCCGTTGTCTCCAAAATGTTTATGGCTTTCTTTGGTGCCGATATGTCTAGATGACGATATATGAGTCCTACAATTTTGTTTTTAAGAATTGCTTTTTTGGGCTGCCGAAACTTGAGTGTTTGTCTGGTTAATTATGGGGACGTGCCAGTGGACGCTTATGTTTATGTCTGATCGGGCATGGGAATGTTAATGACCGATTACACTTAGGGTGCGTGTTAAAATATGCTGACCTAGTATTACTTTGTGTGATACAATTACAGTGGGTTGCTAAGTTAAAGGAAATGTATTGGACAATGGGATACATGTAGATTTGGATATGTCACTATATTTATATACGATATGTATTATATATATAAAATTATATTTATATATATATATATATATATATATATATACAGATATATATATGTGCCCTGAATAAGTCGAAGTCCATTCTTATCCTGTGGAAAGTTTTCTTGAATACCCGGTACTCATAGAGTACAAGGTCAACTTACAACTGGTTTTACGGCCTTATGACGGCCCTTAGGCATGGGATAAGAATTTATGCTTCTATTAGAACTCCTTTGAAATCGTATTCCATAATAAAACCAATCATCAGCTAAGGATGGGGGCTAACTAAACCTCTTCCGATCTTTTGGATCATGGCACCTGGTTGTAAAACGTAACTCCACGTCGAACTAAATTGTTCTACCCGCATTTACGTGTTTAACCACAGCCACAGCCATGCTCCAAAAAGGGAGCCTACTTCAAAGTAAGGCCGGAAGAAGTTCCGTGGGCTTCCCGACTCCTGTGATACCAAAAATTATCACAGCCTCTCGTTATACGCCGTGCTACAAAGGACACTACCAACTTTGACTCACGGACAGTTTCGTGTCGGTGGTTGCTTAAGTTAAAAAATCTACTGGGATTAGATATGAGTCGGCCGAGACCAAATAACTAGATGCTATTGTCTTATTCACCATGCTCATGAACAGTAACCAGATCACTCAAAAATGGGCAGCGATATTTCCAACAATCCTTTAGGACTTGTGACAAGACAGAGTTGTAGTCCCATCTTCCTCATTATCCGTGGTACCAAACAAGTCCTCTGGTCAGGTTGGTGCCCCTAAAGAGCAATCCCAGTTTCAGTTATTAAGAAGCTCGGGGAGTGGTCACCCCGGCAGCGGGCAAAAAGTCGACGAACCGTTAAGCCACCGATACACTCGATCCTGATACACGCATTATTAACTCATCACTAAGAAGGTAGGTTTAACAAATCCAAGAATTCGTCGTCCGGCAAATTCGGCTTGTGCACACACATTCAACATATTAATCCAGTCCCCTCACCATTTTTGATTGGTTGTTAATGTTACGCAATACATATTGCAAAATATAATTGTTTGCACCAAATTTGTGAAAAGGTTTTATCACCTTCATAAATAATATTTTTTGGAAAAAGGCAGATGTGAAACAAGTAAAGTACCGGGTATCCTAATCAAGAAAGTCGACATTTTTCATTGTCGTATATCCACTAGAACTTGCTCTTTGTCGTGTATATGCTGGTTAAAATTAATGTTGCTATTATGATCCATCCATCTTTCTTGCATAATTGCAAGTATTGCTGTTTTTTTTGTGGTTTCTTCAATTGTGATTTTCTCATCGTGTGGCATGCAAAAATATAATAGTGGTGGTGCAAAATGAGTTCGTAAAGTGATTTTACGTTTTGTATACTTGTACCTATTGGTTACAAAAAGTCATATATCCCATTGTCCAATACATTGCATTTCACTTAGCAACCCACTGTAATTGTATAACCCAATGTAATCCAAGATCAGCATATTTAACACGCACCACAAGTGCGATCGGTCATTAACATTCTCATGCCCGATCAGACATAAACATAAAGTCCAATTGGCCATAAACATTCCCATGCTCGATCAGACATCCACTGACACGTCCCCATAATTAACCAGACGAACACTCAAGTTTCGGCATCTAGAAATATCGGCACCAAAGAAAGCCATAAACATTTTGGAGACAAGGGAAACCCTAAAAATCCCGATCAAATTTAATAATTCAAAATTAACTCACTCCATTCTGAAAGCTTATTGAAGTTCACTCAGAACATACACTCAATAAAGTAAGAGCTCTACAGAATATTCGTTTAATAAAATAAAAACTTGGCACTGAGGCTTAATCGCCAGATAAGTTAGAATATAAGTTCGAGTTAAGGTTTGTCCTTACATATCTAACTTCCCGCTTTGGATCTAATAAAGATTAAAATATATTTTTTATCTGAAAGATACCCCGTAAGAAATGAAATAACTTCACTACATTTCGATATTTTTAAAAATGAGGGAGATTCGATTATAATTTTGATTAGAATTTTGACTTTGGTGATAATTTGGTAATTTGAATTTAAATTTCGATGATTATTCCTGTATCCAACTTTCTTGGACAATTGCAAGTATTGCTGTTTTTTTGTGGTTTCTTCAATTGTGATTTCCTTATCGTGTGGCATGCAAAAATATAATAGTGGTGGTGCAAAATGAGTATGTCTAAATATGTGTTTAGACATGATAAGTAGGCAAACTATAAATATATTCTATTTATGGGCTGCAATAACCATGTCACTGGACAGCATGAGTGGCAACTACAGATAAGTACGATTGCAGCGGGCTATTTCAGAAGTGTTAAGAGATGTGACCACGCGGGAGGTGATTAGCGCGGTCATAGGCCTCAAACATAGATTTAAGAATAAAACTCAGCTGCATTTACAAACGCAGACTGCGGCGTCTTACAAGCGCTGCATTATATAATAAGATGATAAGAACCTATGTAAAAATGAATAAAAGGCGAAGCCCCCGCAGTAGCGAGTCAGTTAGATTCAAACACCCGAATTGAACTTATTAGGTGTACGCACAAGTTTATAGTGTGAACATTTTGGTCCTTCGAGAAATTCTGTTGTTTTCCCCACCAGTGGTAAGAAACACAGAATAAACAAATAAGGTAGCAGCAGTCGAGTTTTCCGATTGCAAAATACTCTGTACCCAAATTCAAATTAGATAGCTTTTATAAGCACCAACGCATATGCCGAATTGCATAGCATTAGGTTAATAATTGTGGGCGTGGCAGTTTTTTTCGGTTTGCGGGGGAGCGTGGTCGTGGCAGTTTTTTGCAGTTTGCGGGGGAACGGGGGTGATATAAAAAAAAAAAAAAAAACTTACACTGCGTATGGTAATTACCTATCCAACGATATATGGCACATGTCTGTAGCTCTTGTAGTTTCTGCGATCTAGGCGTTGATACGGACAGACAGACGGCCAGACGGCCAGACGGACAGACGGACATGGCTATATCGACTCGGCTGTTGATGCTGATCAAGAATATATATACTTTATGGGGTCGGAGATGCTTCCATCTGCCTGTTACATCTATTTGCACCATATTATGATACCCTTTTCACCCATTTTTAATGGGTACAGGGTATAACAATGCGGAACAATTACACAATCTTTATAAAACCATTAACTCAAACAGAGAATCAATGCAAATACCAAACCAATAAACAGAAATCATGCCATCATATACACCAGATTCAGATAAGCTCACACCAAATTGACACACGAACACATAATCAAACAAGTATGGTAGCAGCAGTCGAGTTTCCCGATTGCAAAATAATCTGTACCCTTAGACATGCTCACAATTTATTTATTTAATATCAATAAATAAATGAGACAATATTCTATTAGAAAAGAGTACCATAACAATATAAATTTGGTATGATTTTGGTTATGAAAATAAGTTTCGTGTGTTATAAAGCCATACACATTTCGCTGTCAACGTCGCAGTAGCCGTCGCGCAATGCGTGTTTTGCTGCGCTTCTGCTTCCCTTGCCATAGATTTAGCATGTGGCATAACTTCCGTGTTTCTTATCCGATTTGGTTCAAATTAAATAGCTTTTATAAGCACGCATATGCCGAATTGCATAGCATTAGGTTAATAATTGTGGGCGTGGCAGTTTTTTGCGGTTTGCGGGGGAGCGGGAGGTGATATTAAAATAAAACAACAAACTTGTACTGCGTATGGTAATTACCTATCCAACGATATACGGCAAATGTCTGTAGCTCTTGTAGTTTCGGAGATCTAGCCGCTGATACGGACAGACAGACGGCCAGACGGACAGACGGACGGACGGACAGACGGACAGACGGACAACAATTTAAATTTGGTATGATTTTGGTTATGAAAATAAGTTTCGTGTGTCATAAAGCCATACACATTTCGCTGTCAACGTCGCAGTCGGCGTCGCGCAATGCGTGTTTTACTGCGCTTCTGCTTCCCTTGCCCCATTTCCGTATTTCGTATCCGATTTGGTTCAAATTTAAAAATTAAATAGCTTCACGGCGCATGACGGACGGACAGACGGACATGGCTATATCGACTCGGCTGTTGATACTGATCAAGAATATATGTACTTTATGGGGTCGGAGATCCTTCCTTCTGCCTGTAACATACATTTGCACCATATTATGATACCCTTTTCACCTATTTTTAATGGGTACAGGGTATAAAAATAAAAAATACGAAATAAAAAAAACTTGAGTTTTTGAAATGAAAAAAAAAAGTCACATGGGGCCAAATCCGGTGAATACGGTGGTTGATCTATGGTATTGAATGCGTTTTTGGTCTTAAAATCGTTCATAAGTACAGCTCCGTGCGACTGCGCGTCAGCTCTGTTGAAACAAGCCGAGCATTGACGCATCTCATGCTCAAATTATCCGTCAAAATCAAACGAGTTGTTTCACGGCTGATGTTTAGCTTATGTGCTATCTCTCTAACACTCGCATGACCATTTTCGAGCCCGACTTCCTTCACTTTTTTTTTGTTATTGTCAGTGTTAGACGTCGAAAGAAAATATTTAGCGCGGCAGTTTTAAAGGTCATTTTTCGAAACCTTCATGCTATTAGAGTAAATATGGGGTTTTGCCCACGTTCAATAACGGAAGAGCTGCGCATCGGTGCAAAAGTCCAAGTTCTTTTTTTGTATACACTTATTTTCGTCACAGTATATATAGTAAGGTAAAAAATACTTTCCTGTTTTGTATGAAAATATACAGTTCATATAAAAAACGGTATTTATGATTTGAAACACACAATAATAAATAATTTTTTATATAGACACGTATACTCATATAAGTAAATTTTGTCGTTAACAGCAGAATATTATTGAAAAAGCAATTAAGATCAAATATTATTTAATTTAAAATGTATTTTATTAAATTTTAGCTTACGTCCATCGTCATGTCCCATGCCTATATTGTGTCCTATCATGTGAGCCATTGTACCAGCTAAAAGATGTGGTTCATATACGTTTACATCCACACTGATGCCCACTGCGCGTGGCGTGCAAACAGTTTCAGGAACAGCCATGCCAGCTTCCCCACCGGCAAAAATTTCTCCTCTGTATAGCATAAGATGGAATCAAAAAAGTCATGTTATTTTAAAATTTAGTATAAATAGGTATAAATTTACTTACGAAAGCAACTGAGTAGTATCTCTCTCCACTTGAAATAAATTACGAGATGTATAATCGTTAAAGTTAGAGATGGCCTTGCTTATATCTTTGCTGCCATCGATAATGGCTTGATTTTTTCCCCACGTCTCAATGTAAACAACCGATACTCTTGTATTTAGAGTTCGAAAATACTAAAAAAATATTTTGAATTATTTTTTTTTAAATCAGGAATATATTCAATAACTTACCAGATCTGCTATATTTGCAACTTGTATAGCATCGTGAATCACTTCGGCACGTGTACTTCCATTGCGTTTATCAAACATTGCCTTATCGACAACGATTGCCGTTTCAATGTATTTAGTAGCTTCTCGTACATCGCGTCGCATACGCCCAGTACCATCTTTAAAAATATCGTCAACAATACCTGCCACACCCGCAGGCAAATGCTTTGTGCGACGAGATAGCCGCCAAGAGTCCAGATTTCCTGAATTAGCACATCCTTTGTTTGCTTTTGTACGAGCTTCAAAAATAACATGTGGATGTTTCTGGAAGAGGAATAAAGTTTCATCAACTTAACTTGTCAAACACATAAAATTTCTTTAAGACTGAAACATTTAACATTAATTTAGTTCTTTAATTTAACTTTTACCAGTAGGCTACAGGCCAAAGCTGCGATTTATCACACGATGATATAAAATTTCAGCGATAAGAAAAATTAGGAAAGTTTTGAAGAACATACGCTGAATTTATATCATTTTTGGACGATACTTGTTTGATTGTATTAACAATTTGTTTAAAAATAATCCAATTTATGGTGCAAGCTAGATCATTAAGTTTTATTCTTAACCTCTATCTCGAAAATAATATGCAATTCTTTTCGAGACTGTTGTGTAACAGCCTAAGGACAGATGCAAATGAGGCAAAGGCTCTCTATAAGGACTTTTACCATGCGCAACTCTCGTAAATGAAATATGTCTGAGACAGCGTCAATAGCATAACGTACAGCCCACCTGTCGTTTTTTACACGGCTCCAATTGCGGGGATATATTCTAGAGAATAATGTACTGAAATGACACGTATGACACGTAACATTGAAGAAGAGCACGATTGTGTCTCGGAGAGCTGGGTAAAAGATCTTAGAATCTCTAAATATGCTATCGGGACTACATACAAGTATATCAATGTTGCTATTACATGCGTTTCTTCAAAGCTGGTCTCTATATGACCTAATGCGTTATAAGACTGAGTTGTACTGCACAACTTTGTATTCAAAAAAAGAAGAGACCGTGTTTGTGTTTGTGTTAATTTTACAGGTAGAATCATTATACTTTTGTTGTACAAATGGTGACCCGTATCTTTGCCATTCTTGACGTAAATGCCACTTTTTAAGGACGACCGTATTAGATATTCTATTAGGGTAGATGACATTGTTTTAAAGCGCTTTTATTGCTTGTTTGGTGGTGCTTGAGGCTGCCAGTTACGAACGATGCTGACTGCTCAACGCTTCTGCAACGGATTTCGGTGTTTCAATGTCATCCGAACTATCAAGGTAACTTAGTACTTAGTACAATTCTTGGCCCCCGTGGTCCATGACGTGCAGGAATTTCCTCTTCGTCATCTCCTCTTCCTCATCTTCCTCTTCTCCTTCTTCGTCTGAGTTACTGCGCTCCGTGTCCTGTACCACTTGATTTACCGGCACCAGCTGTAAGATTTCGATAGGTGGTTCAAGTCGAATAATGTTTGTCGCAAAATCAATTCTTAAGTTCTGTGCAGCTGACTTAAACTCACTCTCTTAGAATTTTACGTCACGACGGACCACTACTGACCGTTTTTCGGGATCGCAGAGACGATACGCTTTTGTCTCAAATGAATATCCAACGAGCACATGCTCTCTTCCTTTTGCTTGAAACTTCCCCCTCTTGAGTTTTTCCAGTGCAAAAACGAGTGTTTCAAAGGCGCGAAGATGCTTTACAGACGACTTTCGCCCTTTCCATAACTCAAAGGGAGTCCCTCCTTTGGGAACTTTAGTTGGACATCTGTTACGCAAATAAGCTGCGGTTTGCACAGCTTCAACCCACAGAAATTCCGGGAAATTTTCATGAGTTAGGAAATTTTTGCCATTTTTATTACGTGCGATTTGCTCGCTCAGCAATACCATTTTGCTAAGGCGTGTAAGGAATCGTCAATTGTTTTTTAATTCCGCACTCTTTCAAAAAATTGTACAATTGTTTGATTTTATTTTCGGTAACGTTATCACTACGCAATACCTTTATTATTTTATTTGTTTGACATTCAACATAACTTTTGAATAGCTTTAATTTTTCAAGCACTTTAATCTTTGTGCGCATAAAGTAAACAAAGTTCTTTCTTGTGTAATCATCGATAGAACTAACCCCATATCTATTTCCAGCGATCAAATCGACATTAAGGGCCTGCACACGTCGCTATGAACCAGTTCAAGAACACTTTTTGTTACTCGTTCCGCCTTTTTTGGAAATGACAACACACATATTTTTGCCTTATTGCAAGTGTCAATTTGTTTTAATATTAATGTTTTTAATATTCAATCCATGAACAAGCCTTTTCTCACTCGAGTCTTTTAAAGTTCATGTTTAACTATGGGACATACAGAGCGTCTCTCATTGTTATATCCCGATTTTCAGTATGCAAAATCACAGTTCCTATACCAGGTGACTCAACAGATTTATCTGTTTCTAACAAGATCATGGTATTATTTTTACTAATATTATTTGATATATTTGATAATATTTGAAAATTTAGTTTTGTCACAACACATAGGTATGTGCAGTAGCGGCACTGTCAAGGCACCATATATTTTTTCTGTCTTTAACCACACTGCTATGCATTTAAAAATTCGATTGTTCGTTCTCTTTTTCTTTTTTGCCTTCTTTCTTTTTGTTTCGGCATTCGCGTGTTTCTATTGCGCCTACAAAATTTTCCCAAGAATCAGGCAAACTAGACAAAAACACTAACATAACCCGTCTTCCAAAGTTTTCTAGTCTTCTTCACAATTCACGATGTATCTTGGCCCATAACCTTTGTTGGTTATTAATAATTAATAGTTAATAAAACAAACGCAAGTTACCGCCTCAGCATTCACCCTCGGCGGTCCCCCACCAAAGCCGCCTCGACAACCAGAGGTCTTGGGGGCACCAAGAAATACTTTCTTGCGGCTCACTTAAAACGCTGAGACATAGTATCAACTAAACATCCGAAATGCTGCATCGGCGACCACTTAAACGCTGAGACACAGTATCAACTAACATCCGATATGCAACATCGGCGACCAGTTGAAACGCTGAGTCTTCGTATCGATTAGCATTGGAGATGCTGAATCGATCCAAACATCGGGGCCACTTGACGACACAGAACCGCATCCGCTCCACTTCTACTTTTCGGTCGATCAGAATATTAGAATAAGCACAAATGTACCTACCCAAAACTATAAAAACTACGAGAAAGATATTAAACATTCATTCAGGTTTTTAAACTCAACTCCAACGCACGCTTATATTGGGGATCAACACCAGCAAATCTTCACTACTCAACTCCCGGACCTACGTTGGGAGCTTACTGGCGCAGTCGGTAGTTTCAGGCCTAAGGACGATTCAACAGGATTCGTGACGACCAGGACATGAGGATAGTACTAATAATATAGATGTGAGGAATAACAGTGAGTAGAGTGTAAAATGGAGGCGGAAATAATAAGCCGCGAGTTACCAATTAGAAATGGCATTGGGAAATAAGAAACGCAAGTGCAAAGAATATAAAAACAAAAAAACAAAAAATAATAATAAAATAAAGAAAAATAAAAAATAATAATAATAAAAAAAAAAGAAAAAAAAAAGAAAAAAGCTGAAATAAGCGAAATCGAAATAATGCTACATAGGTAAGGCCATAAACTATGAAAATTAAAGAACTGATTTTCGTATGTGAACAGAAGAAATAGAGGCAAGGCAACCTTCTGGTTGGTTAAAAGAAAAGAATTAATTCAAGAAGTGCAAGAAAATGGGTTCGAACAAGCAAACGATCGGAGGTAGATGTCGTGGCTCGAAGTCGCAGAGAACGGCTCGAGCAAACGAACGACTGTCAGAGAACGTTGGCGGTTGTTGGAAGTTCGATACGACTATGGGGCTCGCCGGTCGAACGATCGTCGAACGATGTTATGCCGTCGGTCGGTGGCAGTAGAAGGTTGGTGCGCAGCGGGAAAAAGGGGAAATGATCGAGCCGAACGGCTCGATTGCTGATTAGAAGTTTAAAAAATCCGGTTTATTCGCATGTATTAGGCAGGGCACTGTAACGCACAGGGCGGCTGCCTAGCATGAGGCCGAGTTCGGTTGATTAGAAGTTTAAAAAAAATTGCCTGATTAGGGGGAAGAAAGATCGAATATAGGAGTTAAAGCGCTCCGAGCAGTCCGGAGCATGATAGTAGGAGCAGCGGATAAAGTCCTGGATTTGGACGAGTCGGAGTTAAATTGCGATCAAATTAAAAGAATATTGATCTCCCACTTTAAAGACAAAAGATCAGAGCAGGACCTGATAATGAAATTAACCCATATCAAACAGAAGAATCTGAACGTAGAAACCCTTTACACTACGGTTATGACTATGAAGAAGGCCTTGGTGAGTTTGACCAAAACGGGCGAGAACAGCATACTGCTGAGTAGCGAAAAAATTAAATGGTATGAGGAGATGGTGCTGAATGCCTTTATTTCGGCCTTAAAGGGACCAATAGGAGTAATCATAAGGAACATGGGGGTCCCGAATATAGCCAATGCTTATGAGATAGCTTGTAGGGAGGAAAAGGTTTTTTCCTTGGAAAGCGTCGACCCAGATCCGAAAACGCAGAGGTCGGAGTCGCGAGACAAGAGCACTGACGAAACTCAGAAACAGGAGCATGAGAAGGAGGAGCCCCAGGTGTTGGAGACCCACAGGGAGACGGGCATTTGGTCGCAGTACCAATGGGGAGGAAAGATTCCTCCTCCGTTTCCGATGCTGTTTGCCATGCCGGGTATGAATGGATGGCCAGAATGGGCAGAGTTCGGAATTCCATACCCGATGATGGGCAACCCATTCAGGGCAGGTAATTTCAATCAGGGAGACTCTGCAGGCTATCAAAGACCATATCGCAATTACCAAAAAAGGAACTCCAGATGGAATCAGAACCAAACGAACCGAGATAAGCAGTGGAACAGTTATAATAGTAACAATTATAACAACAATAATTATAATAATGGGCATAACAACAATGGTTATAGAAGCAATGGCAGGGGACAGCTAGCGATCGAACCACCAACAAACACAGAAAGCAGCGGCCAGTCCAGGATGTCCAAGAATTCGAACAATTCGGGACAGTCCAGACAGTCGTATAATTCGAACAATTCTAAAGGATCGTTTTATTCAAGCGGCACTGCAAATTAAAACGGCAGTAGAACCTCGGTCAAGGGTCAGCAGCATAACATTCAAGGGGATGACGCAAATTTTCCACAGTCAGCCTCGAACAATCCACAGGATATTTAGGAACAAGGAAAGGTCATTCGACATTGCCCTATTTGTTATTAAAAATTACGCCGGGAAGATCAATAAAATTATGAATCGATACAGGATCCACCTTTTCATTTATTCGGCCAGAGTTAGTACAACCACAATATATAAGAAAATTAAAAGACCCAATAGCCATTAAAACCATCACGCGGTCGCACGAGTTTGAGAGGGAAGCATTTATACCAATGTTCGCAGAGTTAGGAGGAGTTGGTAAAATAAGAATGTTTCTCTTTAAATTTCATCAGTTCTTCGAGGGGTTGATCGGAATGGATCCGCTGCAGCAGTTGAAGGCGGTTATTGATATGCAGAACGGATGGTAGCAAACATGAAAGGTAGCAAATATGAAACAGAAGATTCATTTTGAGGCCTACAGACCATCAGAATTGTATACAATAAAAGCCGAATCGAAAAGACTTATATCTGTTCCGGTGCGATTAAAAGATAGGGATTTCCTAATAAACAGAACCATATTAAAAGAAGACATGGAGATTTCAGAAGGTATCTATAGGACAGCGTCAGGACAAAGCCTGATAGAGGTGATTAACTATGCGGAGTCAGACCAGGAGTTATTTTTGGAGGAACCAATAAATGTCGTTGAGTTTAAGTCCACACAACATTTTGAAGTAAACATTATACAAGAGGAAAGGAACGGTAGTAGTAGCATTCCGTTTGGCAAGATCAGAACAGACTATTTGAACAAAGAAGAACTCGGAGAACTTCGCAGAATTTGTAGGAAGTATCCGGGTATATTCCACAAAGAAGAAAACAAGTTGTCTTTGACGAACGCAGTCAAGCATCAAATTAGAACAAAAGATGATATTCCCATTTATGCCAAGCCTTATAGATATGCGTTTAAGGAAAGACAAGAGGTAAGAAGACAGTTGGAGAAGCTGTTAGACCAAAAGATAGTTAGACATAGCCATTCGCCATGGAGTGCTCCAGTCTGGCTGGTGCCTAAAAAGAAGGATGCCTCAGGAAAAAGAAAATGGCGAATGGTGGTGGATTATAGGAAGTTGAATGAGAAGGTGATAAAGGATAGATACCCACTACCTATAATAAACGATGTTTTAGATAACCCAGATAGAGCGAAGTACTTCTCGACGTTAGACTTAGCAAGTGGTTATCATCAGATTGAGGTTCAGGAAAAGGACATTCCGAAAACGGTTTTCTCCGCAGAGGGAGGTCATTTCGAGTATGTCCGGATGCCGTTCGGTATGAACAATGCTCCCGCAACCTTTCAGAGGCTGACGAATAACATTTTTATAGAGTTGTTGGACAAATGTTGTCTCATTTATATGGACGACATCATGGTGTTCTCAACGTCCTTGCAGGAAAATATGGGAAAAGTTTTTAAAAAACTTACGTAAGCCAATTTTAAACTGCAGTTGGATAAGACGGAATTTCTGAGGACAGAGGTGGAATACTTAGGGCACGTGGTAACCCCACAAGGAATCAAATCGAACCCGGGAAAAATTGAATCGAAAATTGAAACAAATTCACCGTCCCGAAGACCAGGAAGCAGATAAAATCTATCCTAGGGTTATTAGGTTATTACAGGAACTTCATTAAGGATTTCGCAGCAATAACAAAGCCGCTGACGAAGAAGGCAGTACAAATAGACGAGGAATACACAGAAGCATTTGAAGTGAGCAAAACCCTCTTATGTAATGACCCGATCTTACAATTTCCCGACTTCGAAAAAACATTCAACCTGACCACGGATGCAAGCAATTATGCCATTGGGGCGGTCCTATCACAGGGAAACTTGGGAACGGACAGACCAATAGCATACGCAAGTAGAACCCTGTCAACATCCGAAATAAACTATGCTACGATAGAGAAGGAAATGCTTGCCATTATTTCATATGGTCAATGAGGCATTTCAGACACTACCTATTCGGCACTAAGTTCAAAATAGTGACAGATCATAGGCCATTAACCTGGCTAATGAGCATTAAGGAACCTTACTCTAAACTTGTAAGATGGAGACTCCAGATGTTAGAATATGACTATGAAATAGTATACAAAAAGGGCTCCTTGAACGTAGTGGCGGACGCACTGAGCAGAATCCAACCAGAGCTCAACGTATTGGAAAACGCATCGGAAGTAGCAACAAACGGTGAGATGATACACTCCGTGGGGGGAAGACTTACAGTTGGGATTTCCAATTTCCGAAAAACCACTGAACTGAACCACTATAATATTCAGGTGGTTATAGAGAAAGGGGGAACGGCTAAAGTAAAGAAGCAAGTTCCATTTAGGAACAAAATGCGGATAACTTGGACAGAAAATAACTTTGACGACGAGACAATTGGCCGCAAACTCAAGGAAATTTTAAAACCTAAGAGAACGTTAGCATTGCTGATACCGGAAGAGTTGGTCTTAACCATCCAAGAGGTATACTGCAAATATTTTGATTACAGTAGATTGTATAGGGCGATAAGATGTACAATCTTGTTGCCAGATATAGTTGAGAGAAGTCAGCAAAAGGAAGTTGTCAAGGATTATCACCTGAAGAGTAACCACAGGGGGATAGAGGAAACATTAGCACATTTAAAAAGGAGGGTGTTTTTTCCTCATATGAGCAGTTGATAACACAAACAATTAACAATTGCGATAGCTGTCAAACACAAAAATACGACAGAAGACCTCATAAAATCAAATACAGCGTGACGGAAACTCCGGACAGACCCTTGGAGATAGTGCATATTGATTTATATTTTGTTAATAAGAAAAACGTTTTCACGATTATCGAAAAATTTCGAGATATGCATGGGGAGTAACTATTCCAGCCAAGGAAAGTATTAAAATCGTGAAGGCGATGAGAAACTTTATGGCCCTGTTCGGAAACCCAAAAAGATAATCTGCGACCAAGGACTCGAGTTCTCGTCGAACCTCTTTAAGGATTTTTGTAGGCAGTAGGAAGTTGAGCTGCATACAACATCCTTCCAGCAGTCGTCGAGTAACTCCACGGTCGAAAGATTACACTCAACGATAACGGATATATAAAGGCAGAACGCAGGATTTCCTAAATAACGTGAAATTCAATAATGAACACGACTATTTACAGAAAATTAATGCGTTTCAGGCCGAGGTGTACCCAAAGGTAAAGGAAAGAGTAGAGAGTCAAAAAGGTAAAGAGAATTGAGGCAGCTAATATAGATAGACAGGAACCAGATCCGGTGCAGGTTGGGAACACAATATTTAGGAAAGAGAATCGGAGAGATAAACTCACTCCTAGGTTCTCTAAACACAAGGTGTTGGAAGATAATGACCTAACAATAACAACAACCAAACCTCAGAAAATTCACAAGGAGAAAATCCGACGAATGAATAAATCAAACGAATAACACTTTGTTACAGGTGGTCCATTGCCGTGGCCGAAGAAAGCAGGTTCGAAATAATACCCTTGGAAGGGAACAAACCGTTGGCTCAGATAGAAATGGGGACGGCAAGGGTGATACAAGCGTACCAAATCTATATCCACATCGTAAGGTTGCAAGAATATAAGGAAATAGTAGAAGGAATAGAGAGGACATTTGGAGAGATTGTAGATGAGCCAGGAACGAGAGTCTTTTTTTGTTCGTGTTTTGCTACGTTGCAATTCTCGCATTCATTTATTATGTTTCGAATAAGCCTTAAAGCGTCTGGGTAGTATTGAGTTTCTATAAACAATTTTTACATTTTTTCTATGCCTGGGTGAAAAAGTTTTTTTTGTTCCTGCAAATTCAATTCTTTAAGAGCTGTATAAGTCTCGATATCTTTCAGCATCTGCATGGTTCTTAATACTGTTGTAGTTTGTGTGTTTGTTATTTCTTTATGTGCCTCCTTAAAAACTAAAAAATGAGCCTCGTCTTCCATGTATACTGTAATTTTTTTGTCTAAAAATAATTCTGTTAAAATTTTCTTTGCTTTTTGTATAGTCATAGTATTTTATTTAAATATAAGTATAATATCTCAACCTATATTTTTCTGTTTAAATTCATCTTTGTCATCCTTAGTCAAAATAACCTGTCGTTTTGCCAAGTGTTGAATTTATTATATCGTGTTCTTGTACTGATCGTTCAACCACGACTGACTTAACTGAATGTTTCAACATGCAAGGCGCTTACAAATATGTATATATAAGTGTAATGAGTAAGTGTAAGTGTATGCTTAACTTTACACAGATTTTTGGTTAGGATATTAGCTATCATATTTTCAGTAGGTACATAATAAATTTCCACAAATTTATTCTTAATCATTTTCCGTACATGGTGATATTTGATATCAATGTGTTTGCTGCGTGCATGAAATTTAGAGTCCTTAGCTAGACACTGTACACTTTGAATATCGCTGTTGATTTTTGTTGCGTAGCTGTCGGCAAATCCCATTTACTCCACCTCAGTGCTACTCAAAGCTACCACACCCTGTTTCTTGTTTTCACATGAAAATGCTGCCACGGCTGCGATCAAGGTCCAGTCAATGAAAGATTTTTGGTGAATCAGCAACGACGAAACAATATTTAGTAAAAGTATATCCAGCCGTGTTATTATACAGATACATTAGAGGGCTTATCAGTGATTAATAGTTCGGTTAGTCTACACGCTTGCAGTCGTCGCGATCGAATTTTATTTGCTTTGAGAGGTATAACATTAGATTTGCAGTTCAGCATACCGTACTCAAGATTTGAAGAGATTTGTAATATATTGATTATGGCCAACATTTATGTTGCCTGTCTCACCTTCACGATCTATTTCCATTCCAAGAAAATGGTTTAACTGACCGCCATCAGTCGACAACAATCGACATCTTTATTCTTTCTAGATCATTTGGCCACAATCAAGTCATCTACATAAACCTGTAGTTGATGCCAAAGCGCTGCGCGCAGCCTTTAGCCATTAAACGGAACTTGAATTTATCCACCTCACCATTTTTGTCACGCTTGACGGCAAACACCCATCTGCTACCAACAGCCTTCTCTCCTTTTGGTAGGTTAATCAACGTCCATGTTTTGTTGGCATGATGAGAATTCAAAGCTGCATTCACAGTCCCAAGCACTGCTACATCATCATTTATCATGAAATTGAGTATGTTATACTGCTTGCGTTCGGGTTACGCAGTGTGAATTAGATTTGGTCTTCCAGGTCCTCTCTTCCCGCAATCATCAGCTGTGTTGAAGTAAAAATCTTCTTCTCCAATTTAAGTTGCTTCTTGTTGCTGTTCATCTTGGTTCACACCGTCTAGTGACACATCTTCAATATTCCATCACTACCGTGACTTCAGTACTGAGCCCTGATTTCTCATGCTGTCATCTGTAGTTGAATCCTTGTTGTTGTATCCTGTAGTTGAATCCTGTAGTGCCTCCTTGTTTTTGCGTCGAACAAACGATTTGCCTTTGCTGTTGCAGAATAGCCAATCAACACTCGATCATCAACTTTAGGTTGACACTTCTTGCTGTGCGTCTTGTTAAGCACGATAGCTCTACTAACAAATACTCGTAGATGACTTACTCCTGGTTTCTTGCCATTCTATGACGTCGACGTCTCACTTCTCAGACACTATAACATATTTTCCTACCAGTTGTTGTTTTCGCAATTGCTTTAAATTCTTTGAACTTGAAAATTTCATTTTGCGTCTTCAAAAACAAACGTAAACGAAACGGGAAACGGGCACCGCCTACAAATGTCTGTATGGATGAGATCTAATACGTCCTTTGCCCGATTATAAGACTGCTCAGGAAATTGCTTTATACTTATTTGGCATTTTGCGCAAGTCTCACATATAATTTTGCATGTCAATACATTGTTTTGGATGTTAATCCATGAACCATATGATTTTTCATCATTTTATTTATACCGGAAAAATTTAAATGGCCAAAACGATAGTGCCATTTAATGAGTCCGTTTTATCAGTTTGTGCGCTGAAACATTTTTGTTCACTTGTTTCAAACAAAAACAAACGTTTTGCTTCTTGGCAACACAAACAACATCGGCCGTGCGATTTTCTATGCGTGCACAGTCATTTGAGATGTTTACTGATTTTTCCTTTGTTCACTTCTTTCTCCACGGAAAAAATTGCATTGAATGTCTTCAACCAGAAGTACATCGGTCAAATCAATTGTAATATATTTCCACTGTAAGCGCACTGTTCCGATACCGAACGCTTCAATATAATTTTGCCCGGCCAACACAACTTTTTCTTTGTCCTGTTTGATGTTTATAAAAAGCGATTTATTACTACAAAAATTTGTTGTTGCACCACTGTCCAAGCACAAAACTATTTTTCGAAAAACTAGAGTTGTGGTTCGCAGCAGCAAACACAGAATATGAATTCTTGTTATCACTGTCTTTATTGTTTTTCATGGAAGATTTACAGTTAGCCGCGATGTGCCCTTGATGACCACAAGACCAGCACACTCGTTTTTTAATGTTTTTGTTTTGTGAGACTCTACTTTTCTCACGCCGCGACGAGAACATTTTCTGCATTCCATTTTGTTCTGGATCTATATTTCGGCGCTCACTCTCTTCGAGTAATTTGATTTTTAATAGTAACGTTGATAATGAATCACGGGATTCAATGGCAACAACAAAATTGTCAAAAGATTCCGGCAAACTAGACAATAACAATATTCACAGACACTCATCGGCCAATGTAAAATCAATTTCAGACAGTTTTACAAGTATGTCTGAAAATTTAGCTTTGTGCAATGCCATTCTGAGTCAGTCAACTTTATATACAACCGTTGTCTCAAAAGGTGAACGCGTATAAGAATGCGATGCCTATTAGCAATATGAATATTTTAAACACCATGTTTAATGGTTTTATAAAAGATTTATAAGTCCTTGAGAATCTTCTTTGCTACTGTGTTGTGTAGATATAGTTTAACTTCCTGGTATTTGCATCTTCCTCAATCTTTATTCTAGATGTGCAACTGCTATATCATTTTCCTTGCCTAGTATGTAATTAATTTGATAATCATTTAACTTTATTTTCCATGTAATTTTTTTACTATTTGATTCTTTTGAATGATGTAACCATACATGTGGTGTGTGGTCAGTGTTAATTTCGAATTTGCGTTCAAATAAGTTCTAAAATATTTTGTTGGCCACACTATTGCAAGCAATTCTTTTTCAATGGATGTAAAATTTTGTTCGTAATTGTTTAGAGTTCGACTGGCATAACTAATTGCGTTTTTATCTTGAGACAACACAGCGCCAAGCGCGAAGTTGCTTGCGTCCGTTGTCAATGCATACTTTTTTTCAAATACTGGACAAGCCAATATTGCATCGTTGGTTAAAAGTGTCTCCATGTGTTCAAAAGCCTGAATGTATTCTGGATCGTTTTTGTTTACTAATTGATCTTTGCGTAAATATTTGGTCATGGGTTTTGCTACTATAGCAAAAGCTGGGATGAACTTTCCATAAAGTCCACACAGTCCAATAAATGATTTAATTTCATTTTTATTTCTGGGTATTGGATAATTTAAAATTGCTTGAATCTTATCTGGATTAGGTTGGTAACAACTTCAAAGATTATGTGACCCAAAAATTGCGTTTATCTTCGGATTAATTCGCATTTGTCGAGCTAAAGCTAAAGATTAGCTTCTCTCAATTATTCAAAAACTTTTTTAATTGAACTATGATGTTCTTCAAGTGAAGAACAGTGTCTAGTATTTCGTCCATGTTGGGTATTGGAAATTTGTCATCAATTGTAACTTCATTTAGTCCTCTGTAATCTATAGCTATTCTGAACTTTTTCTTACCGTATGCGTCCATTTACTTTGGGACCACAATTATGAGTGAACAATATATACATGTATCTCATCATTTCTTGCATTTGCTTGTTTACTTCTTCCTCAAGTATTTCAGCATACTTATGCGCTCGTTTATAAATTGATTCTTCATGTTTATACCCTGTACCCATTAAAAATGGGTGAAAAGGGTATCATAATATGGTGCAAATGTATGTAACAGGCAGAAGGAAGCATCTCCGACCCCATAAAGTATATATATTCTTGATCAGCATCAACAGCCGAGTCGATATAGCCATGTCCGTCTGTCCGTCCGTCCGTCTGGCCGTCTGTGTGTCCGTATCAACGCCTTGATCTCAGAAACTACAAGAGCTACAGACATGTGCCATATATCGTTGGATAGGTAATTACCATACGCAGTACAAGTTTGTTGTTTTGTATCACCCCCCGCTCCCCCGCAAACCGAAAAAAACTGCCACGCCCACTTATTAACCTATCCTAACTATTAACCTATTAACCTATTAATTTTAACAGAATCGGATAAAAAACACGGAAGTTATGCCACATGCTAAATCTATGGCAAGGGAAGCAGAAGCACAGCAAAACACGCATTACGCGACGCCGACTGCGATGTTGACAGCGAAATGTGTATGGCTTTATGACACACGAAACTTAAATATTTAATAACCAAAATCATACCAAATTTATATTGTTATGGTGCTGTTTTCTAATAGAATATTGTTTCATTTTTTTATTGATATTAAATAAATAAATTCTTAGCATTATTAGATTATTATATATTATAAATAATTATAAATATTGAATTTTAAATTAAATTAAATAATTTTGCTTATTTGTTTTTAAAAAGTAATACAAAATTTAAAATGTTGCACCGAAAAGTTAAAAAAAAAGAGCGCATATAATCGAAAATAATCGAAACCATCTCGCTTTAAATAGATTTGCTGCTCTTGCAAACCAAGATGACTGTCAAGAAGGCGAAAATAGCATGGACATTCTCCAGGCCGAAACCGTTGCAGAGGAAGAATCTCGACAAGCTCAAACTCCAGTGACAAAGAAGTCACCAAAACCTAGTCAAATAACAGTACTTGCTGTCAGCAACGTACCTGCCTTGAAAAGGCTTCTCGACTCGGCGGTATCATCTGAAGCATATGAACTCAAGATCGCGCGTAATGGCAACTTGCGCATATACCCTCTTGACTCTGATGCCCACAGAGCTATCACTAAAAAGCTATCATCAGTAAATTTCCAATACACTCACTTCTGCCTCCCGGAAGACAGAGCCTACAGGGTTGTGGTGTGCAACTTGGCTGCTTCAACCCCAGTCGAGCAAATTATAAATGCGTTCACCTCCCAAGGTGACGCTGTAGTTAACACCTATAATCCAAAGGTGAAGTCCCAGAATGTTGACTCCTCTGGTCCGGATCCAGGCAAGGCTTTTGGAAAGAACGTTTGGTTTATTGATATTAAAAGGGCTATTCATAACAGAGAAGCTCTAAAAAATAAACAAAGTTGGCCGTCAAAGAGTAAGAGTGGAACTGCCGAGAAAAAATGTAAATATGTGTCACTGTTACCGATGTTTTGGCTTTGATCACACCAAAAACTATTGCACCAAAGAGCTCAGATGTGGTAGATGCAGTTTGCCTCATTGGACTGGTCAATGCCAGGCAAAGACCTATGATGACCTGGAGTTAATTTAATTGCCAAGGAAAACATGAGGCAACTAACAAGGGCTACAGAATTTACGACCAGAGGCTCAAATGCCGAAAAACTGGGATCAACATTACTCCCATGACCCGCGTAGAACACCCACAGCCCATGCGCAACATCAAACAACAAGCTATTCCAACCTCAATCGTGCGGCAGGGCCTATCGTATGCAGATGCGACTAGGACTGGACAACAGAGCACACGACCTGACGGAAAATACTCCCAACAGCAAAATGCTTTCTCAAACGCAAGGTTCCAGACTTTTCCGAATGCTGCGTTTGCTCCTGCAACAAACGCAGGTGAACCTCAACATTCTAGCCAAACGGTAATTGATGGCTCCCTCGCACATGCCTCATCTCAATGCAGCAGACCATTGCTGGTCTTCAAAAAACCATCGCTGAGCTGTTTGAGGAGATCAAAGAACTCAGAGGTTCTAAGTCGTTGACACAGCGTTATTAATGGCTTGTGAACTGCGCCTCGGAGCCTGGAACGCTCGTAGCATTATCCCCAATGCTAATGAGCTTAAGTTGTTTCTCAGCAAGCACGAAATTGATGTTATGCTTATTTCAGAGACACTCCTACACGTCGGATCCTACCTCAATATGATAGGTTACAGCTGCTATCGAGCAGATCACCCAGGAGGTCGCCCCAGAGGAGGAGCTTGTATCCTAATCCGGCAGGGATTAGTGCACTATCACCTGCATTCGATCACAACGAATCACCTACAAATGGCGACGGTAAAAATTTCCACTAATTTGGGCGAAATTACGGTGTCAGCTGTGTAACTTCCTCCAGGCCTGCCTTGGAATTCCTCTGAGTTTGATAATCTCCTTGGTCAACATTGTCAAAGGTTTACCATTGGAGGTGATTTTAACGCTAAGCATCGCCTCTGTGGTAGTATAAGAGCGAATGCTCGAGGCTCAGCACTTCACGATGTTATTTCCGGCAGCTCAACTCAAGTTCTGGCTACAGGCAGACCCACTCACTACCCGTATAACACGAGGAATGTACCTTCATGTATCGACTTCTTCTTGTACAAAGGTATAGCTAACAGTCTACTATCAGTACGCGAAGAGTATGACCTATCTTCTGATCACTTGCCGCTGATCGCTTCACTAACAACGTCACCTCATAGTACCGCCCCTATTAGGATGCTCGTTCCACCTGGTGCGAATATATGGCTGTTTCAGTACGAACTTAACAATGCCTTTAACCTCAATACAGAGATAAATACAGCAGACGGTATCGAGAAAGCGGTTGAAACTTTTATGAAGAAGATCAAAGATGCAGCTCAAATTGCAGCTCCTGGCAGCGCAGTTCACCTACGCAACGTGCGTAGCAGCATCGCTCTCTCTCCGGAAGCAGTAGGACTTTTTAGTCTCAAGAAACGGCGTGAGTTCATCAGGACCAATGACCCAATAATTGACAGACTGTACCGAAGGATATCAATTCGGGTGAGAAAAGTACTGGCCAACCTGAAAAGAGAAGCCACTGACGCGTTCCTCGGAAAAGCCACTGCCGATGAAAACTCAAAATTCACGCTCTGGAAGCTCACGAAGAGATTCAAGAGACAAGTTGCTCCAAAGTTTCCAGTTCGTAACCCAGATGGCACTTGGGCAAAATCACCTCAGGACAGAGCTGAAGCGTTTGCCAGAAACCTGGAGGAAAGATTTCAGCCGTTCGAGACAGCATCGCCAAGACGAGTACAACTGGTTGCTGAATCCCTAGAAGCCCCATTGCAGATGGCTCTTCCTGTAAAGCCTATTAAACTCACGGAATTGGAAGATAATATCAAACCCTTCGCAATAACAAGGCTCCTGGTGCGGATCACATCGATAACCGCTTCATTAAGCTGATGCCCCACAGAGCTTTGATATTCCTTGTACTACTCTGCTCTTCGACTGGGACACTTCCCAAGCGCCTGGAAGAAGGCGAATATCATTATGCTCCATAAAAGTGGGAAGCCAGCAGAGGAATTAGACTGCTATGGCCCAATACGCCTGCTTCCAGAATTTGGCAAACTACTTGAGAGGTGCCTCCTGAGAAGATTGCTCGAGTCCCGAAAGGTCCAGAAAGCTATTCCGAAGTTTCAGTTTGGTTTTAGACTCAGGCATGGCACACCTGAACAGCTACACCGCGTAGTGAACTTTGTACTGGAAGGTTTCCATGGAAAGGAGTACGTCGTTGGAGCTTTTCTGGACATCCAGCAGGCTTTTGACAGAGTGTGGCATGAAGGAGTTCTGCACAAGCTTAAAAGGCTACTAAATCCTCAGCTCTTTATGATAATAAAAAGCTTCCTCCACGAGCGATCCTTTAAAGTAGTACAGGACGGACTGTCCTCCCAGACAAAAAGAGTCATAGCAGGTGTACCCCAGGGAAGTGTGTTAGGTCCAACACTATATAGCCTGTATACGCACGACATGCCCTCAGCTGACAACATGTCGCTTACAGATCCCAATGACCTGCTAGTTGCCACTTTTGCTGATGACACTGCAGTCCTGGCCAGAGATACTTGCGTCTATACAGCCACTGATACGCTTCAGCTTTATCTAAAAAAAATTTGAGAACTGGGCCCTACGCTGGAACATTGCAGTCAATCCGGAGAAGTGTGTTTCCGCGACGTACACCCTGAGAAAAGACATATCACCTGGTGTGTTTCTGCATGGAGAGCTTCTCACACAATCGAACGCCCACAAATATCTCGTTGTCACTCTGGATAAGCGACTTACAATTTAACGCCATGTAACGGATGTAACTCGGCGGCTCAAAACAAAGGCGAACAGCATGGCTTGCCTCCTTAGGCCTGGAAACAAACTTTCAGTTTCCAACAAGGCCAAAATTTATAAGGTTGTCTTGGCTCCTATTTGGAAATATGGCATCCAAGTGTATGGCATCGCCGCAAAGTCGCACCTCAAAAAATTCGTGTGGCTCAGTCGCAAATCTTGCGTAAAATTGCTGGAGCGGCTTCGTACATCCGCAACAAAGACATTGAACAAGAGTTGAAGGTACCAAGAATTGGCGATGTCATAAAAAAACATGCAACCGCGTACGTTAATAAATTGGGAATCCACACAAACCAGTTGGCTCGAAAACTCTTGATGAGAAGACGTGTATTGGGACTGAGGGCGAGAAGGAGGCTCCTGCGCATTCACCCAACAGATCTGCCGAGAAGATATATAAGTTAATTGATAAAATTAATTCATGCCTCTAGGCTCCCTAATTACGTTTAAGTATGTAAATATGTAAATACTCGATAGAAATTATGATACTCTGCAGTATAAGTTAATACAAACAGTAACAGTGGACTGCAATGTAAATATATACAATTTTTAAAGAAAAAAAAATAAATTCAACAGGGACATTTTATCCGTCATTTTATTAACTTCATTAAAATCAAGTGATAATTTATGCAAAAAAATATTAAGTTTAAATATTTAATATCCTCACAAAACTTACGAAGGCCTCCTTGAAAATTTGTGTTGTAGAGTTTTGTTATCAATTCTTCATACGGGACGTGGTTGATGTACTTCTCTATGAGGATATACTTCAAATTTTCCCAGTTTCCAATTAAGCTCCTTCTGGTGACCTGCGGAGCTCGAACTCCCAACTGTAGCTAGATTGCTGAATAGATGATATTCTTCTAAACATGAAATCGACCTTTCTGATGAATGGCTCCAGAGTATGCTGGTGAACAGCATACTCCGTAACTCAAATCTCGGTAGCTCTATCAATTACTGAATTGAGACAGGTTTGTGTCGGACAATACAACATTGTCCCTAGGCGCTGGTGGTGGATTTTGTGTTGGGTCAGTCATTTTGAAGAATGGCCAAAAATTGTGCATATCGAAGTACCTGTGGAGTTTCAGCTTTCAAGTAACAGTACACTCAAACGTGTTTCCTTTTCTAAATCGAGCGATTATTAAGACTGATTCTTAGTTTTTTTGTTTTTCACCATCGATTAATTTAACGGAAACAACAATTAAAAGCAATTAAAAACGTTTTAACATTTTACGTTGTACGCTTTAACGTTTTTAATTGTTTTTAATTGTTGTTTTGAGTCAGCCCGGAATAAATTAGACAAGGTTGGTTTACCATTTATTTTATAATTCGGTATGTCTATGTTATTTGATGTGTGGCTTAAGACTGAAACTCTTAAGACTGAAACTTATGTTTATAAACTGGCAATTAGAATCCTCAGTGATACAAAAATAAAGGAGCTTTTTGCTCTATAATTGAAGGAGTATTTCAAAAGAGGATATCTCTTAGTTCAAAAGAAATTTGGTAATTAAAAAAGGGTCTATGGCTTACCGGCCATTGTTTACAATATCGGTTAGGTGCCTCTGCCTTTGATTTGTAATGAGAAGTGCCGCTGCCTTTGACTTGTAATGAGAAAAAATGAATAAGTAAATTGTTTACAATATCGGCTAAGTGCCGCCGCCTTTGATTCGTTTGCATTAAACCGACCATGTGTCGCTTGAGAAATGATTTGCAATGAGCAAAAATTAATAAGACGAAAACTAATAAACATCTGAATTAACCCTTAAGAACAAAATACGGCTATACAAGGCAATCCTAACGCTATGTAGCTATAGGGAACAGCTAGCAACTCGAACATAGAAATTTTCCAAAGATACCAGTCCATGATACTTAGAACCATGTTCAGGGTTCATGTAAAACCATGATATCCAGAAAGACCACATTCTACCATTTGTGTGACAAGGGATAAGATCGATAGCCGCAAAACATGTTAATACGAGGGTGGTCCGATAAGTACTTAGCGAACAAAAGAAAAACAAAAAAATTTGGAAATGTGGTGATTTCGTAACTGAGTACGTAGCCCAATTCGACCAATTTGGCGTTGGTGAGGGCGGGTTTGTAAGCCGGTGCGTTATCATGGTGGAAGAGCACTTTTTTCTTTGCCAAGTGGGGCCGTTTTTTCTTCAAGTCCTTGTCAAATCGGCCCAATGATTCTCCAAGTAGTCGATATGGATCACACCTTGTGAATCCCAGAAAACGGTGACCATCACCTTTCCGGCCGATAGGACATTCTTCGACTTTTTCGGAGCACGTTCGCCGGGTGAAGTCCGCCGTTTCGACTATTTCTTGGTCTCTGGTGTGTACCAGTGGATCCATGTTTCGTTGGCTGTCACGAAACGACGAAGAAACTCATACGGATTACGTTTAAACAGCATCAAACACTGCTCTAAAGTGGTCTCACGGTTGCGCTTGTTGTCCGGAGTGAGCAAACGCGGCACCAATGGCGCTGACAGCTTTCTCATGCCCAAAATTTCATGCAAGACATTACCCACGCGATCTTTTGAAATGCCTACTGTCTCGGCTATCTCTCTCACCTTCAAGGCGGTCTGCCACAACGAGATCATGGATTATTGCTACGTTATTCCCCGTGGTAGCCGTTTTCAGCGCACACGGACGTGGCTCATCAAAAACTAACGTGCGACCACGATGAAACTCGTTAAAGCAATTTTTGATGGTCGCCATCGAAGAAAAAGAGTCACCGTACACAGCATGCAAACGCTCGTTGATTTCATAGCGCGATTCCTCTTCCAGAAACAAAAATTGAATCACCGACCGATATTGCTCTTTTCCAATTTTCTAAGATCCGCGGACACTCCCGCTTTTACACGCGGTTATAACAAAACTACCAGTCTGATCCGGTTGAAATTTTGACAGTAGCCGTCTACGGTGATGCTAAGTACTTATCGGACTATCTTAGTGCTAGACCTATTGGAAAACACCAACAACAAAAGGAAACTCAAAATATATAACGTCCTGTACCTGCCATATAGATCCATAAATGTGTACATATATACGCTTAACTCACTGGAATTCAAGTATATATGGTTATTTTATTGTTCATCGTTAAAAAATTTGTTTATTGTCTACATCAAGACAGATCGCAAATAAAAAATATACAAAAAAATAATTAATAATAATATTCCATAAATAATGCTGCTAATTCACTTTCTCAAGCTCACTACTCTGTTAAAAAGCATATGAAGCTGGGTGCGATGAAGAAAATGCCCACGACTATTAAGTTAAGAAAGATCTAGAACATCAGCGAGGAGGAAGCCAAGGGCGACGGGCGATAATTGGGCGACGGAAGCGCAATTTGTTAAAAGTGCTCAACTCCAGTTTTGGAGTCCTTCTTGGCTGGAGTTGCTCAAGAGGGCGTCGGCGGGCATTAATTGATGGAACCTAGCAGCTATGGGCTTCACAGTTGCGGTCTTCACAGTCATCCTTCAAAATATGTCAACCTTTGCCGATGTTCGACACGATTTGTTCGCCTAGCTTCTGGCTAGAGAACATACTCGTACAAGAATATCAGCCAAGAACAGTCAAGAAAAAAATTACCAATCATGTGGGAGTTAAGGTCCCAAAAGCAGTAATCCCAAACTCTGTGGACTCCGACTTCGCTACTGAAGGTGTGAAGTTACCGAATTTTGGTGATTTAGAATTCCCATGTGTGAAAATCACTATGTCTGCTCCATCACTATTCATCATTTGCTCATACTTACCACCTTCTTCAAAACCACCTACATACTGGCAACACTTGTCTGCCATTCCGATAGCAACCTACTAGTGATTTTGAGAGATTTCAATCTACCAGAACGCAACATTCTTTGAAACAACGAACTCATTAAGCATCAGCCTTATTCAATGAATATTCAATCAGCCAATCTTATTCTCAAACCATTTTTCTCCGAAAGCAGTGTGTTATCGGATCTTCTGAAGGTAACACCAATCCATTTGCCGGGTCCCTATGGTGTTCCAGGCTGTATGCTGAAGAACTACGCTAAGCCATTGTGCACACCTCTTCTAAAACATTTCTCCTTGTCACTGAAAACTTCGATCTTTCCCCACATGTGGAAGGAATCTTTCATAATACCCCCTACACAAAAAAGGAAGAAAATCGGATGCTACAAACTATAGAGGAATCTCTAAATTGTCAACAATTCCAAAGCATTTTGAAACTTGGTAACACCACATTTTCAACACCTCTGCAATTAAATTATTTATCCATGCTAACATGGTTTCATAAAGCGTCGCTCCATCACAACAAATTTCTTGGAGCTGACTTCCTTTATTATAGATGGCTTCTGTAAAGGCCTTCAAACAGATGTCATCTATACGGACTTCAGTAAAGCATTTGACTCTGTCAACTACTCACTCCTTTTGAGTTAACTTAATATCTTTATTGGTCGCCATCAAAATAGTCTCCTTTTTTAATAAAATTCCTGGAACTCCTTGACCGAGAGGTGCTACCGTTTATAGTACGGTTTGGGTTAGATCCGAGAGAATAGAGTATAAAAAATACGAGGAAGAAGAGGACTGCGTTTGTTGCCCTGAAAGGTAGATGAGAATTAAGGATTAGGAATAGAAGAGGAAGTGCAGAGTGAAGTAATAGAATATAGGCCGTTATAGTCAAAACACAACACCCTAAAAGGCTCATGCTGGGCATATGTAGATATAGGTCTTTTGCACGGATTCAATGTGATCTTGATGAACCCAATACTGAAGGCTCCAGACGCATGACCCTTACTCCAGTATTGGACGTACTAAAGATACCTATAAGCTTCTAGTTATAAGGGTCATTGAAATTCCTAGACTATGTTTTAATGAAGCTAAGCATACACTTGGCTTCACACCCAGATGATTAACCTAGGTTAATCTTTCTACGGAAATTGCATACAGCAAGTATGTGGAATGGTTTGGGCTCGAACGATAAAAACACATTAGCTAACATTTTGACACATTAAGTTTTAAGAGATTGGTTGAACACCAATTTTGAAAATTGTCCAAATCTGACTAAAGTATATATTGGGCAGAAGGGGATTTATATTAAAGACAAAGGTAACGTCTTCTGCGTACATATGAACCCTAGAGTTCCTTAGAGTACGTGGTAAGTCGTTAATTAAAATAACAACAAGGCGAGAGTGTATATCATTAAAAATTACACTTTGGGTCTGAGGGAAATTCTAAGATATTAAGTTTACTCAAAAAGAGTGAGTGGTTGACAGAGTCAAATGCTTTACTGAAGTCCGTATAGATGACATTTCTTTGAAGACCATTACGGAAGCCATCAATTTGTGGTGGTGGAGCGACGCTTAACGAAACCATGTGGGCATGGAAAAATAATTGAACTGCAAATCATATAGATCTATAGTTTGTAGCATCCAAATTTTCTTCCTTTTTTTATGTAGGGGAATTATGAAAGATTCCTTCCACATGTGGGTAAAGATCGAAATTTCCAGAGATAAGGAGAAAAGTTTTAGAAGAGGTTTGCACAATGTCTTAGCGTAGTTCTTCAGCATACAGCCTGGAACACCATAGGGACCCGGCGAATAGATTGGTGCTACCTTCAGAAGATCCGATAACACACTGCTTTTGGAGAAAGACTTTCGAAAAATAAGATTGGCGATTGAGTATTTTATGAATAAGGCTGGTCCATAATTGTAGGAAGTGAGTTCGTTGATTGAAAGAAAGTTTGCGAATAGATCCGCAATACCCAGATCAGTAGTCGCAAATAAATTTTTAGCTTACGCTTAGTGTTCACAAAATTATAAAACTGCTTCGGATCATGTGTAAACTGGATCCGGCAGCTGTAAATATAATTCTTATAACACTCAGCGTTATGCACAGTGGAGTTTAAGCAAGCTACTAAGTATCTTGAAAAAGTTACATTGCAGTCAGTTTTTATATATCTCTTAAGGAGTCTGTTTTTGTTTTAAATTTTTTTGACTCCTTGTAAAGCAAGGAGGGTCAGTTGAGGCGGATGGATACTTCCATGGCACGCAAGAGTCGAAAAAAGTGTTAAGCGTTTTGTATTCTAAATGCTATTCTAAAGAGATCGGACCAATCGAATGTATAAATTAAGTTGCTTAGTCCCTGAAAGTCAACCTTACGAAAGCAGCGAGTTTTATGAACTACATGGCTAAACTGAAGACTGAAGACTGAACACCTCAAGCGTTGGGTGGTAAGGTTCTTCTGGGGTCGAAAGTGGCATGGCTCTGGAATGGGGTTTTCCATCTGGATCATAAACAAAACATTGATCTAAAAGCCGACCTAAAGAATTCCTTACGTGGTTTATTTAACCGTTGAATATGTCGAAAATACCCTCAGTGAAATCATGGTGCGTCGAAAATGATAAAAATTGTGAATTCTTGATGTTTGACCAGATAAGTTCAGGTAAGTTAAAGTCTCCTAGAGTCACTAGCAGGTCACTGACGGACATGCGATTAGCAACAAGCTGAATGGCAAATAAGTGGAGCCAGTATGTAGCCGTAAAATTCAGGGTCCGAATTTGTTTTTACCACTCCTGCTCTTGGGGTAGCAATAGTTATGAGCGGCTGCATGGTCGTTGGCTGATCAGGCTGAAAAGCAATCTCGGTACATATGACGTACCCAACATCGGTTATTTTACGCTTCGGAGACTCATTTAGCTGGAGGCTGCTGAATTGGGAATCAAGCGCAGAGAGTTGGTCGTTGATTTTGCGGAAACCACCGAGCAACTCTTTGAACCCATTTTTAGTTTGCCACATAAAAGTTTGCAGTACATTTTGAACCGCACGACATCCGTCACATTTAGTATGTACTACGTTTTCACACAGTGAACAGGATATGCTAGCCTGGGACGCGGAAATCGGCTTATTGCACGATTTTATAGCGCATACGCCATAAAATTCCATACAATTAATTTTTTTTCAATATAAACTATATAAAAAGTTTTAAATATATAAAAAAATGTATTGAAACAAAAATTTTATTGAACGCAAAACTAATTGCTAAGAGCTTGATGGAAGGGAGAGAGATAAAAAAAGAGCGTAAACTAAACTTTGCAATAATAAGAATTCCAGAAAACGAAAAGTAGGGAATAGATATAAACTACAGTATCTTACTTGGGCAAATAAAATAAAATTGAATTCTTACCAAATATAGTACAGTGCAGACGCCATGCGAAAGGAATCGAAAGCTATGTATTTAAACAATTATTTTCTTATATTTTCACAATAACGGCTTGTTCTAATAACTGCAATAATTAAAGGCGAGGAGTGCTAAAAAACGACCGTTGGCAGTGAAAGTGAAGTGTTTCATGAATTTACCAATAAACACTCAGCGTTAAGATCTGGGTAACAAGATAACGTAGAGGATTAGAAATATTTTTTAATATCTAAATACACTGTATAATTTGTATTCATCACATTTAATATCCCATCACTTTCCAATATTTTTAAGATTATAATTTTTTTAAATACAATTGCTCTGCTAATTGGCGAAGTCCATTTTATTTGTTATTTTTGTTTGTTTACATCTCTTTTTACTCTTTTTATGTGTTGACTTACCGAAAGATCCCCTCCATAAAAAGGATGAATAACAAATGTTTCATTTCCAATATGTATAACGCCGCTGACTCCGTTACACGTATGGAATGCAGCACTAGCACCCGGATAATCCTTAACTGTTCCATGATAATAGCAATGTTCAATGTCCTATAAATATATATACATATTTTTTACTTAAATTTATGTATAACAGTTTCAAAAATATTAAAGTAAAATTGTTATTTTGAAAAACTTCATTGTCGTGCAGTTTATTTAATAGGCTGGGTCACTTTTTATACCCAAGCAGAGGGAATTTTTAAATATGCTTCTGTGATCCGAAATTTCCATAAAAATTAGCCCCTTGCATATAAATTGAATATGTATTCTTATATTTCCTATAATATTGTTCATAAGTTCTTTGAACTTTTAAAAACATAAATTCATCGTACATATTTTTAGAATAAAATTCATATTGGAAGCACTGAATCATTTATGGAGTGTGCACGCCTTTTACTTAGTTGTCCGTAAAATATTAGTTTATTATTTTAAAAAAATCAATCTGCGCTTTAGAACACAGCGAACATTTTTCGGACGCCGCGATTAGCGTCAACTATATAAAAGAAAAGATTCATCGGCCAGCTGCTAGAACCATTAAACTTTGCATGGAATAACACTCGAAAAGAAGGATCATCTGCCACCTCAGTGCTTGCCGCCAAAAAGATGCAAAAAGAAAAAATACCAAGCGTCTTTCACGCATTTCCAACCCTAAAAGTGCGAGCCGGGAACATAACAAACCTTCAGCTGACCTTCCAAGCTGTATCTATGGTATATGTTCGGTCTACTTAACATGGAAGTGAACAACAAAGAAAATAACGGTAAAGATAATTCAAACGAGGAAAGAAATGTAGAATTCAATGACTTAGCCCAGCACGAACCGGTAAAAAAATGGACAAGTCACCGCGAATCGTAGTCCCGATTTGGAACATAAACATCCTCTTTGAATTTTTAAAAAAGGTCACTAACACCCACAATGTCGTTACCGAGTGAAACCTAGGGACCACCAGAATCTTTCCTAAGGACAGTGACACGCACAGGACAATTTTGGCCATCTTGATAGTAACGGTGTAGAATTCCACACATATTAAATGCAGACGGAGAAACCACATAGAATTGTTATAAGGGGCCTACCTCATAGGCGATATGAATAAATAATGACATTAAATGATGACAGAAAATCTTCAAAAGTACGGTTTTGAAGAATTCCACATCCATAATCCCGCTTCCAGGTTCAATAGGGAGGAGAAACTTAACCACTTCTGCATTAACATCAAACCTTGCGCCATGATCAATGACGTATTAAAAATCACGATCCTCTGCTGACAGAAAGTGAAGATGGAGCAAATACCACCGATGCCAGCAGTACGCTCACACTGCCAAATATTGCCGTCGTAGCGCCAACCGTACCAGATGTGGCAGAACAAGAAAAACAACAGAAAAATAAGCAAGCTAATGAACGCCCTGGATGACTTAAAAGAATAGTGAATGAGATGGCGAATACCGCAAAGAAATGGGCGGCAAATAATTCTCTGTTCAACGCTACAACGCCACCGTGAACCCACTTAAGGTTTTTATCTGGAAAATCCATTGCATTTCAAGATAAGTCAGACAAGTCTGACTTTTTGCGCACCACATTAACACCGATATTATTCTCTTGACTGCGATTAGACTTCGTGGTAGACTCGTGGTAAAGTTCATCATTTTTTGGATATGCATTGTTAAAGTTGCCACAGGTCTGAGTGTCATGGACTTCAGTTCCATCTATTTCCCTCGAGGAAACAGAATGGAGGAGAGACAGTTTAGCTTACTCCGCAATTATGGACAAAGATATCTGGTTGGTGGCGACTGGAATGTTCGATACTGGGCGATAATCGTAACTCCCCTAGGGACAAGGACGCGCAGAACCTCGCAGATATTTTAACATACATAGATTTTAACATACATTAATACAAAGAATTTTATACTTAAATATTAATAAAAAAGAAGCCTATTTTTTTTTTAAGAATAATAATACGAATATGACTATTACGTACCTATGCTATAATAAAATAATTAAAATAACCTTTTTTTACCATTTTCGTCTGTCTGTTCCTTCCGTTCAATCTCCAAAACGCCCGGAAAAAAGTACATTTCTCTATACAAAATTGAAAAATAAACTTTTATTTTAAATATCCCAAACAGAAGTTATATTTAATTGTTGCATTCACAAACTCACTTATACTCATACAAACTCGGCGCCCCTACGGTTCAAAATAATTAATACTTTTTCTCTGGCTCATAAGAACTGCAGCCGTTATAACGTTGGGCTCGTAAGTAATGTAAGCTAAGCCCCTAACCGTAAAATGAAACCATAAACGTACATAATAACTAACATTAAATAATGAGAGACTTGTTTAATAAGCGTAATAGATGTTTTGTTGTTTACAAGGCCTATATTGCGCCAAAAAAAAAAATTTTGGTGCGCCGCACACTTCGCACACAGGCAAGAATCGAATAGGGGCGCCGCGCCGCCATCGGCACCGCGGCCATGTTGGCACGGGCCAGCTCGAGCCATCCTTGCCTCTAATCTTTAATGCTATGCTGAGGATTCAGTTTTTCCCACCCCACTGAAAAATAGCGGCAATCCATATGATCTACGGAGGAAGACCCTGAGTCCTATCGGCCAATAAATCTTCACTCCTCCATACTAAAGGTATGGGAGAGACTCATTGCCAATCTTTTTAAGGATATTATTATTTAGTGCGGAATCTTGCTGGAGTTTGGATTTAGCGGGACATGGTACTGTTGAGCAGATACACAGATACGCAGCATATTCTAAAGGCATTTGTCCATCTTGGGTACTGAACCTTGGTATTTATTGACATCTAACAAGCCTTTGACCGGATGATGATCCCCTCTGCAAGGTGAGTATTGGAAAAGCGAGTATTCAAAGTTAAGATCTGATACACTTACAGATGCTCTGCGCCCATACAGATAATTGCCACATATGTGGACGATATCACTGTTCTATATACCATAAGTCCAAATGTCGACTTGAGGCAGCAGACGGCCTGCAGGAGTACGTAGAAGTGTTATCAGCTTTATGCAAGAGGTGGAACCTAAAGGTTAACGCTTAAAAAACGTCCAGACCTGCCTTCACACTTAAAAGAAGATAATCCCGCTTACCCAAATGAATGGACATACACTGCACCATGGCATAACTTACCTTTTTGCCGCATCTCAAAGTCACTCGCAGGTTCTAAAAATGCAACAGTTTCGATGGTGCTTAGCAGCGGCAGAAAGAGCACTCCATCAGTGATAGTCAAAAGAAAAGTGCGAAGTGCACTTGAAATGTGTTGTTGAGGTGCACAATTTTAAAACGGATATATATAAAAACTTTTTGTATTATGATATGTATTATACTCCCGAGGCACAGTTCCACCGACGGATGACCAAAATTACAATAATAAATCAAAAGGGGTTTTGTAAATTTTTTTTTTTTTTTTTTTTTTTTTAAAATAGCTTTTATTTGTTGGATCATTTCGGTATCGAAAACTAACAACAAGTTAACAAATCTTACGTGTAAATACTAATTACCAGTACATTACTTGCACTGTATTATAAAAGCGGCCCTTAAAAAAATAATAAAAATAATAATAATAATAATAAAAAAAGATTACTGCTGGGTTGGCAAGTCGTTTCGACGTAGGCGTGATAGGCTGCTTAGCCTTGTTAGACTCCTCGCGAGCTGCTTAGGATGCGTTGATAGCTTGTTAAGGTACTTTTCCTTTATTTCCGCAATTTCGTCTTTTACGGGTGGCACGTTTAGATCTTTGTGAATGTTGGCGTTTCGAACATACCACGGTGCCCCGGTGATAGTTCTCAATATCTTCGTCTGGGCTCTCTGAACGATATCGATGTTGCTGTTGCTGGCATTTCCCCATAGCCCCATAGCCTGGCAGCCGTAAGTCCAGATTGGTTTTAGCGCTGAGTTGTAGAGCAGCACCTTGAAGTCCAAACTGAGTGGTGAGCGGGAGTTGATAAGCCAATGAAGGCTGGTGGCCTTCAGTTTTACGTGAGTTCTCTTGGCTTCGATGTGTCGGCGCCAAGTTAGTCTTCTATCGAGGTGTACTCCCAGATACGTCACTTCGTTTGCTGTTGGAAGTGCGACGTTGTTCAGCGTGAGCGGTGGACAATCTTGCCTGTGAAGGGTGAAAGTTACTTGCTTGCATTTTTGTTCGTTTACCTTTATACGCCAGTCGGATAACCACTTTTCCACGTCGACCAGGTAGATGGCTAGCAGGGATGATGCTTTGATTGGGCATCTGGAGCTGCTGAGAATAGCTGTGTCATCCGCAAATGTTGAAACTGTCAGGTTGCTGCTTATAGGGATGTCTGCTGTGAATAGGACGTATAGTGTTGGGCCTAGTACGCTGCCTTGTGGGACACCGGCTTCAATACTGTGTTCGTCGGATATCGCAGTGTTGCACCTCACTACAAACTTCCTGTTGTAGAGGTACGACTCTAGCAGTTTGTGAGTGTTCTTTGGAAGTGTTGTTTTGATTTTGTACATCAGACCGTCCAGCCAAACTCTGTCGAATGCCTGCGAAACGTCAAGAAATATCGCAGAGCAGTATTCCCGTTTTTCAAATGCGTTTCGTATTTCTGATGTTATGCGGTTAACTTGCTCAATAGTTCCGCGTTTTTCACGAAAGCCAAATTGGTGTGCTGGTATTGTGTTGTGCGTGTTCAGGAATGGAGTAATAGTCAGAGACAGTAGGCATTTTTCGAAAAGTTTAGATAGGCAGGATAGAAGGCTTATGGGTCTGTACGACGATGGAACAGTGTGATCTTTTCCCGGCTTTGGTACCATTATTATTATTGACTTTTTCCATCTTCCTGGAAAGTAGCCAAGTTTGTTGATGGCATTGAAGAGCTGGGTAATGCTGCATACGGCACAGTAAGGCAGCTCAATAATCATCTTAGGGGTAATTAGGTCGCACCCTGCAGATTTTTTTGGGTTCAGATGTTCCTTGATGATTTTTGAGATGTCGTTTGAGCGAAACACAACTGGAGCGTTGTGAAGCTGGGAGTCATCTGTTGCCGGCGGAATTTCGAACGTGTTTGTTGCAGAATTCGGTTGGAAGACTTTTTGTAGAGGAGTGGCAAATGTGCTGGCTCTATTTTTGTCGCTACGGGCCCAGCCACCTGTGTGGTTTCTAATAGGGACCACTGGTACTGTGGGTGAGCCAAGAATTGGGTGAGCTTTCCACAGTGAGTTTTTTGTACTGGATGTTGATAATTTTTCAATATAAGTACGTTGGGCAAGCTCTTCTTCTTGCTTTAAAGCTTTTGTAAGTTTGCGTGTGGCGTCTTTTAACTTTTGTTTTGCCGACGGTGATCTGGAGGACTGCCATTCTCGCCGGAGGCGCCGTTTTTCGAGAACAAGTTGTTCGATTTGCAGGTTGGTTTTTTTGTGATTTGTGATTTTGCTTACAGTTTGCGGCGTTGAGCAGCGAGCTGCAGCAACGATGATTGACTCCAGTGAGTTAACAAAACTATCAATGTCAGCTTCAGCTTCAAGTGGTGGGTTATGCTCAATGTGTGAGCTTATGTATTTTTTGTAGATGAGCCAGTTGGTTTTTTCTGAAGTCAACTTATAGGAGTGGTTTGCTGGTTCTGGGTGTCGGAGCAGATTTATTAGGAGGGGCGAGTGATCAGATGATAAGTCTGAGAGGCACTCGGCGCTTATCAGATTACGGGGAATGTTTTTGGTGACTGCGAAATCAATTAGATCAGGTAGTTTTTTGGGGTCAGTTGGCCAGTATGTAGGTGTGCCAGGAGAATCGTGGTCGAGCTTGTTGTTTGCTTTTATTATAGAGCGTTGTAGAGCTGTTTTCCTTTTGGATTCACGAGTCGAGATCCCCAGTGTGTGCGCTTGGCATTATAATCCCCGGCTGCTATAAAATGTGCTCCAAGTGAGTTGAAGAATTCCATAAATTGGTCTTCAGATAAAGTGAAACGAGGTGGGCAGTAAACAGCGGCTAAGGTAAGCTGGTTACCATTATCCAAATGAATTTTTAATGCTGCTTGTAGATAGTTTTTGGCAGTCTCAAGATGACAGTGGTGCTTGAGACGGCTTCTTGTCAAAATCCCGGTCCCGCCGTGTGCCTTACCATCAGGGTGATTGGTTCCGTAGAAAATATATCCTCTTATGTTGAAGTTATATTTGTTTGTGAGGTGTGTTTCCGAAAGTAGCATTACGTCGATGTGCTTTTCGAGAAGGAATTGAGCTAGCTCAAGTTTGTGCTGTGAAACGCCGTTGGCGTTCCACGTAGAGATTCTTAGCGAGGCCATGGAGATGATTATTTTGATTGTTGTGATACAAGCAATTGTATCAACGTGTTTTGATTACGCATTAGATCTTGCATGGTTGTCCGCATAAACGCCATAAACTCCGCCATGCTTTGCTGCAAGGTAAGTATCATTGCTTCGAAATTGTTTTGTTGTTGTTCCATTAGCTTTTTGTCTTGTACCGAATTGAAGTCCACATATTTGGCTTGTGAACTTGGCGCATTGGAGGCTGGGGGCTCTACACCTGATCTTAGAGCGCTTGCATTTGACGCGTTTTTGGTAACGAATCCTGTACCAAGTGAGGATCTGGCTGCGGTAGAGAAGAAAACTTCTGGGTTGTGTTTGGGGGGTATTTTTGTGATCGGTGCGTTTTGTGAGCGTACAGTGGCTACGCGCTGGTTAATGCGGCTTTTGAGATCTTTGTTTACTGGGCAGCCTCTGTAGTTGGCCTTGTGATTGCCTCCACAGTTGCCACACCTTTTTCCGCTTGAGTCTTCTTTGGGTGCACTGCAGCTGGCTTTGTCATGGAGCTCGCCACAGACTACGCACACTGGGCGCAGCTTACAGTAAGACTTTGTGTGGCCGTATTCTTGGCAGTTCATACATTGTACCAGATTGTTACGTTTGTGAGGTTCTTCTACGGTGATTCTACGATGTATTAAAAATGGGAGTTTGTATATTGGATGCACATCGTTTCTTTTCGGCATCTTTGCTTCTGGTGCAAGTTCCACCTTGAAGAGTGGTTGCGGCTGTCTATTTTTGTTTAAGATGTTGAAGACTGATTTAGCGGTAAATCCTTTATTCTGTAGCGCCAGCTTTATTTCGGCTGGTTCAGGTTCAGGTTCTATGCCCTTTAATACGACTTGCAGACCCTTGCTGCTTTTTAGCTGGTATGTGTAATAGCTTTTTTCCCCTTCGTCTAAGTACTTGGTTAAGGCTCTAAAGTGTTGTTTAGACTTGGTTTGAACTTTAGTTTCGTGGATGTTGCCCCTAACTAAGGGAATTATGTGGAAATTAGCGTCACCTATGAGCTTTATTATATTGTTTACAAATGTACTGGAGCTTTTCTCACGTACAAAAATTGGTGGTGGTTTTGGCTTATTTTTGTCGCTTCCATCAGCTTCAACGGGCAGGTCTACAATAGTGTCTGCCAAAATGTCAAACCTGTTGGCATTGTTCGGCACTTCGCCTAAAGTTGTGTTGGCGTTGGCGCGTGTGATTTTTGGTTTGTTTACATTTTTTTGGGGGCTTAGCTTTCGTTTTATTAGGATGTAGCGATCCATTCCAGTCTGTATGGCCGGTTGTTTGTTTATGTTTCCGTTTTGTTTTGCTGGTAGTGCAGCAGTACCGTATGTTGCTTGCGGTTTAGCTTTCGCTGACACAGTGAGAGCGTGAGCGGGTGCAGCCGACGAGGAGATAGAGCGGGATTTCGGTATTTCTCCAGCTGTTGTTGTTGGGGGTGGCGGGGCTTGTGTCGGAGCTAAAAGGGCGGGAGAGCAAGAGCGCGCCCTTTCTTGGTTTGTTGGTATAAGAAGGTTACTTGGGCTATGGGTTGTTGACCGCTCTATATCTGCGTTTGGAGTTGTCGGGGAGACGTATGAAAAGTACGCGTTGTTGCGTTGAACTGAGAGCCGGCGTTCGTCTTGCTCACTCTGACGCTGAGCGCGAGTGTCGTTTCGACTCATATTTTTATTATTTAGGATAAATAATCACTGTATATATCTAAGCGATCTTGCATCGCATGGAGCGTCTCTTTCGCTTTCGGGTTATGTTTATTTATTTTAGTTTTTATTATTAGTCGTTCACTTCACTCAAAACAACCGATTATGTGCGGAGCTCGATAAAAACACGTCTTCACACGTCGACGAATTGCAGCGAATTGTTTTGTAAATTATTTACAAAAAAAAAAAAAAAAAAAAAAAATAATCTAGCAATATGCTACAGGAATACGTACTAGCTTTCAGAAATCCTACTCAATAAAGCTAGACTACAAAATATCAAGGCATTGGGATAAAAATTAATTACTTATGAAGATTTACACATCGGTCTTAAAGAAAACTAGTAACTAAAGTCGTAAAAGAAAGTTACAAACTAAGCATCTACTACAGTTTCAGTTCAAAAACATAAAAAAGAATATCTCTTTTTTATACATAAGCCAATTTTGATCTTCAATAAGCAACAGTAATTATTTTTAAATAGTTAAAGAAAATTTGTTTTTGTTTTTTTTTTTCTATAACTATTTATTGAGGCATACAGGGTATCTTAAAACCCCTTGGTGACCTTGGCATCTATTAATACTGCCCGAGAGGCTCGCCGGCTAAGTGTGCTTAGCGTTACCATTATTACTAAATTTAAA
Organism: Drosophila merina; assembly: GCA_035047645.1. NCBI lineage: Eukaryota > Metazoa > Arthropoda > Insecta > Diptera > Drosophilidae > Drosophila > Drosophila merina. Next base: position 272,036 of record JAWNPH010000051.1, on the reverse strand, counting down.
CTTACAAACTAACAATATTTACAAAACTTAAAAACAAAAAATATAAAAGAAAGAAAGACGATGGGCAGTATATCGTTTGGCTTATCATTATCTTGCTGTGCGTCTTGTTGGCAGCCGGTCAATTAGGTCCCTAGGAAGTCACCTGTTGAGCCTCCTTTGTGGGCGAGGTCTGGTAAGACCTTTAACGAGTCGGTTGCGATGGCGCTCCAATCGGTCGTTATAGCGGCTGGAGTGGAAATTTATGGTCTCAAAGACCGTGATCAGCTTTAGGTCACTGTGGAGGGTGGTGTTCCTCACATACCACTCGCAGCCAGTGATCGTCCTCGCCATCTTATTTTGGATGCTCTGGATTCTGCGGATCTGGCTGTCACACGCCAGGCCCCAAATTTGGCGAAAACGCAGCCCAGGTTTCTTTGCGGAATTTATTTGGCCATATAGCCTTAGATGTCAGTAAAAAATTTATTATTTTTCTCACTTCTACAAGTACTGGCGTTTGGCGGAAGTAAAAGCCCATTCTCATAGATGAAACCTTGCTGACCTACTTTGTTAAATGCCTCGGAGGCGTCTGGGCCAAGGACAGTAGTTACTCTGTTAAATGGCAGTTCGGATTTCGGAGATGATTCAATTGATTTTTCAATTTGGTGATTCCGAATGATGTTGAGCTCTGTCAAATGTTTTATACTACGTTAAAGAATTTGTTGTTTTATGAGCTTGGATAGCATTAGAGGACGCTTATTTGTCAATATGACTGTATGACATTAAAAATCTTGGAAGTTGTATATGGGTGTGACTTTTATGGCCTAGAATACTTATGTTCAGATATTTCTTGATGACCTTGGGTATTTCAGTATTCTTAAAAAAGGCATGCCATGCCTTGGCTTAGCGCAGGTATTATAAACCCGACTACAGCTGCAGCTGCTGTAAAAATATTTAAAAGGTGTTCTGAAAAAACGTTGGCTATTTAAACATTGCCAAGAGCCAGCCTGCGCTCGAGACGGTGTTTCAGCTTGGAATAGAGTGTTTATATTGGAATTTAGCCAATACTTTCTTTTCGATGTAAAGGATTGTGAGATTTCGGATAGCTGAAAGAGTGCTGAAAGGAGTAAATGATAAAGCAGACTTTCGGCGTCTATGATATTTCCGTCAATTCTTCTCGTGATGGCGAGCAAGAAACCGGCCTCCTAGTAAATGGACGAAGTACAAAATAGGACGGTAGTAAAAAACAGATGGAATGGCATTACCACAGTTTGTATATAAGATATATATATGTATACTCGTATACTTATAATTGTAGCTTGCAAGAAGAGAAGAGAACATTTTTTCCACACATTTTTTAACCAGTACTGGTACTGTTTATGCCCTTGAGATGATTCGTGTTAGGAACTATATAATGTAGGTGTACAAATTGTTTTCGCTAATTTGAGCACAGTGTCAATGTCCATCTGGTGCATTAGCTTCTGGAACAGCTTCAGCTCGTGCTGGAAAATTCCTTTTCAGTTCCTAGAAGTTTCTAGAAGACATTATTATTTATATTGGCATGTAAAAATTTAGATTAGCTGATTTTGATTTCACATTAGCTCCGACATTGTTGTCAGCAAGAATGTCATAAAATTAGTGACGCTTTGTGGCAGAGAAGGCATATTACGCCAATTGGCGTAATCTGTTGAGTAGCAGTTTTTTTCTGTTTATATAAATTAAATAACCCTAATATTTTTTTATTTAAAAAAAATACAAAATTTTGGAGATTGGAGTTTTAAAGCTTATTTTTATTTCTTAAAACACAATTAGCAACTAAAACGTATTCTGGCGCTAATATGCTGTGAGTTTTAGCAGAATGTAACGTTGGCTTCGCTGTTCCTGCAACAGCAACCGGTGCCTTTACCAAGACAAGATTATAATAGCTTCGGCTAGGATATAGCTGCACCTCGACAACCTCCTCAAAATAGGTCATTCCAGCCACAACCGTTAAATAATTAATAAGGGTGTACGATTTTTACATAACTACAGAAAATCCCACGCTGCAGATGATACGCAGGCACACTGCTATCTTACGCAGATAGGCGATAGGATACGTTTCACACGTACCTAAATCAACAGTGACCCTTAACTGATATGCACTGGACCTCGCTGGTAGGCATAGAAACCTAATAAATACTGACCGTTCGCTGATATGCAGGCGGCCTTAGTAAATAATGACCCTTTATCGCTAAGCATGCAGATGCACGATTTCGCACCATCTGCATACTATAAATCATATTATTAGACATAGATTTGTCTTATCATGTAAAACCAAAGTAAATACCTAGCTTGTAAGAAACATGTATAATTTAACCAGTTTCCTGGTATATTGAGTTTATAATACTTTACGCCGATTTCCGCAAGCCAGTGGCTTCACAATAAAACACGACGGAGTAACTTTTAGAACTCTTTATTGGGCAGAGCAAGTGCTGCTGCTTATGAGGGTAGAAAATAACTGAATACACAAATGCAAAAATTCAATTTAAAAGCTAGAATGAAAGCGAAACACATTGTTGCGGTTTCATATTCGTAGCGGCCACGCAAATATACCGTGTCTGCTGGCTACGTAACGACATCCGGTCTACTGCTTGCGTTGCAGAATGCCGTTCTTGCCGTATTTCTCACGCTCGCCGTAGCGACGTTAACTTAAGTTAACATTCTATTTCTCGCGAGCAATGTTTCATACAAATGACCGGTCACAATTTGCGACTCTTTTGCTGTCTTGAGGATTAAGTTGACGGTGGCAGATAGTTTATTGATTTGACTCTGGATTTTGGTATTGATTTCTATTTGCCTATTGTTCGCGTCGATCAACCGCGCCTCTAAAACCCTACTCTTTTCTAAATTACCGGTATCGGGTAAAAAGTTATTTTCTTTTTCAACGTAGTCTCCTTTGAGCTCTATACACTTAGCCCAACGTTTCTCCAATTTGTTTATCCCTTCCAAAAAATATGATTTGTCGAGGTCTTCAAAATAGGCATTTGTTTGTGAGATGACTTCGTCATTGGAGGCAAATCTCTTTCCGCCGAGCCATTTCTTCAAGTTTGGGAACAAGAAATAGTCATACGGGGCTAGATCGGGTGGCCTATTCACCCGATGAGGATGAGGGAGCAATTCGTAGCCCATTTTATGGAATTTTGCCATGGAAACTGCACATGTGTGCACCCGTGCATTGTCCTGGTGGAAAATAACTTTTTCTTGGCCAAGTGCGGTCGCTTTTTTTTCAATGCCTCATCGAATCGACCCAATAAGTTGCTGTAATATTCACCATTGATTGTTTTTCCTATTTGAAGGTAGTCAATGTGGATAATACCGCGTGCATCCCAAAAAACAGTCGCCATGACTTTATTGGCTGACAAACCCACCTTTGCCTTCTTTGGCGCCGATTCACCCCGAGAAACCAGCTGTTTTGACTGTTGTTTGGTCTCCGGTGTGTTGTGGTGGATCCACGTTTCGTCCACGGTTACGAAACGGCGCAAAAACTTGTTCGTATTGCGATTGAACAACGCTAAACATTCCTGCGAAATTGTCACACGGTTGCATTTGTGGTCGATTGTGAGCAAACGCGGCACCCATCTTGCGGAAAGCTTTCTAATACCCAAATGATCATTCAAAATTGAAACCACTGAGCCATGTGAAATGCCTACGGCTTCTACAATCTCTCTCACTTTTAATCGCCGATCGGCAAAAACCATATCGTGGATTTTTTTAATTGTTTCGGATGTGGAAACCTCAACTGGGCGTCCAGAACGTTCGGCATCTTCCGTGCTTGTACGGCCACATCGGAATTCAGTAAACCACTTTTTTACCATGGAAATGGATGGTGCAGAGTCTCCATAATATTTATAAAGCTTGGCCTTGGTTTGCGTAATGGATTTTTTCCTTAAAAAATAATGCTTAATGAGCACACGAAATTCACTTTTTTCCATTTTCTTCTCAGTCAACGCGGTAGTCTGATATTAACGGCTGTCAAAAAAAAACTAAATGTCGCAGCTTGTTCAATTTTTGACAAGAGTCAACTGACAGATGACTGTTGACGGGAGCAGTGTTACCATTTCAATTAAGAGGCGGGAAATTCAAAAAGTCACGGACTTATTGACCCGCCCTCGTAGAGCCCAGGAAGTCCAAGCGCCAAGTGGCTAAAAAATTTAAAATTAGTCGGTACACGGACCTCGCTACTGAGCGCGTCATTTTAAATTGTCCTTGTGGACCACCCTCCCCTCAATAAGGACCGTGGTCTCCATGTCCGCTTCTACAGCTTTTTCCTCGCACAACGGCGTGAGCTTGTTGCCGAGTCTTCGGTTGGATTTTACCAACACCTTTTCGCCAATACCCTATACTTCGCACATACTCGAATACCCTATTCTGCCGCGAGGCGTTTTCTCTGGCCATTAGGGCGGTTTGAGCTTCCTGGATCCTATTGTGGATCTCTAACTGTGGCTCATCACGGTGCGTTAGGACGATGTCAGCCGGTCTCCTGTTGATGACCGAGTGTTCGTCTTATTATATTAGGTAGTGGCCAACATTACTATTTCGACCGTATCACTTATGCCTCTGTCTATCTTTATGCACCTGGCTAGCTCGTGTGCGACTTCAATGACGGTTCATTGTCGCAATAAATGATCTTTGCCCTTGGGAAAAAGTTCATGAGCTGAAGCAGCGCTGTCTTCAGGTCTTCATTAGTCCTCGAGGAGATAGGTTGTACGATGGCAAATTTAGAAAACTTGTCGACGCAAGTAAGGAAAAACTTTTTGTCAGTAGAGAAAATGTCTATGTGCAACATTTCCCCTGTGTGTGACGGTATTGGCGTTTCACCGAATTTTTGCTTTTTTGGGTGCCTGTCATACTTGGCCCTCGCACAAGTCCTGCACTTCTGCACGATATCGTTGGCCAGCTTGGCCATTTTGGGGAAATAGTATTCCGACAATACCTGCTTTACATTTTCTTGCGCTGCTCTGTGTGCCCTATTGTGTTCAGCAGTTAGGATTTCCCTTCTTTCTTCAAATCTGGTTACGTCCACAACGCGGTTCCTGCAATGCCAGAACTGTGTGGCAGGGAACCTCCGGACTACCTCGTCCTGTATCATTGCGAGCGTTTGCAAATCGCAATGGAAAGCGTTTACGCACCTTGGGACGATTATGTCTACCTGTTCGGCTAATAGAGACTCCCTGCAGACCCGAAAAGAATAAAGGTATCTTTAGACGAGAAACGTGCTTCCTCCAGTATTATCTGGTTTTGGAAGCAGTTCAACGGCTTGTCTGTCGACTCAATTGTGCGGGTGAGAGACATCTCACTGTGAATCATTGCTGCACAAGATTCGAGCTCTTCTTGTTCCAGCACGTTAAGCTGCTGTCTGGACAAGGCGTCCGCTACCAGGTTCTCTTTACCGGGCTTGTAAAAAAGTTGAGCATTGAAGTCGTCTATGCGGGCCTTCCACCTCTTAATTTTGGCGTTCGGATTTGATTCTGACACAGAAAATGTTAAAGGCTGATGGTCGATGAAGAAGTTTATATCTTTCACTCCATACAAGTAGTGCCGCAGTTTAGCTAGGGCCCAAATGATGGCCAATAACTCCCGCTCGTTAGTCGCGTTGTTGGCTTCACTGTTCTTAAGTGTGCTTGAAATCATTGTTATAGGGCGGCCCTCTTGGGACAACACCGCACCTATACCGTAGGCCGAAGCATCTGTCGTTAGATCAAATGGCTTCTTATAGTCCGGGTAGCTAAGCATGACGTCTTCTGACGCCAATATATTGCGAAGCTTTTGGAACGCCTCTCGCTGGGACTCAGAGAACTGCACCTGAATGTTCCTCGATCTATGCCTACTAACTGCTCCATTTTCACCCTTTAATATGTTCGAAATGGGCCTTGCTATAGCAGCGAAGTCTTTGATGAAACATCTAGAGTAGCTCGCGAGGCCCAGAAACGACCTGACTTCGAATACCGTCTTGGGCTCTGGGAATTCTTTTATGGCCTTGACCTTTTCTGAGTCCGTTGTTGCACCGTTACTGGTGACTATGAACACAAGAAAGCTCACGCTTTTCTTAAAAAAACGCGATTTCTCGACCGATACTCTCATGTTTGCTTCTTATAGGCTCTTTAACACCCACTCTACATGTTTGATGTGAGCCTCCTTGTCTTGCGAGAAGATGATCACATCATCTACATAAACATAGCAAAATTTGCCTATTTGTTCCCGTAAGATATAATCGATCGTTTGCTGGAAGATGCTGGCGGCGTTCCTGAGGCCAAACGGCAGTCTCTTGAACTCGTATTTTCCCCCGTTTACCGAGAAAGAAGTTTTTTCGCGATCACGTTCCGCTAGCACGACCTGATGATATGCGGATTTAAGATCCAGGGTCGAAAAATGGTAAGCTTTGCCCAAATTGCTTAATATCATTGATAATTCGGCAAGGGGTATTTGTCGGGAATGGTTCGCTCGTTGAGTTTGCGAAAGTCTATCACCAAGCGCTTGTTGCGGTTGCCCGCAAAATCGGTGCCCTTTTTATCTACTACCCATATGGCGTTGTTATAGGGGGATGCCGATTTTTGAATTATGTCGTTTCTTAGAAGATCTTGGATCTCCTTATTGACGAAGTCGGCCACGGCCATGGGATATGGGTAGAGCTTGGCATAGATGGGCTCTTCGCTCACTGTTCTGATGGTGGCAACCACCGAAGTATTGTATGGCAGGGCCTCGTTTGGGTCTGCAAAGGCCTTTTTTCTGGTCTTTAATAATTTTCGAAAAGCCTCCTGCACTGAAGCGGGCACTTCTGAGCAATCCACATTGGTGAAGTTGACATCAGCGCATTTGTGGAAGGAGATTTTCTCTACTTCCGTACCCCATTTGAGCTGACTGGAGGCCAAACAGAGTGACGCCCCAACCTGAGCTAACAAATCGAGGCCGATTATCCCATCAAAGGTTGACAAGTCTGGTAGAATGAAGAATGTTGCTTCTACGTTGAACAACGCAACAAAGCATTTTTATGTGACGGTGGTTAAGCCATGGATCGAACGCAAGTTGAATTGCGAGTTAACCGGAAGGACGCCACGCAACCCCTTGTGTGGTCTGATGTAATTTTTGGACGTGCCGGTATCGATACTGCTACTCTTCGCCTGATGACGGGTAGCAGAGATTTTCCCCTAAAAAATTGAGGGCGTCAGAATCGCTTTCAGTGTCGTCTTCAATTTGTGCCACAGCGCCGTTGGTGGCTTTGGCGTACGAGTTCTGTCCCTGTCCAGCATCTTGGGTTATATGATTGACCCTTTGTTGCCTGCTTCTACCGTTTGAGCGATCAGACATGGCCGACCGCCTGTTGACACCAACGGTGGCCTGGATTGGCTGTCCAAACTTTGACAGCGAAGGGTCCACCTCCATTGGTTCTGGTGCACCGGCGCGAGCTTGCTGCTGGCCAGATAGGCCCTGCTACTTGTGCTGCCTTGTGCCGCCGCTGGGCATTTGCCTTGTATTCTTTTTCCTCCACGCTCCTCGCGAAGCTGGCAGCGAACGCATATCTTTCATGGTTCGATTCTACCTCTTGCGCGAGCGCCAGAGCTGACGGCAAGTCCCTTGGCTTTGCTGAGAATAGCAAATCCGTGAGACTACGCTTGAGTCCCGAAACAAACACACGTAGTGCATCTTCGCGGAACTTTTCACAGAGTCCCCTTGCTAGGACCGGCTCATATGACATGTTGACTTTATTAGTCAACAATGTAAGTGTTTTGCTGACTTCATCGTAATATTACAGTAGGGACATGCTGCCTTGCCCAGCGTACCCAACTCTTGCTCGATTACGTGAACTGGACGTTTGTCACTGTATGTGAAGTCGAGGCAACTTATAATCGCGTCAAAGTTAAGTACTGTGCCGAAAAAGGCCAGAACAACATCCGCAACCCCTCTGATTTTGTTTCTTATAATTATAACCGCTTGATAATGGCGCGAGCTGCCGTCGTACGGCCTAAAAATACGGTAGGCTGCGGGAGCCGCCTGTCTCCATGAAACATATGATTCATGTGCGCCAGCAAACTCGGGCAAGCATTGACGGCATCCAATGCCTCATCGCAGCAGATATCATTACTTATTTCTATGGGTGCATAGGCTTGCACCTCTGGCGGCGTAATATGCGCTGCCGCCAGCTGCTGAGACATTGATTTGACTTTGTCAATCAAGGCCTTATTTGCAGTACACTGCTCAGCTAAGGCAGCGGTGACAGCTGCCTGCATTACGAATTTCAACTGTTCTGCGGGGGGCGCCGCAACTGAATGTCTTGGCGCTGGAACGCGAATGTGATTATCACAATCAGAGTCCGAATCGCTAGACCGACGGCACGGGGTTCTATAGCGACGGAAGGTTGAAGTCATATGCTTTTAGTATAAACAACGAAACTTCGAACACAACGCTTGATGGCGGAGGCGACAAGGCTGCAAAATTTCGCGAATCTTATGCTGTTGAATCGATAAAACAAAACGGACGAGACAAGACAGACGGAAAAACTTTTGTGCGCGCGTGCATTTGATGCACTGCTTTTAATATGTAATCAAGAAATTTTTTTTTTTCTTCTTTTTTAAATTAAATTATTTTTGCTGCCAATAGTTTATTTCGTCAACCTAATCCACCACTACTTTCACGCGTCGTTGTGCGTGTTAACACTTTTTTCTGTTAAATCCTATCTTGGTAATGATACTTGCAAAACTTGTGTTGTTATTTATTTCTAATTTGCAGATCAAAGAATAGTTTAAAAAGAGGTGCCCACTAATATTTTTTGTTGTTGTGTGGTGCTCTAATCTATCGCTGGCCTCCTGCGCTGCCGACTCCGCTGTCAAGAAAGCTTGAGCGCTGATCTGGCGACAATTCGCTGCCCGAAGAGCTCCAGCGGCTTCGGTGTAACGTGGAATTAAAATTTGCGCTATAGCGCACCTTAGCCAACCGTACTCAAGGGGCGAGGTTAATGACTTTGTCGCTGTGTTTCCTGCGTCGACTTAGGTAAGCAGCAGCCACTTGTCGGATTTTTCTGTTGTAAGCAACAGTGGTCACAAGGTCACAAGCACTTGTTTTGTTTTTAGCACTTTGTGTTTATTACTACAGCCCTGTTGACGTGGCTGAGTTTGATTAATTTTTTTTGTTATTTTATGTTCGTGGGTAATGACTAACGCACTGTCAAATACTACTAATTGGGCGCCATTTAACCAGTTTCTTGGTATATTGAGTTTATAATACTTTACGCCGATTTCCGCAAGCCGGTGGCTTCACAATAAAACACGACGGAGTAACTTTTAGAACTCTTTATTGGGCAGAGCAAGTGCTGCTGCTTATGAGGGTAGAAAAGAACTGAATACACAAATGCAAAAATTCAATTTAAGAGCTAGAATGAAAGCGAAACACATTGTTGCGGTTTCATATTCGTAGCGGCTACCAAATATACCGTGTCTGCCGGCTACGTAACGACATCCGGTCTACTGCTTGCGTTGCAGAATGCCGTTCTTGCCGTATTTCTCATGCTCGCCGTAGCGACGTTAACTTAAATTAACTTATATAAACCCTACAAGAACGAAAATTAAATCAGTATGAAAAGTAACTCTCACTTCACTACTCATTTCTTAGTCCGCAGCCCAATTTGTTTTGTACTTATTGCGGCGACCTCTGCCACATGGTTATGCACCTGGGGCAAGCAAAATAATACATATAATAAAATAAAGAAAATACAGTTGTTGTTACTCCGACGTTGAGTGATATCATGTCATTTCTTTACCCCCGACTACGACCACAAGTAGTTGTCAACCAGGCGACAAAGGCTTAGTAACCTCTGACTCTGGAATTATAGAAGGTGGCAACCAGGCGACAAGGACTTAAGGATCACGACGCTGGACTAACGAAGTTTTCAACCAGGCGACAAACTTCTAAAATAAAAAAACACCCTATCATTTGTTAATTTATACTGTTAGAAAGAACACGGTATGAGTCGAGGCACATCAGAAAAAATACCTCTTAAAGTTCTGACAACTGTTAATAAATTAAAAATGGCCACATCAAGCATTAGTAATTTGCTGACACAGCAATCACAAATCGGCGAGGAGATCCAGAAAGTTATACGTAACTTTAAAAAGGATCCCGCCGAAAGAAAAACACATCCAAACTACTTCAGCGAAAGAATCGCAGCGCTGGAGTCCCACCAACAACTTTTCGTGTTAAATGATGAAAAGATTTGCACGATTTTGCAAGGAACAACGATGGAACATTAGTACTTCAGTGGGAAGTACTTTGAAGTAATTAAAAGCGCGATGAATGAATATATAGAAATATTCCAGAATCAAATGCGTGTTCTGGAAATGGACGCTGAATCCATGACATCAACGGACGAAAGTGAGATCCAGCCCATGATTCGGGAACAGCGGGTTTTGCTTGAAAGTCTGGATCGCATAATGAAAATTATGTCAGACGAAACTCAAGCTGGATTCAAACCTATAATTGAACAATATTGGAAGGATATCAAGAATATCCATGTTCAAATGTACAAAAGGTTTGCCGATCCAGTCTCTCGGTTACAATTTACAACAGTACGTATCGGCCGAGATTGCTGTGATTAAAAACCAAACAGCATGCGATGTATGTAAATGTCCCACAAATAGTGACATCTACATTATCTTTAGCACCACCATTACCAAAGGTCTCCATCCTGAAGTTTGATGGAGACTACCTCAAATGGCAGCAATTTCATGACATGTTTAAGAAAATGATTCATAAAGCCACTTCAATACCCATTATTCAAAAACGTGGTATCTAAAAAATCATGTAATTGGCGATGCAGAAAGACTCATACGACATCTTTCACTGACTGAAATAAATTACACCACAGCATGAAATGTGCTGGAAGAAAGATTTAATAACAAGCGAGTGCTCAGTACATCACTAATACAGAGACTAATACAGACTAGATCAACCTACAACGACTGGTAACGATGCAAACTCTGTAAATGCAATGCATGATAACATTAAAGAAACGTTTTCAGCGCTTAATAACATTGGGATACCGACAAACCAATGGGACCCACTTCTGCTATGCATTCTTATAAAGAAGATGGATAGACAGAATCATGTTTTGTATGAATAATCCATACAAAATACACGACAAAATTAGTCGATTAATGAATTCCTCGCATTCTTAGAGCAAAGGTTCCTAACATTAAAAGCCATTAATACAGACAAATATAAAGTGAAACACAACACGTGTGCTTCAGTAGGAGCTGAACACAACTTTATATGCTACTTCTGTAAAAAACCGAATCATAGCATTTTTAAGTGTAATGATTTCATAAAACAGCAGCAGGACGTTTAAATTGGGTACAGAGACAGAAACTCTGTGCAAAATGCTTCCGTTTAGAGCATCCAACAAGTTCATGCTCAAAAAAGGACTGTTTTAAGTGTAACAAAAAACATAACACATTATTACACTTAGAATTAAATCCTGAAAGCACAACAGCTGCAACCGCAAGTGGACAACAATCGAGCTATATTCTGTTGGCCACTGCCCGAGTTACGATTCAGGGCAACAATGGACAAAAGGCCGAATTTCCAGCTCTTCTAGACTCAGGATTTCAAATAAACGCCATATCAGAACGAGCTGTGAAGATATTGGGTCTAAAATCAACACACTCGACGATAAAAATCAATGGCATTGGAGGAAAGGTTCACACCTCCAATGTTCGCATCGATGTCATGCTGAAATCAAATTATGGAGATTTCAGTTCTAGGTTGGAAGCAATGGTTTTGCCGAACATTGTGAATGACCAACCAACATGTCATATCTGTCCCAATAGTTGGAAATTGCCACAAAATATTACATTGGCAGATCCACACTTCGGAAAACCTGGAAAAATAGACGTTCTCCTAGGAGCCGAACATTATTTTGAAATCCTGAATAAAGGACAAATATCGTTAAAAAAAGAACTACCCATGCTTCAAGACACCAAACTTGGATGGATCATCGCGGGAAAGATTCAACATGTGCGATGCTTACCGAACAGGAGAAGGTGGACGAACAACTAGCCAAATTCTGGGAATTGGGCAATCTCCAGACAAAGGGCCCTTGTCTTTCGCCGATGGACAAGGAATGTGAGCGGCAATTTGAGCGAAATTTACAAATTGCCAAAGATAAAAGGTTGATTGTTCGCCTGCCACAAATGGAAGATGCATAAGCATTGGGGGAGTCTCATGACATAGCGCCAAGAAAATTCTTATCATTAGAAAAACGATTACAAAGGGATTCAACACTAAAGCAAGGGTACATTCAATTCATGAAGGAGTATGAAGATCTTGGACATATGAAACAAGTGCCACCAGATAGAAATCACTTCACCTTCATAGCGAACGGACGTGTTTTTTTCTGGCGATCTTTCGATTTTATTATTTTCTTGAAAAAGACAAACCGGCGTTTGTTGAGAAATTAATTATTAATTAATTATTTAAATCTTACACTTAAACGTTTCCATTCGCACTCGCGTCTGCGCGGTACCGTATTTGGTGTGTTTTAAGTTATTTTAATATTTACCCAAGTAAGGTACTGTGCCCTATTTATTTCTATTCCCTTTTCTTACGTTTACTGCAATTTCTACTTTTGCAATAACTCTCTCTCCGAGTTTGCGCTCTTATTTTCCCATTACCTCTTAATAACAAGTGCTTGTCGGAGCATAATTCTGTATGTGTTAGTGTATGGGTATGCTTTTAGTTTATTTCATCAGAGGTAGTAATTTCATCAGAATGGAAATGTTGCATCAGCCTTTAGTTGTGCAGTTGTGTGGTCGTCTGTATTTTGTAGCTTTGGGAAGAACCGTTATAGCGCGGCGCCAGCGTGTTGTCGCTGACGCCGAGTGTGGTTCGATGGTAAGCACGTAGAAGTTGCGTGCGCCACAAGTTAGTTGGGTACAGAACTTCAGTGCGATCGAAACTCACTGCGCTAACAATATGTCGGGAAAAGATCAAACTGAACCTTTGACATCAGAAGTGGGATCGGGCTCGCTACCTGATATGCCTAGTGAGCCGTGGCGGATACTAATGGAAATGCAAAATAAAAATTTTATCGAGCTTCTTAAAACACTGCAAACAACGGCATCCGCAACAGCAAATAAAAATTCGTGCTACCCAAATTCAACGCAGACGTTGTTGGCGCCGATGCAACGCGTGGTGCTCTACAGTCGACATAATTTTAGCGGAAAACACCATAAAAGGCAGCGCGTTGGTGATGGCTTTGAGTGCAGCGATGGAAGGTAGTGCTTCGCAGTGGCTTGCTCAAATATGCTATCCTGGCATAACTTGGGCCGAATTTAAGGAACTTTTCGTTCAGCGTTTTGCCAGTGCGGAAACTCCAGCGGCTATGTTTTTGGCAATGCTAGCAGATTGCCCGACTGACGGTGAATGCCTTTCTAATTACGCTAGTCGCATGATGACGTCACTTATTACGAAATGGCGTGATATGGATGTGGAGGAAATTGAAGCTTCTGTAACGCTTGCTAAGATGGCTCATGTGGATAGCAGACTGCAGCGATTGACATTTACTTCAAATTTACGGACCAGAAGTGAATTGCAAACGGAGCTTAAAGCATTTACTTTCAACAAAAGGAAGAAAACTCCGCAAGAAGAAGTGGCTCCGTCTGAAATAAAGCGTCATAAATTTTCAACAATAAGATGTCATTTCTGCGGAAAACTAGGTCACAAGATGAGCGAATGCAGAACTAAACAGCAGCAAAATCTTTCATCTCGCGCTAAGGACAGCAACGACAGGAGCGCAGTTGGTCACCATCAAAAATCGGATGTAACCTGTTTTAACTGTGGTGAACGTGGCCATATTTCAACATATTGCAGTAAACCAAAGAAAGAAAAAGGCACGCATCAGGTGAAAAGGCTGGAGCTTTGCGAAGTTGTTGAACCCAAGAGCGAGATGGTTCATCAGTGCGAGACATTCCCAATAACTTTTGACTCTAGAGCGGAATGTTCGTTAATTAAACAAAAGCTAAGTGATAAGTTAGTTGGTAAAAGAATTAACAATGTAGTGTTGTTGAAAGGTATTGGCAATGGTAGTATTTGTAGCACATTGCAAATACTTAGCAACGTAAAAATTAACAACTATTGTATTGAGATACTGTTTCATGTTTTGGAGGATGTGCATTTAAGAAATGATATCATTATTGGTCGAGAAGTGTTGTCCTCAGGATTTAATGTAGTAGTATCACCTGGCCAATTTGAAATTGTAAGGTCAAAAACCGTAAATTATTGTTCAAATGATGAACAACTCTGTGAGTTAAATACTGATCTTGTTGATGAAGATTTGGCCAAATTAAAAAGTCTAATGGAAAAGTACTCAAAATCTTTTATTAACGGAATTCCTTTGTCTAGAGTTAGCTCAGGAGAAATAAAAATTAAATTGGTAGACCCAAACAGAATTGTTCAAAGAAGACCATATAGGCTTAGTCCAAATGAAAGAGAATTAGTGCGTGAGAAAATTAAGGAGCTATTGGAGTGTAAGATCATAAAACCGAGCTGCTCGCCCTATGCAAGTCCCATAATGTTAGTTAACAAAAAGGATGGTTCTCATCGTTTGTGCGTTGATTACCGAGAATTAAATTCAAATACGGTCTCAGATAGATATCCTTTGCCTCTTATATCAGATCAAATAGCTAGACTTCATGGAGCGAAATATTTTACATGCTTAGACATGGCAAGTGGATATTACCAAATTCCCTTGCATGCAGATTCGGTGGAGTGTACAGCTTTTGTCACCCCAGATGGGCAATATGAATTTTTGGCAATGCCGTTTGGGCTCAAAAATGCTCCTTCAGTTTTTCAGCGTACAGTGATGCAAGCACTTGGAGATCTTGCAAATAAATTTGTTGTCGTATATATGGATGACGTAATGGTGGCTGCTTCAACAAAAAGTGATGCCTTAGAAAGGTTACAAATTACTCTTGATTGTCTCACCAAGGCTGGATTTGCATTTAATTTAAAAAAATGTTCTTTTCTTAAGTCAACAGTTCAATATTTGGGATACGAAGTGAGTGCAGGTGAAATTCGTCCAAATTCATTAAAAATTGCAGCGTTAACTGCTTTATCACCCCCACAGTCGGTCTCTGCTTTACGGCAATTTATAGGATTAGCGTCTTATTTTAGACAATTTATGCAGGGATTTTCATGCTTTATGAAGCCTCTATATCTTTTGACTTCGGAAAGGAATGAATTTATTTGGAACGCAGAGCATGAACAAATCAAACAAAAGATTATCTCTATCCTTACACAAAAGCCAGTTTTAGTTATATTTGACCCGCGACACCCAATAGAGTTGCATACAGATGCAAGTTCTCGTGGATACGGTGCCATCTTATTACACAAAATCAATAATAGGCCACATGTCGTTGAATATTTTAGTAAGACTGCTTCACTTGTTGAGTCACGATACCATTCTTATGAATTGGAGACTCTTGCCGTTGTTTTGGCTGTAAAGCATTTTCGGCATTATTTACTGGGTAGAAATTTTGTTGTCTTTACTGATTGTAACTCTCTTAAAGCATCAAGGACCAAACTTGACCTATCTCCCAGGGTACAAAGATGGTGGGCTTATTTACAGTCGTTTACATTTTACTTGCAATATAGAGAAGGTAAACGAATGGCACATGTTGACTTCTTTTCGAGAAATTTGACTTCAGCTAATGTAATTGCTACAAAGTGCAAGATTCCTGAAAAAAGAGTTAATCTAGCAGAAATATCCAGTAATTGGCTTTTGGCTGAACAGCGTCGGGATTCCGAAATAGTTAATATCGTAAACAAATTGAAAGATTATTCTCTTCCTCCGGATGTTGCAAAAACTTATGAATTGAGAGGAGGAATATTATATCGGAAAATTCAGCGAAACGGTAGAACTCGTTCATTATCAATTGTTCCAAGATCATTTAGATGGTCTGTTATAAACCAAATTCATGAGGCAATTATGCACCTGGGTTGGGAGAAGACATTAGATAAGGCGTATAACTTTTACTGGTTTGAGAACATGTCTAAATATATTCGAAAGTTCGTGGAAAACTGCATTACTTGTAAAATGTCAAAGACTTCTTCCGGCAAAATTCAAGCTAGCCTTCATCCAATACCAAAAGTAAATATACCTTGGCACACCGTTCGTATCGATATTACTGGGAAGTTGAGTGGCAAGTCTGATCAGAAAGAGTATATCATCGTCCAAGTAGATGCTTTTACTAAATTCGTTTATCTAACCCACACTATTAGGATTGACGCTGAGAATTGCATAAAGGCTGTGTCGTCGGCTATATCTTTGTTTGGAGTGCCAAATCGCATTATAGCAGACCAGGGTAGGTGTTTTGCCAGCAGTAGATTTAGTGAGTTTTGTGATCAGCAGAAAATAAATTTGCATTTGATTGCGACTGGTGCAAGTAGAGCTAATGGGCAAGTCGAACGCATTATGAGCACCTTAAAAAACTTATTGACTGCAGTTGAGACTAGCAGCCGCTCTTGGCAAGATGCATTGGGAGAGGTTCAATTAGCGTTAAATTGTACAGTTATTAAAGTAACCAAGGCAAGTCCCTTAGAACTGTTTATTGGCAAAGTCGCTCGCCCGTTGGGGTTGCTTCCACCTTGCGATACGGTAAATGAGATTGATTTGGGAGAAGTAAGATCACAGGCAGTTCGCAATATTTCAGCTGCAGCAGCATATAACAGGGCTCAATTTGATAAAGGGAAAGCCAAAGTTGTTGGATGTCAGGTTGGAGATTTCGTGTTGTTGAAAAATGAAGAAAGGCATCAAACAAAGTTAAGTCCGAAGTTTAGAGGGCCTTTTGAAATAACTGAATTGTTGGATGGGGATAGATATATGCTCAGGGCGTTGACGAACAATAGAAAATATAAATATGCTCACGATGACATAAGAAAAATGCCAGATTGGCAAGTACAAGAAGAATTAGAAAAATGTAAAAAGAATTTAAATGAAATGGAAACTGTTGAAAGAGACAGTAATGAAGATATGGAAATGGAAACTGTTGAAAGAGACAGTAATGAAGAGATGGAAAATGAAACTGTTGAAAGAGACAGTAATGAAGAAATGGAAAATGAAGCTGTTGAAAGAGACAGTGATATGGAAATGGAAAATGAAGCTGTTGAAAGAGACAGTAATGAAATGGTTAAAATATAAGCTGTAGCAAGTGACACTATAGAGGCCTGAAGGGCTTATAAGGAAATTTTTAATAATAATGTAAGCACAAGTGCAAAACAATTGTTTTGATCATGGCGTGTGGCGCATTAGATGTTGTAATGTAATGATTAAATTAGGTTAAAAAGTTTATATTACTCTAAGAATGATATTGAAATGTAAAATTTAATTTGTTAATGTAAGTGTGATTTGAAAATGGTTTTGTTGCATTAAAGTTATAAAGAACAAAGCATTGTTGGTAATATTTCACGAGGTCGTGTAATAGTCAGGATGGCCGTGTCGGAGCATAATTCTGTATGTGTTAGTGTATGGGTATGCTTTTAGTTTATTTCATCAGAGGTAGTAATTTCATCAGAATGGAAATGTTGCATCAGCCTTTAGTTGTGCAGTTGTGTGGTCGTCTGTATTTTGTAGCTTTGGGAAGAACCGTTATAGCGCGGCGCCAGCGTGTTGTCGCTGACGCCGAGTGTGGTTCGATGGTAAGCACGTAGAAGTTGCGTGCGCCACAAGTTAGTTGGGTACAGAACTTCAGTGCGATCGAAACTCACTGCGCTAACAATATATCGGGAAAAGACCAAACTGAACCTTTGACATGCTCTTATTAACAAGTACAGTGGTTCAAGGCTACTAGTTTGTCTTATATTAATTATTTGTTTGTTTATTTATTTCTTATATTTCTTAAATTTCTAGTTCTTACCTTAATATTTTTATAATGGAATTTTATAGCATCTGCGCTATAAAATCGTGCAATAAGCCGATTTCCGCGTCCCAGCCTAGCATCCCCTGTTGGCTGTGTGAAAATGTTGTGCATACGAAATGTGCAGGTTTCACCGCCTCAGTTTCGGATGCAATCTCTAGAAACGCTGGTTTCCACTTTTGCTGCAATGGATGTCGCGCGGTTCAGAAAGAAATGCGAACGTTCATGCGGCAAACTAAAAACGGTATTAAAGAGTTGATCGGTGGTTTCCGTAAAATCAACGACCAACTCTCTGCGCTGGATTCCCAATTTAGCAGCCTACAGCTACTAAATGAATCCCCAAAGCGCAAAAAAACCCGCTATTAGGGACTCGGTATGCACTGATATCGCTATTCAGCCCGATCAGCCGACGACCATGCAGCCGCTCATAACTCTTACTACCCCAAGAGCAGGAGTTCGAAACACAAACGCGGTTTCGGAACTTGACTCCATAGTTGAGCATAACTCGTCTGAAATACCACCCAGGGTACCACTCCAAGTGATTCCTCTGGCACGAGTAGAGTCGACCCCCTTAACATCCACTGCTAAGGGTAAACCACCGTCCGGACCCCCGGTACGGACTGATGTCGCGGTCTTACCAACCGCAACACCAAAGCCCTTACAGGTGATCCTCCCCTCTAAACATATATTTATTTCACGGCTGGCCCCTGACACCTCAGAGATTGATATCTCGGCTTATATCCAAGCCAAATCCAAGGCCGTTGTTAGAGTGGAGGTAATTAGGAAATCTAAATATTCTTATTCAAGGCTTACGTCATCTTTTAAGATACGTGTACCTTTGCCGATGTTCGATACGATCTGTTCGCCCAGCTTTTGGCCGGAGAACATATTCGTACAAGAACATCAGCCGAGTACAGTAAAAAAAGGTTAATAAGCCTGTGGGAGTTAAACTCCCAAAGCCTAAAAACCCTGTACCACCTTCGTCTCCCTTACCTAAACCTTCATCCTCAAAAAACTAACAACATCTTACGTATCCCTTACCTATCAAAATACTAGGGGGCTTCGGAGTAAGCTCCCTAAACTGTATTCTGATAGTCTATCTTTTGTATCCCAGATTTTAGTTTTCACAGAGACCTGGTTAAAGCCGGAGATTTTCAGTTCGGAAATTTTCCCAGACAGGTACACCACTTACAGACGGGACCGACCACTACGAAGGGGAGGAGGAGTCTTTATCTCTGTGGACTCCGACTTTGCTTCTGAAGAGGTTAGGTTACCGAATCTTGGTGATATTGAATTCCTATGTGTCAAAATCACTATGTCGCTTCAATCAATATTCATAACATGCTCATATTTACCACCTTCTTCGGAACCCCCTACATACTGGCACCACTTATCTGCCATTCAGCTGGTTTCGAACCGCATGTCTGACGGTGACCTTTTAGTGACTCTAGGAGATTTCAATTTACCGGAACTTATCTGGTCAAACATCGAGAATTCACCATCTTTAACACTCTCAACACATTACGATTTTACTGAGGGTATGTTCGACATATCCCTTGGTCAAATTAACCACGTAAGGAATTCTTTAGGTCGGCTTTTAGATCTATGTTTCGTTTCTGACCCAGATGGAATAACCGTTTCCAGAGCCATGCCACTTTCGCTCCCAGAAGATCCCTACCACCCAACGCTTGAGGTTTCAATTGAAACCCTTACTGCTAGCAACCTTCAGTCTCGCCATGGAGTTCATAAAACTCGCTGCTTTCGTAAGGCTGATTTTCAGAGACTAAGCAATTTAATTTCTTTATTTGATTGGTCCGATCTCTGGAAATGCACCGATATTAATATCGCTTTAGAAACATTCTACAAAACGCTTAACGCTTTCTTCAACTTTTGCGTGCCATGGAAGTATCCATCCGCCTCGACCGACCCTCCTTGGTTTATAAGGAGCCCTAAAAACTTAAAATACATTAAAAATAGACTCCTTAAGAGACATAAGAAAACTGGCTGTAACGTAACTTTCTCAAGATCCTTAGTAGCTCGGTCTAATTTTACCGTGCATAACGCTGAGTGTCATAAGAACTATATATACCGCTGTCGGATTCAGTTCACTCAGGATCCGAAGCAGTTTTATAATTTTGTTAACACTAAGCGTAAGCAGGTATCTTCTCCCCCCCTAATTTCGTTTGAAAATGTATCTGCGACTACTGATCAGGGTATTGCCGATCTATTCGAAACTTTCTTTCAAACAACGTACTCATGTCCTACAAGTATGGATCAGCCTTATTCATATAACATTCAATCAGCTAATCTTATTTTCAGACCAACTTTCTCCGAAAGCACTGTGTTATCGGATCTTCTGAGGGTGAAACCAGTCTATTCGCCAGGTCCTGATGGTGTTCCTGGCTGTGTACTGAGAAACTGCGCTAAGCCACTGTGCAGACCCCTTCTTAAACATTTCTCTTTGTCTCTGGAAACTTCGATTTTTCCCCAAATGTGGAAGGAATCCTATATAATTCCCCTACACAAAAAAGGGAAAAAATCGGATGCTACAAACTATAGAGGAATCTCTAAATTGTCATCAATTCCAAAGCTTTTTGAAAAATTGGTAACACCACACCTTTAACAAATCTGCAGTTCAATTATTTCTCAATGCCAGCATGGTTTTATAAAGCGTCGCTCCACCACCACGAACCTCTTGGAGCTGACCCCCTTTATTATAGATGGCTTCCGTAAAGGATTTCAAACAGATGTCATCTACACAGACTTTAGTAAAGCATTTGACTCTGTCAACCACTCACTCCTTTTGAGTAAACTTAGTATCCTAGGATTTCCCTCAGACCTTCTCACGTGGATTTCTACTTAGCTGGGAGAACCCAACGTGTTCTGTTTAAGGATGTACACTCTCGTCTTGTTAGTGCTACATCGGGAGTCCTCCAAGGAAGCCATCTTGGGCCACTACTTTTCACTATCTTTATTAACGACATACCCCCTGCCATAACGAACTCTCTGGTTCTTATGTATGCAGACGACGTTAAGCTCTGTCTTCAATACAAATCCCCTTCTGCCCAATATAAACTTCAGTCAGATTTGGACAATTTTCAAAAGTGGTGTTCCACCAATCTCTTAAAACTTAATGGGTCAAAATGTAAACTTATGTCTTTCTATCGCTCGTGCCCTAACCAGGCGACATACTTTCTCGATGGGATCCCCTTAGATAGATTAACCCAGGTTAACGATCTCGGTGTCCTATTAGATACTAAACTTAAATTTTCCGACCACATTTCTACGATGGTTAATAAAGCCAAGGGCGTGCTTGGCTTCATTAAAAGATGGTCCAAGGAATTCAATGACCCTTATACTACTTAGACTTTATACGTATCTTTAGTACGTCCAATTCTGGAGTACGGGTCATGCGTCTGGAGCCCTCAGTATGGGGTTCATCAAGATCGCATTGAATCCGTTCAATAGAATTTCTTGATGTTTGCACTTAGGGGACTCAACTGGGATGCAAATCTTCACCTCCCATCTTACTCTAACAGACTCCTTCTAATTAATTTACCTTCCCTAATCAATCGTAGAAAGATGCTGGGGGTCGTTTTCCTTTATAACCTTATTAATGGTAATGTAGACAGCCAGCATCTACTAACACGACTAACATTTAACATTCCAAATAGACGTACTAGAAATTTTAGTCCCCTATTCCTAAGTTTTTGTAGATCTACTTATGCCCAGCATGAGCCTTTCAGGGTTGTATGTTCTGACTACAATGACTTATATTCTATTACTTCACTCTGCACGTCCACTTTTATCAAATCCTCAATTCTCACCTACCTTTCAGAGCAACAAACGAACTCCTCTTTTTCCTCGTAATCTTTTCTAAACTTTAATCTCTCGGGTCTATCCCCGCGATCCGAGCCGAACGATAAACGGCAGCGCCCCTCAGTCGGTTGGGCGGGAGGTGGGCTGTACGTTATGCAGTGGGAGCCGCGCGAAAAAAAAAAAAGAACATATACCCAAACAACATTATTTCATACCCCATCATTGTGTACTCAAGCCAGATAGTCAAACTACAAAGTTAAGAGTAGTATTTGACGCATCAGCGGTAACATCATTTGGGAAATCATTAAACGATATTCTACATAAAGGACCTATAGTTCAGAGCACGCTGTTCTCTATACTGCTAAGATTCAGAACACACAAATAAGTGTTCACAGCAGATATCAAAAAAATGTATCGCCAAATATGGATGAACCCAGAGGATCAACACCTAGTATTATAGGAGTAGAGTATTATATGGAGAAGTGAACCATCGGAATAAATAAAATACTACCGACTAAAAACTGTCACATATGAAACAAAGACAGCTCCATATCTGGCCACAAATTATGTTGCACAACACAAGCTAGCAAGAAGCAAACAATAACAAGGCGAGATGTTGTCTCGGAAATCTTTAAAATATTTGACCCACTGGGATTATTTACGCCAATGGTTATTAAAGCAAAAATCTTCATGCAGGATTTGACTAGACAAGGGTATCAGTATGATGATGAATTACCACAACCACTGCAGAAGTAGTGGAAGCAATATCGAGAGGATCTGAAGGTTCTCAACGAAATTAAAATTGACAGACATGTCTATAAAAAGTAAATTCCTGTCCAACGGGAAATTCACACATTTGTAGACGTATCAGAAAAGGCATATGCGGCGGCAGTGTACATTCGCTCCATTCACAAAGATAAACGAATAAGCGTTCAACTGTTATACGCTAAATCCCGACTAGCACCGCTCAACGCTATTACACCTTCTCGATTGGAATTAAAGGATGCCGTTCTAGGAGCAGAAATAACAAGCACGGTTAAGAAACAGCTATCCTTGGACACCATTCCGACGTATTATTGGTCCGATTCGGAAATAGTACTATCCTGGATCAACAATCAGAAAACGATTAAAGACAAATTCGTAGCCACCATGATAACAACCATCCAAGATACGTCCACACAAAAGGAATGGAGACATATCCCAAGCGCACACAATAGTGCTGATGTCGCATCAAGAGGAATAACTGCCTCAAAGTCACAGCTTGTGGTTCTATGGTCCACTATTTCTGCATGGACCTCCATCGACATGGCCATCGCCGTTTGCACCAAAGGGAACAGAATCATCCAAGGTCGTCCCTGAAGTTGTATTAGCAGCAACCAAATCAGAAAAATTGATTTACACAATCAATCATAGCAACTCATACAACAAATTATTGAAAATAGTTGCATATATGATGCGTCTTCGAAAACGGGAAGCCAACGAACCAATACTACAATTGGAAGAAATAAATGAAGCCCAGAAGATAGTCATTCGGAACATTTAACAAAATGGCTTCATGGCAGAATTTAAGGATCTCCAGAAAATTCGTGAAGTGGAGAGACATAGCAGCTTAAATGCTCTAGCACCATTCCTCGATTATGATAACATTATTCAAGTGGGTGGAAGACTAGAAGCAGCAGAGATCACATTTGACGCAAAACATCCTATGCTGCTGCCATACAATAATCCGATAACAAAATTGATATTTAAGCAAGGTCATAAGGATAACATGCATAGTGGATCTCAAGCTTTTTTAGCAACAATGCGGCAAAGGTATTGGGCCATTAAAGGAAAAACAGTAGCCCGGAGTATCGTGCAAAATTGTGTAAGATGCACAAGAGCCAAACCTAGATTAATCCAACAAATCATGGGAAATCTACCACCGTTAAGAGTCACTTAAGCAAGACCATTTCTTAATGCTGGGGTAGACTATTGTGGACCGGTGAAGATTCACTATAAGCTCCGTGGAAAGCAACCACATGTAGCATATATTGCCATTTTCTGCTGTTTTGCAACAAAGGCAGTGCATTTGGAACTCGAAAGCCTTACGACCGATGCGTTTCTAGCGGCTCTTCGAAGATTTATCAGTCCACGTGGGAAGTGTCAGACTCCGCATTGTGACAATGCAACAAACTTCGTAAGACCCAGCAACAAGCTCAAAAAACTGGAAGAAGCAATTCATTCAGACAAGGCTAAAAAGGCCATTATCGAGAGCTGCAATCAAAAGGGAGTAAATTTTAAATTTATTCCTGCCAGAGCACCTCACTTTGGCGGACTATAGGAAGCAGCCGTTAAATCAACCAAGCAACTACTTCTATAGAATATCCTCTCTGTTAAACTAACATATGAGAAATTAGAAACAGTAATAGTCGAGATTGAAGCAATATTGAATTCTCGACCACTTGTGCCGATGTCAAGTGATCCAAACGACATGACTGCATTGACACCAGGACATTTTATAATAGGAGAACCACTGACGGCGCAAGTGGACCATGAACCATCGCAACAACCTAATTCATTAGGACAGAGATGGACATCAGTATCCAAGGTCAAACATCAGTTCTGGTCACAGTGGTCAACGGACTACCTACAGCAACTCCAAGAACGGCATAAATGGAAGAAATCATATGCTAATGTTAAAGAAGGCATGCTGATGCTAATAAGAGAGGACAACACACCAGTTCTGCATTGGCCAATGGGACGTATAATTAATGCAATCCCTGGAAAGGATGGCTACGTTCGAGTTGTGGAGTTGAAAACAGCAAGAGGCATCTTTAAAAGGGACATCCAACATATCGCCCCATTATTTCCGGAAGAAGAACCAGATCACAAACATCCGCTAGAAGACGAGGAACAATGCGCAGTGGAAAAGAAACCCAAACGACGCCAATTAAATATGCCATCACTGACAACGACGTTGTTAGTTATGATGTTGCTATTGCCACTCGCAATGGCTCAATTAATAAACATAACCCAGTTTGGACGAAAACCAGGAATCTTCTTTGAAAGGATGGGCACAACGCAATTTACGACAACCGATTGGAATATTGTTGCATATTACGACCTACAAGGATTGGAGAAATATGTCGTCTGGAATTCAGTCAAATTCAGGCATGTAAAGCACATCGAAAAAGATCTACAAACAGAAAATTGTTTAATAACAAAACCGCGAACTCGACGACCACCGTTGGATATTGTTGGAAATATTGCCAGTAGTCTGTTTGGAGTATTAGATTCGCATTATGCATTTGAAATGTCGAATACTATCATGAAGGTAAAAGACAATGAGAATCACTTATTAAAGCTGATTGAAAACCAAACAACGTTACTCGATTCAACAATTAATGTGATACGTCGAGATGAAGTGTCCAACTCCAAAAGTCTCCCAGTCATAGAAGGATTCATGACAGCTGCAAAGAAAGAAAAGGACCATTTCCAGTCATTTCAATGGTACATTACACTCACAACTCAGCTGACACTCTTAGCAACAAACTTACAACGAATGCAGAGTGAGATTATTAATGTATTAACAGACATTCGTCATAATACGATAAGTTCAGCACTGATCTCATCAAAACAATTAAAGCAATAATTGAATCAAATACGAGAACACCTGAAGATTGAACAAATGCTACCTGTCACGCCGGACAACATGCTAATGCTCTACAAAAGAATGAGAGCTGAAGGAACTATAGTAAATAATCATGTAATTATCAAAATTACTTTGCCGCTAGTATCCAAACAAATTCTTGAAATATTTAAGCTCAGTCCAATTCCGTTAACAACCGAGAATGGAATAATCAACTATGACATCAAGATTCCGTTCATGACAATAACCGATTATCGAGATGAATTTGTAGAATTGACAGAAATGGATTTTCAAAATTGTTATCCAAAATTCACAACTGAAACTAGTTGCGAAATGAAATTGTTTCACAACAGAACAGATGCATCATGTCATTTGACACAGTCAAACAAAACCGTTACACTACTAAACATGCATGCAAAAAATCACTGGATATTTGCTACAAATTCTTAAGTGCAATTATCAGCAGTGTGTCCGGATGGAGCATCAGACATCACTCTACAAAACGCGGGAATACTAAGTGTAACTGCTGGATGTACACTACGAAACTCATTGATGACTCTCACCAGTCAAGACACCATCAGGACAGTCATACCTACGTCGTTCGCTCGTTTTGAAGATATGAACAATAAAATTGAAACAACAACAGCATAACCTGGCACCACACTAACGAAGGAAGAGGTGATGCAACATTACATCGACTTGCAACAACTACGAAAGAAACTCTTCCCAAGCAACACATTTCACCTAAAGAAATTGAACCAATTAAACATCATCACATCGCATTATACGGACTCCTGTTCATGATGATCATGTCCATACTCTACACTAGAAACAAATACTACAAAGGAAGGTCACCCGCCAAATCAGCTCCACCAACCGAAGAGAACCTTCATCAGTTTAGAATCAATATCGACGATTCTTGAACATATGTTCAACGGCCGGGAGGATGTACGATTTTTACATAACTACAGAAAATCGTACGCTGCAGATGATACGCAGGCACACTGCTATCTTACGCAGATAGGCGATAGGATACGTTTCACACGTACCTAAATCAACAGTGACCCTTAACTGATATGCACTGGACCTCGCTGGTAGGCATATAAACCTAATAAATACTGACCGTTCGCTGATATGCAGGCGGCCTTAGTAAATAATGACTCTTTATCGCTAAGCATGCAGATGCACGATTTCGCACCATCTGCATACTATAAATCATATTATTAGACTTAGATTTGTCTTATCATGTAAAACCTAAGTAAATACCTAGCTTGTAAGAAACATGTTTATAAACCCTACAGGAACAAAAATTAAATCAGTATGAAAACTAACTCTCACTCGACTACTCATTTCTTACTCCGCAGCCCAATTTATTTTGTACTTATTGCGGCGACATCTGCCACATGGTTATGCACCTGGGGCAAGCAAACTAATATAATAAAATAAAGAAAATACAGTTGTTGTTACTCCGACGTTGAGTGATATCATGTCATTTTTTTTACAAAGGGTGTTAGTTATTCTTAATTTAATATGTTTAAATATGTGTTTTCCTTTTTAGTTTTAATCCAGTGTCTGTACCTATATCATATTTGTGATCTCTTTGCCTGTTTTATCGTTTTACAATTTTTTGTAAAAATTTTCTTTTGTGTGTTAGGTTATTGTTAGTCAATTCGAATTTTCTTAAAAATTTGGTTGATTTAATTATTGATATGGGTCCTCCCTTCGACAATCCGGATTTCTTCCTGTTTATTCCGTTGACCTGCAATGCGTATTCAATTTAAGTTATGTTCTACGGCCCTACCCACAGTCTTTGGAGTTCACCGATGGGCAAAAAGAACCAGTAAAGTTCGATTTGCCGGAGTTGATTGAACGAAACGGAATTAGTTTTAATTTTCCCGGGCTTGCACGTTTAGTTCGGTGGTTGCTGCAATAGTTATTGCAAGCCGCGAACTTACAAAACGTTTTCATGCATAGTTTGCTGCATAGTTACCGGTCATTCCAGGGCGCCAATTAACTTATCCTTTAATGGATTTATTAAAAAAAAATACAAGATTTTGGAGATTGAATTTTAAAGGTGATCTTTCTTTATTAAAATCAAATTAGCAACTGATTTTCCAGTTCTGGCGCTAATATGCTTGGATTTCGCTGCTACTGGTGACGTCGTCTTCTTCTGCTTCTAATTGGTGGCTTATTGGCCACGACATGAGCTGATGTTGTGCTAATTACTGATTGATTGCGAACTTTTTGGAATCTATCGCATTGGTGGAAACGGAAGCAGTTGAGACGCAGATTCAAAAGTTCATATTGGTAGCTCAGCGCGTGCATATGGAAGTGCATTGAGTTAGGGTTCATTGTTGTTAGCTTTTCCTTTTTTGTAACTTTATTGTTGTTAGCTTATATGTTAAGAGAATACAGTTTCACTCAAAGATTCAAATAGTAAAGACGTGCTACTGCGTTACTCCAAAGACACCGCTTATCCTTTCATCTATTAATAGATCTACCATTTCGCGAGTACTTCGCATCCAAGTAACTATACTACAACAATAAAGAACATTCGTTACGACCTACCTTCGTACGGCCTGTTCCCATCTTAGACAAAAGGGTCGCCCCCCGCCTACGACTAACAAGTCAGCAAGCGAACCAAAATTCAATATACTTACGGGACCATAACTACTTAGAAATTTGAATCCTTATCAATATGTAGAAGTACAATATAACCCTCAAATTATAACACTATAAGAAATCTACTTTAACAATTCCCAACCACTTCCTCTTCAAATCAATTACTTTCTTTAAATAAGAAACAATAATAACCAAAGAATGTTGATCCAAATAAACACCTTGAGATAGGAAAATATGAAAATATTTATTTAACAACAATTTAACAAAGATCTGCTAAATATGAATAAAAATATAATTATAAATAAAATATAACTATTCGAGGGGGTATTCTATGATTTTTAATTTATTCACATTAAGAGAGAGTTCAGGGGATAGAGTATGTGATAAGAGTTTTTATAGTTTTTACAAATAGTGCGAAAGGGGTCGTGTTCAGCGTAGTTGAATCTGTAAATAGGCATATTAGGGATGGAAAAATATAGTTGGTTTCGAAGGTGTTTGCAATCAACCATGCCATGGATAAGCATATGTAGAAACATGACCCCAGCAAAGGTTCGGCGCTCCTTCAGTGGAGGTAACTTTAAATATTTAAGCCTGCAACGGTTCGGCGGGAGACGATTATCAGGATCCCAGTTTACGTTTTTTAGTGCAAATAACAGAACTGCTTTTGTACCGACTCAATACTATTGGTGAGAGGAGTATTGAGGACTCCAAACGCACAAGCAGTATTTAAGGATATGACGAACTAGGGTAATATACAGGGATTTGGTTGTGAAAGGTTCGTTAAATTCTTTAGACTATCGCTGACTAAAGGCTAACATTCCTCTGGCTTTATTCATTGTCACATAAATTTGATCATTTAACTTATGTTTATGATAAAAAAGAACTCCAAGATGATTGAATGTGGAAACACGATCAAGGACGTGATTTCCGAGAGAGTAAGATAAAAGAAGCGGCACACTGCGATGTAATGTCAAGGATAGGTTAAATAGTATAGTAAGAGGTAAGGTAAGAAGATCGGAGCACCTTCTGAGGATGCAGCTTGGTACGTTGTCTGGGCCTGGTGAAAAAGAGATTTTAATTGATGAAAATTTAGAAGGGAAAATGTTATTTATGTAGGGTAAATTATATGGATAGTTAGCGGAGGGGTCAATTGAGTTAGATGAGTAGGTTGATTGAAAAAATGACGCAAAAAGATTGGCATAACCGAGATGCAAAGAGGCGGAAATATTATTATATGAGAGGGAAGGGGGGAAAAGATTGGATTCTCGTTTAGAGTTTACAAAAGGGTAAAAAGAGCTTGGATCGTTGCGAAAATTGAGTTTGCATTTAAAAATATAATTTTTATATAGTTGGTTGTTAAGGTCATCAAACTGGTTGCGGATTAGAAGGTTATTAAAAGGATCTAACAAAGATGGAGACTTCAAGGACTTTTTGTAAGCTCTAGATTTCCTATTTTTAATGAGAGAGAGGTGCTTATTAAACCATGGAGGTTTTGGCGTTGATGGAGTCAATGTTTCAGGGACAGATTTAAAGCGACCTGCCACGGCAGATCCTTATAGGGTTAAGCTGGAAAACGACCGAGTCGGCTAAGCCATCAAGGAAGTCATTTTGGTTAGTGGGTAAAAGCGAGTTATCATCGTCCGAGTTGATCCATGAAATAAGGGGCAGATTGAAATCCCCTATAACTAGAATAAGATCAGCATCATTTAGCAGAGACAAAACTGATTTAATGGCAGTTAAGTGGTGCATATAAATGATTGCATCACTCAGAGGAATGTAGGAACAGGTGATGAAAAGGTTAAAGGACTCAGAATGAATTTTAAAATTCAATTCCGAAAGGATTAGTAATAGTAATACGTTCAACTGAGTACATGTTGTTTACGGCAATCAGAACGCCGCATCCAAAGGTTGGGCGATCTTTCCGAAAGACAGTGTGCTTCGATACCAAAATTTCATTGTCTATGACAGTGGAGTTAAGCCAGGTTTCTGTTAGCACAATAGCATCGAAGTCAAAGGAAGCACTGGTAGTATAAAGTAAGTTCAGTTTTCCAAGAATACTGCGAGCGTTTTGGTAGCAACAAGAAAAAATCTTGTTGCTTAGTTTTTTAAAATAGTAACTGGACTGGAACCTTGAGAATGTCTGGTCAAGAATTCATGGACAATACTGTGCTCGGGCCAGGTAGCAGGATCTAAAGATTTAGCAAGGGAAGCTTCTGGTTAAGTTATTTTAAATGAGGATATGCTACGTTTACGCTTAAAATTAAATTTGGTCACAAAAAGTTCTGAGCGAGCTATATTTAGATTGTTTGTAAGGTGAAACCTAACGTCATCTGCAGAGGCATCAGGCATAAGCCGCGATACAAAGATGGATTTGCGGGGATCCACAGCTCTCAGCGTAAGTCCAGAAGATCGCGTTTCAGTTGGAACACCCGCCAATGGCTTTGGTGATTTTACAACGGGTAGCCGGGTAGGTGCGGCGGCAGGCAGGCGTAGTAATGGAGCAGCAGGCTGGCTTGGTGATATGACTATTGAAGATTTGTCAAGCACGGGATCAGGTGGGAGATTCCTACTGGCAGGTTCCGGCGTATTAACTTTTGCAGTGGGAAGACCAGGTTTCTGAATAGCTAGGATGGGTGGCTGTTCGCCAGGGGCATCAACCATAACATTGCTTAATGGCAAAGGTGTGGCTGGAGTGGTACATATATTCATATTTTGGTTATTATTAGGAATTTTCCGGCGTGGTGATTCGCTTAGTACTTTAAGGCCCAAAAATAGAGATTCGAGGTTTAGAAACTGCTCATTGAATGAGGCAAACTGTTTCCGAACCTCCCGGAAACCGTTTCGAGTTTGCCGCATAAACGTGCGCATCTCGCCTTCTCTCGACAGACCAAACAGGACCATGTCAAACCGATGCCTTTGCCCAGGAGATCACCAAGTCGGCCATAATGACCGACACCAGCGCATTTCATGTGCGAGCAATTGTCGCATAGCCAGCAAGTTAAATAGGAGTCGCCGGTAATAGCTCCTCCAAATTCGCATCGCTTTGAGGTACAAACCAAAGACATTTTGGGTAATAAAAAAAAGAATGCGCTCAAAAACAGAATGTTCCAGCGAATGTTCGATGCAGAGAGCGATCCAGCGACGGTAACGTGGGAGCGATTTCGGCGAACAGCAGGAGCAGCGGCAATCCAGAGGGAGATGAAGAAGCTCCGCAAAAGGGGAAGTGCGATAGAGAGCGGTGAGCAGCTTGTTGTAACAAAACAAAACAACGATTATTGGTTACTTTGTTGTTGTTGTTCGCGAATCACAGTTTTATCGCGTTTAAAATAAAACAAAAAATATGCGTTTAAAATTAAACTTCCGAGGTGTTCTTCAGTTTGTGGACCACTTCGCGATACAGCAGGTTGATTAAATCAATTCAGAGCTGATTATAGGTAGCTAGTTCGTTCAGGAAACGTTCAAATTACGGAGCGATGATAGGCCGACGTGCATAAAGTTCAACGATTTACCATCTGAGTTGAGTTGTAGTTGGAGTTTCATCAAATCAAATCTTTCAATTTTAAAAACCCCAAAAGCACCCTTAACCCTCATAGCCCTCACACTATATTGCTGGGGGACTTTAACAGCTGGTACCTGTGTTGGAGCTCGCATAAATAGAATAGTCGGACAGAACTTTAGCACCTTATTAAGACCGTTGTAACTATATTCTTCTAAACGAAAAATCTCCAACACACTTTTCTACTCACCGAAATTTTACCCTCTCAACCATCAACCTTTTCCAACAGTTTGCATAGCTGCCTACCTTCAACAGAAATTACTAGAAAATCTCTATGGAAGCGACCATTTTCCTATTAAAATCTCTATCAACGGTAAAAAAAAACGTTCGCACATTTATCTTAAAACCCTTTTTCAAACTAAGAAAAGCCAACTGGGATCTCTTCAGGAACGAAAAAGACAGGCTGTTCGCCAATACCCATCCTAGCCTTAACATAAACGTCTTTCAGCGTAACCAATTCAACAATAAGACTCCCCCTAACTATAACAACAGCGACGTTTAACTAAACCTCAAACTTAGACTAGACTTTAAACAATCAGAACTTATCTGATCAACCTCCGCTTGGTTTCAAGAAATTACAAACTCCGCTTTACAGAAACAGCAACACACATACTTTTCACCTAACAGAGGAGACCAATTCGCTTTGAACAGGCTAAGACTAGGTCACTATATTTTAACCAATACCCATTACATGGACCAAATGCAAAGTAACTCATTCCGTTTTGCAACATTGATCGGATAGATCTAAAGACATATCTTTTAGTTTAACTATTAGCTAACTTTAAATAAATTAAAATATAAAAATATAAGTAGTGTTAGTTTGTTAAAGGGAACAAACGAAGAAATTAACCTTTAGCGAGGGCGACGAAACAAGTGGCCCAAGGCAAGCAATGAAAAAAGAAGGCCCCGAATAAAACGGCATATTCTCGCATTCGATTAAGATGCACTAGTTAGTTGAGGCTGTTAAACAGTTCCTCTTAACGAAAAGTCCAATTCCAAAGTAAGAAATGTATCGTATACAGAAAAAATAAATGTATTTTCATTTATTACCATTTGTAGGCCTTTGTTGCTTTTAAACACAAAACAAACTTTTTATATTATATATATTATATATATTATATATATTATATATATTATATATATTATATATATTATATATATTATATATATTATATATATTATATATATTATATTATTTTTCTTTTGTTAATTGTCTTTCCTGGAACACAATAGGCTAACGATTTTTTTGGCACCGTGTCTAGTTAAATAATTATATCGAACATTATTTTTTTAAGGTCGGTTTATTGTAGGTGATTTCAGGGAATTCATAAGTATTCATCAATAACAATAGCAATTGCGATTGCTCTTCAGCAGCTTTTCGACCATTGTTCGACCAGAGAGGCCCTGTGTAGATTTATCTAGACAGAATACAAAATTTTGGTTTGTAAGTGCAAGACGGTGAAGAAATTTCAGCTCTTGTTCAACTAGATAGATGTATATATTTATTGGAAGATTTTAGTGTATCCTCAGTACAGTCGAAGGAAAAAATGATTTTATTCAGTTAGGTGTTTCTGGTTCTGGAGGGATTAATACGAGTTCTGGCGGCGAATTCATGAATTTTTGTTTGAAAGCAAATCGCATTTAATGATATTATATATATTTATTTTTTTATTTTTTAGTATATTTGTACGACACTGTTTCGAGAAATAAGTAGAATACTTGGCACAGATTGAAGCTTTACGTTCCACGTGTCACTAGTTACGAGTTTGACTTAAATGTGAGCAACGACACATAATGACAAACCACTTTACACGTGACGAATGTGGCGAACTTAACGCTGTAATGTATTCTAGGAAACTTTTGTACAGGGCGGGCCATCTAAATGTGACACACGTAAACTCTTAATAACTTTGATATACATTGTCAAATCGACAAACGTCATACCACATCTGATTCCTCATTTCAAGTAGTCATTAACCACGGATAACTACACTCCACCTGAACACGCTGAAATTGTTCAGCTATAAATCCAAAACAATTTCTATATCGTGGCTACTCAACGTGCGTTCCGTTCCAAAAATAAAATCAAAAGTGCTCCCGCAAAAAACACCATAAAGGGTTTGTAGGAAAAATATTTGTCTACTGGTAGTCTTAGGAATGCCAGACGTCCAAATAAACCAAGACCAAGGCGTTCCGACCAAAATGTCGCTTCCGTAGTGGCCAGTGTTGAAAGGTCTCCGAAAACATCGAGTCGACGTCGATCTGCGCAATTGAATATCCCAATATCCACTCTCCGACGCATAATCCATGACGATTTGAATTTATTCCCATATAAAATACAAGTGACGAACAAAATCGAGATACAGGACAAACCGCGTCGCGTTGCATACGGACAATTTTGTGTCAACATGGCCGAGAGTGATGTTGATTTTTGGCGTAAAATCATCATGAGCGACGAGGCACATTTCTCACTGAATGGAGCGGTAAACAAACAAAACTGCCGCTTTTACGCCACTGAAAACCCACAAATAATCCACGAAGCGGCGATACCTAAAGCTACGCTCGAGAAAGTGATGAAAAATGCCAAAAAAGAGCAAATTTAGTCATCAGGAAAAAAGGCGAGCACTTGAGCCAAATAATATTTTAAATGCTAATAATATTAATCTCCTTAAATTAAAATAAATGCCAGTGCAAAAAAAAAAACAAATTGTCTTTTCCTTAACAATTTTATTTACGAATCACACGGGTCACATGTAGATGGCCCAACCTGTATATAGCGGAGAAATAAAAAAAAAAGGTGTTTTGTAGTACGTGTTCATTGGAACCATAATCATGCTAATCGGTCATTCCGTTACAAAGTTAATGGAAAACGATGAGACTTTTCAACGATTGCCAAAAGAAAAAGTTTAGCTTGTACATCTGTTTGTGGAATTGAATTTCGATCCTAAAAAATTTGGGTGTGGTTTTTTGTTTACGGAGTTGGAAAGGTTTTTCAATTAAACCTTTTGTTTTATTGTCCATATCGTAAGAACTCGAAGATATACTGAAATTATCTGGTAAGCTGAATATCACTTTCGAACAATTACTTGGTTGAAATAAATGGATTGCGGCAGTAGGAAATCGAATTTTACAGGCAGATTCTGGTCTTGAACCAATAATAGGTAATTCTACAAATAGTGAAATCGGAACCATACTAATGAAAGGGGTTCAGACAATTTATATATATGGCAAATGACAAGGTTAAATTAATGGTATCAATGTAATAGGGATTAAGAAGAGGTGTCTACAGACCCAGAAAAATAATTAGTTGTAGATTTTATCTCTTCCCCAAACTATTAATGGGTATAAAGCAGGCTCTGAGAACTAAATGGTCTTTCTTGAATATCAATTCACCAGAGCAGAACCCAGGGTCACGCAGGGTTCCCAAAAGTTTTAATGATTACCAATCACAATTACCACCTATCAACAGGATGGTCAGTCATAATATTGGCACCTTTGCTGAGAAAGTCTAGTTCCCTTGAAAAAGTTGCTAATATCGCATAAGTCTGAAGCATAAATTTCGACGGTGCTCGAAACATTATGGAAGTCGATGATTTTCTACATCGCATTCGCTCCCTCAAATTTTAAATTTGTCAAATTTTAAATGATCACCTATATGGTACTTGTTAAGGAAAGCGTATGAGCGGTTTTGAAAGTTTCATTATCCTGCTTTCTTGTGGCCTTTCCTTCAGTCAGTGTTTTGATTAAAATTTCAGATGGACATACATTAATGTAAGGTGGAGTCAAACTGATGTTGGAAATTAGCAACGTTAAACGCAGAAAGTGAAAATACGGCAAGAAGTGAATAAGAAGAAGGCAGTGAATCACAGAGAGCAACATTGGCAGTGGAAGTTAATCACAAGTTGTACAATTTAGATTAAATATGTAACAATCTTCTTATAATAAACATCTTACATTTGGGGGCTTGTAAATATAAATCAAAAAGTGGTGCAGCTAAACAGATGCGGAATTACATTAAAATTGCCGAAAACTTATGTTGTTAGTGTCGCATAGAAAGCTGCAAGAAGACACAAAAGTGGTGAACTTCACATAATTTTCGGCCGGCGTCAGTTGGAAATTTCCAGAAGCGTCGTGTAATTTGGTCAAAGCTTGAGTTGATTATAAATTAACACATAAAAACTGAACAGTTTAATTATAACATAGTAGTTTACTTCGCACTTGTTTTTACCCATTTGCTCCAGATTTCGCTAACGCATAAGTTCAGTGGTCAGGTGTGATAACCTGATATTTGACTATGTCGCAAATGTCTGCGTTAGCTTTGAGCTTCTGAGCTCGGCTTTTGGGCTTAGCTTAGTGCTTAATAGCCTGAAACTATATGGATGTCGTTGAGACACCGAAATCCGTTGCAGAGGCATTGCACGGCCAACGTGCACATGATTGGCAAAAGTCAGTGCAAAATGAATTCGATGATAAAGGGTGTTTTTTTTTTTTAATTTTCTTTTTTAATTCAAAAAGAAATGTATACTTTTTTACTTTGACAGTTTCAGTCAGGCAAAATAAACTCTCCCAAAAAAGTCGAAAAATAAAAGTTAGTTGGAAACGGCATTCGACAGTGTCGCACGCATATTTGCAACGCTCGTGGAATAATTAAAATACACATAGTAGTGAGCAAGGTCAATTCCACAATAGTGATACAAACAGTGGCTAGTGTAACAACAAGTTACATAAAAGTGTTTCCAAAGTGCAAAAAGACTAAAGTTATTGACTTACAAAACATCTATTTTCCCATAACCTCTAATTAAGCTTTATCCAAGGTCAAGTCTCGGCTGGGACCTTGGCCACCTGTTTCTGATTTCCATTGCATACTTTCAAGTGTTAGATGAAATCTGGATTAATCCGAAAAACGTACAAAGCGGTCCACTAGGACCGAAGAAGCAAAAAAGTAAGACCAAGACCAAAAGTAAGACCGTAAATGTAGGACTTACAAGCGACATTACCCAGGATAGCAAAATTATGGCGGCGGCAAGGGAATCTGGACGTGGCTCTGCACAAAGAGCCCTGGGCCCTGCGCCCACCACTGCGCCCACCTTGGAGTCTGCGCAGCGCTTCCAATAGATCAAGCGTAGGATGGATCCAGGTACCTCTTCTAAATTAGTTAGGAAAAAAGCGCATTTAGACGAAAACTCGGTAAATCAACATAAGTACAGTGGTAACACTAACAAATTCCAACTACTCGCCGAACTCACCACGGAAATGGATAGCGAGAGCAACGCTGAAGAATAGAGTGATCAGCCCAGCACTAGCCGTCAAGCCGCCAGAGCGTTATGGAAAGCATATTCGACATCAATATTCTGCAAAGCATCAGGACGATCACTGACGTAGAAAAGGTTGAGTTTCGGGCCTCCATGGGTGGAGTTATGCGCCTTTGCGCGGCCGACGCCAACACCTTCCGCTCTATTGTCAAGTTACTTGATGACGCACTCTTCGTAGCCACATCAATGAAGAGCTGGCAAAGCTTGGCCACAAGATGTTGGACGCACACACGCCCCAGCGCCGCAGCGAACCCCGAAGCGAGACAGTATATCCTCTCTGCGCTTGATCCAAGAGAAACAAATGAACCTATTGTTGATGATTCGTAAACAGCAACAGGGGCAAATACTTAACTTGCTCACTGCTCTTTAAGTGCAGCGAGCCTCAAAATAATTCCGCTGCGCATTTAAGTGTGGAACGCCAATGGTGTGACCACGAAGCTGCCCGAGCTTGAAAGTCTGGTGCGACGAGAGGAAATTGACATATTGCTGCTTAGGGAGACTCACTGCCGAGAGACAGGTGTGCCTAGGCTGTATGGTTTCGATACCTATCCCGCAATCGACCCAAGCGATGGCAACGTAAAAGTAGAATCAGCTATCCTAGTGAAGTCCAGCCTAGTACACTTCCCGTTAACCCCAATTACTGCCGACAAGGTGCAACTTGCGCCTGCAGCTATACAAACAGTACTCAGAACCATTAACTTTGGAGCTGTCCACTGCCCTCCAAGATTTGCTTGGCCTACGGAGGAGTATACCGACATCCGGGACCATAACTGCCCGAGGTATATTATGAACTGTCTTGCCACAGGTGGCCCCATACGGTACCCGCCTGGTAGACGAGGCTCTTCTGGCTTCATCGATTTTTCCCTGACAAGAGGCATCCGGGGTATCCACGTTGATATACGGTCTGTCGTTCAGCCCAGCTCCGACCACCTACCGCTAATAATCACGCTTGACGCAGCCGCTTTGGCATACCCGACGTCGGAGAGGCTGATAACCAAGCGAAGCAACCTTGAACTCTTCAAAGGACAACTTGAGAGATCTTTGCACCTCGATATTGACATCAACTCTGGGAATGACTTGGAAGACCAGCAAAGTCAAGACAGGAGCAAAAATGACAGAACAAACTCCGCCCCGGAAGCCCGCAGCATCGGGTATCCCGATCACCAACGCGATCCAGCTTCTAATCCGTGAAAAGAGACGCATACGCACAAGGTGGATGAGGTCTCGACACCCCCTTGACAAAACAGCGTGGCATAGAGCAGAGAGCAAACTTCAACAGGCACTGGCAGATCACAAAACTGGATGGTTTAATGCGAGACTGGGGAACACAGGTACTGATAATGACGCGACGCACTCACGTTGGAAGGCCACACGCGCCATCAAAAGCAGGTGCACCATGAAGGCGCCGCTTCTAGACAGCAACGGGACATGGTGTCGGACGGACTTGCAGCAAGACAAGGTTTTTGCGTTCTTTAGGTTTGGTTCTTTAGAACTGCGGGAAGTCATCGACACACCACCCCAAAGCCCAGACCTAAATTCCATAGAAAAATTTGGGTCCATCTTAAGAAACCGAAAAACCGAGCAGCACTAACTAGAAGAGTGGCAAGAGATTCCAAGGAATATGACCTACCAAAACTGATTGGATCGATTAAAAATCGCCGCCAATATGTTCCTAATGCTAATGAAGCGTATACAATGTATTAAAATTATTAGTTTAAAGTTATTAGTAAAGACGACCCTAATTTAAGGAAATGCGGTAACTGTGGTGGAAACCACACAGCAAACTTCAGAAGGTGTCCAGTCTACAAAGACCTAAAAAAGTCGCGTTTCTAAGCAACCATTCCCCAAACAGAACTCTGTAACTCCAAATCAATCAACACCGGGAGTCTTGTCCACCAAAGCAACTAGGTCTTCCTTTGAACCCGTATGCACAATTACAGGAGTATCATTTGCAAATGCATTGACATCAGGCATAGTAAAGCCAGCTTCTAAGTCGGCAATCTCCCTAACACCAGCTGCCCAATCAACAACATCAGAGAAACACCACATCTTAAAATAGCCATCAACTGGAATTGAATCACTCATCATTTCACTTCACAAAAGCATGATGGAATTTATGCAGTTTATGCAATCTACAATACAAGACCTCATGCGAAATCAAAACTTACTCATGAAAATGCTTGCATCCCAACACTCCAAACCATAAATGGCTATTTTAAAGATATGTTTCTGGAATGCTAACGGCATTTCACAGCACAAAAACGAATTTATTCAATTCCTAAAGGAACACGACATTGATATAATGCTAATCTCCGAAACCCATCTCACAAATAAAAATAACTTCTTTCTTAGTGAGTACACTTTTTACTCAACGAATCATCCAGACGACAAAGCTCATGGGGGAACAGGCATCCTTATCAAGAGACGCATCAAGCACCATCAATTGCAACCATTCGCAACCAATTACTTGCAAGCTACGTCAATAAGTATTAAAGTGTCTTTCGGCAGTCTTAGTATTGCCTCAATATACTGCCCACCACGGAAGAAGACTTCATGGAAAATTTCAACCAACTAGGTGCCCACTTCATATCAGCAGGCGATTATAATGCCAAACACACGCACTGGGGCTCCCGTCTTACAAACTCAAAAGGAAGGCAATTATACAAAGCTTTAATCA
This sequence comes from Drosophila merina, assembly GCA_035047645.1. Taxonomy (NCBI): domain Eukaryota; kingdom Metazoa; phylum Arthropoda; class Insecta; order Diptera; family Drosophilidae; genus Drosophila; species Drosophila merina. The sequence continues at coordinate 232,507 of JAWNPH010000051.1, read as the reverse complement.
CAAGATCGAATAAACTTGACTTCATATCTCCGGGTAGGCCTACATATTGGCCAGCTGATCCCAACAAAAAACCTGATCTAATAGACTTTGCTATAACCCGAAACATACCAAAACAACTAACGCGGATAGAAGCAATAGCTGACTTGTCTTCGGACCACTCTCCTATCCTTCTTCAACTGTTCGAACAACCAGCAACGTTGGAACGTCCTGATACAATATTATTACATCCAACCAAACAAACTGGCTTCGCTACAAAAAATATATAAGCTCGCACATTGAGCTAAGCCCAACACTGCACCACGAGGCTGACATTGATAATTCTGTAAATGACTTTGAATTTATTCTCACCACTGCTGCACGCGTATCCACACCTCAAATGAAACAAAAAATAAGAACATCAGTACCGTACAAAAAGGCAAATTCAACAGCTTCTTTTAGAAAAAAGACATTTACGACGAGAGTGGCAAAAAAACCGATTACCAGCAAGCAAAGAGAAACTAAAAGCTGCAACTCGAAAACTCTCTAGAGTACTGAAACAAGAAGAAAATCTTGAACAACATCAATACATCGAAAAACTCTCTCCAACATAAGCCAAACCCACTCTGGAAAGCGCGAGTTACCTCCGGGGAGCCGACGGTAGGTATTAATGCAGTTGTAGGTGGGGTTTTAATTGGCTTTTATTTTTTTATTCGTCGTTGGCTTTGGTTTTTGCTGTTGTCGCTGAGAAATTTCGGGAAAAGAAAAGTCACTTGCTGTCGGGTTGGCTGTTGGCTATCGACTGACCGCCGTCTTTCTTTTACGACTTAAAATAAACTAACATGAATTTGTATGTGTGTGTTTAACAATGTTGTGTTTCTTCAAAATAAAGTGCGTCTTATTCTTCGCCTTAAAAGAAGTTAACAAGAATTTGTATGTGTGTATAACAATGTTGTGTTTCTTAGAACTAGAGTGCTTGCTGCAGCAGAAAGTGTTTATGTGTTTATGTATGTATATATGTAAATGCATGTGTTGCCCTATTTTCCGGGAAAGAATGCGGTGTCAGGGGTGGTGTATGGTACCGATGGGTCGGTAACTCCAGCTGGGTCGGTAACTCCAGCGAAATAAATAAAGACAAAACTCAACATGTAATATACACAAAACGACAACCCAAAAACTTCGCAATTAAAATCAACAACAATCAAATATTGTTACGCCCATATGCCAAGTACCTAGGACTAACTATCGACGCAAAACTGACATGGAAGCAGCACATTCTAAATAAACGAAATGAAATAAAAAACAAATTTCGACAACTTAACTGGCTAATAGGAAAACACTCTAAACTAAAACTACATTACAAAATTTCAATATACAAGGCGATAATAAAACCAATATGGACGTATGGCATAGAAATCTGGGGAACTGCCAGTAAATCTCACTTACAGCTAATTCAGCGAACGCAATCGAAAATGCTCAGAACAATGACAAATGCCGAATGGTATATTAGAAATGAAGATATACATAAAGATCTAAACATAGAGACAGTCAACGAAACTATTAAAAAAAGCAGCAAAAAACACACAAATCAACTACTTAACCACCAAAACCCAAACCTGAGACAAATACCGATGAGAGAGCTGGGACCGAGAAGATTAAAACGTAAAACTCCAACGGAATTAAATTATTAGTAAAATATTAAAATATTAGCGTATTAGTAAAATATTAAAATATTAGCGTACCCTTGCAATGGGAAGGGCCGCTACCTTTTTTCCTTTCTTCAACCATTACTCATTGTTATTCTTTATAAAAAACAGAATGTAATTTAAAGGAAATTAAAATAAAAAAAAAAAAAAAAAAATTTTAACAGATTATAATTGTATTGTTGTTGGTTCTACTCTGTTTGTGTTTAGCTTTTCTGTCCTTTGTTGGGCGTTTGTGGACAGTTTATCTTTTATTTCCGAGTAAAGTTTATCTTGGAATGTGTCTAGTTTATTTAAATAATCTTGCTCGTTATTTGGTATTATTGTTATATTAAATAAATGGGTCCTACCATTAAATAATTCAAAAGGGGTGTGTTTAGTGGTGGAGTGGATTGCGTTATTATATGTTCTTACGGTTTCTGATATTATTTCTTCGTGATCTGTAGGTAGTTTGTGTTTTTTACGTGTGTCAAAGATTATTCTGTCAATTTCTGTCAAGGAGGAATGTAAGCGTTGTACTGGCGAATTACTTGACGATTGTTGAAAGGATGTGACATGGAGTAGTATGTTAATATTGAGAACAGAATTTGCGAAATATGTCATTGCTAAATTCTACTTCTTTGTCGTGTATTAGTTTTTTGGGTAGCCCAAATTGACTGAAGAAATTTTTGATTGATTTAATGCAGTTGATGCCGTTTCTATGATCGTCAGGTTAAAGTTATCGTTAATGGTATAGATGTCAATGTGTATTATGTCGAGGGGTTTTGTTGGGGTTTCTGGGGTTTCGAATACAATGTTCTGTGGTTGCCTGTCGTATTTGAGCTTTAGACAGGTTTCGCAGTTTCTAATTAGTTGAGAGATTTTGTTTTTCATATTGGGGAAGTAAGTTTCCCGTTTGAGGTGAAGGAATGTTTCATCTATGCCTTTGTGGTTGCTGTTTATGTGGTATTCGTTAATGAATTTATTTTTTTTCGGAGGTTCCCATGATTTCGTGGAGAAATGATTTACATCTGATAATTTTGAAGTGTTTTTTGTGTGCAAAAAATGTTAGGAATGCTTTTTCAATTAATGCGGAGTTATTATCATCTGCCAAGAAGGCGCAAATCCTGTTTGGTTTTAGGGTTCCCTTCAAGATTTTAGCGATATTGTCGAAATCGAAAGAGGGTTGTGAGTATTTTTTCCTAATCTTTTGTTTAAATGGTGTTGTAGTTTGGTAAGACGTATGTGAATCTATTTCTAGTATGAGTTGTGTGTTAAATTCATTAATTGGTTTTTCAGATGTGAGGCAAGGCTTAATCGTTAGGGTTTCATTGTGGTTTAAATTTGGGTCTGCTCGACTTAGGGCGTCCGCAATTACCTTTTGTGAACCTTTCTTATGAATTATTTCGAAATCATATTCCATAAGTTGGAGTCTCCAACGGATTATTTTTGAGTTGGGTTCCTAAAAATTCATAAGCCATATTAATGGTTTGTGATCCGTAACAATAGTAAATTTTACGCCATAAATATATGGTCTGAAGTATTTTACTGCCCATATTATCGCTAGCATTTCTTTTTCTATAGTTGAATAGTTGACTTTGGTATCGGATAGAGTCCTGCTAGCAAAGCATACAGGTCTATCGTTTTGTAAGGAGCCTTGAGATAGTACAGCTCCTAACGCGAAATTACTAGCATCTGTAGTAAGAATGAATGGTTTTTCGAAGTCTGGGTGTAAAAGTATTGGGTCGTTGGAAAGAAGAGTTTTGCATTGTTCGAATGCGGCTAAAAAGTCTTTGTCTGTAGTAATTTGTCTTTTCCCTTTCAGTTGTTTAGTCATGGGTTTTGTTATTCGTCCCTTATAAATTTCCTATAGTAGCCTAGTAAGCCGAGCAAAGATTTGATGGTTCTTCTGTTGGTGGGGCAGGGGAATTTTTAAATTGCACTTATTTTGTTCGGGTTTGGTTTTATTCCGTCTTGTGTGACTATGTGGTCTAAAAATTCTATCTATTTCCTTAGAAATTCTGATTTTGAAGGTTGTAGTTTGAAGTTCGCTGCTCTAAGTTTTTCAAATACCATTTTTATGTCCAATAAATGCTTTTGTAGGGAAGGTGAAAAAATTATTATGTCGTCAAGGTAGACTAAGCAAATGGTACCGTTAAGGTCACCAAGGACGCTGTCCATAACCCGTTGAAAGGTTGCTGGTGCGTTTTTTAACCCGAAGGGCATCCGTATGAATTCGTAGTGACCCCCTTCGACTGTAAAGGCTGTTTTGACAATATCTTCTTGTTTCATCTCAATTTGATGAAACTCGCTAGTTAGGTCAAGTTTTGAAAAGTATTTTGCCTTGCCTATGCTATCCAATATGTCATTAATGTTTGGAATGGGGTATCTGTCTGAGATGGTTTTATCGTTGAGTTTTCGATAATCTATTACAAGTCGCCATTTCCTGTTTCCTGTTCCGTCGGGTCTTTTTGGAACCACCCACACTGGGGCGCTCCAAGGGGAGTGGCTAGATCTAATAATTTGCTGGTCTAGCATAGATTCAATTTGTTTTTTGACTTCTGTTTTATGGACAAAGGGGTATCTATAGGATTCTGCGTGGATAGGCGTGTTGTCTATGGTGGGGATGTAGTGTGTGATTTTGCTGGTGAATGTTAGTGGTGTTTTTGGGTTGTAGAATATGTCGCGAAATAGTTTGCATAGGGTTTTTAAGGCTTCTTTTTCCTCTGGGTTAAGGTGTTGTGTTAAAGTTTGTAATGGCACTTAGGGGGTTTCATTATTAACAGGTGTAGCTGATATATTAAAGAGTTCTATATGGTCGTTTTTGTTGTAGGGAATAGCTTCTATGGGATATTCTAGGTATAATAGTTTATCTGAGTCAGATTGATTTGAGATTTCGACATTAGCAATATTATTGTTTGATTTATATAGTCCTTCTGACAGTGATAGCTCATTATTTAGCTGTGTAGTGCAACAATAGAATTCCCCATGATTAATATTTACTGGTAGTGGTAAAATAACTTTACTGTAGGCGGGAATATTAAAAATATTTGAAGCATGGTTAGTGTACAAAAATATTGGAAGTGTGGAATTTGAAGTTACTAGTTGTAAGTTTACTAGGTCTATTTTTGCTTCTAGGTGTGATAGTAGGTCCATTCCTATGAGGCCATTGAAATAAGAGTGAAATTTAAATTTAAGTATGGTAAATTGGCCTTCGGTTTTTAATTCGGGTGGCATTAGGAATATTGCTTTTTCCTCGATTTTGAAACTATTTAATGCTGTTGTAATTGAAATAGATATTGGTAGAATTGCGCAATCTAGTTGATTGGCAAATTCTGGGTCGATGAATGAGTTAGTGGATCCTGTATCGATAAGAAATGACAGAGGGAATTTTTGTTGGATTTTTAGAATTATGTATGGGAGGGATGATGCATGTGTGGTAGGATTTATGTATCCTGTTGGGTTCCCAAGGCTGGTGCCTGAAAATTTATGTTGGTAGGGGGGTGTTGGGTAAGTTTCCCTTCTTCTATGTTGTGCAGCCCATGATATGGTGTTTTATTGTCTCTAAACGGGTTATCAGTTTTGTTGCCAAGCTGATGGTATCTGGGGTTTGAATAATGGTTTGAGTGATTTTGGGTGTATGGTGAATTACGGTTGTTACGCTCGTTGTTGTATCTGCGATTGTTACTGTTATTGTAATTGTTAGTTCGTCGTTCGGTGTTGTTTTGGGTTGGGGGGTATGGATTTCTGTTATGGTATCGAGCCCTCTCTATCTGACTCAGCTCGTAGGCTGCTTCAATAGTTTTGGGGTCTTTCAATCTGATGATTGTTTTAAGTGGTTCTCTAATTCCTGAAATGAAGGCATTTAGGCAAACTTCGCCATATAGTGTCTTCTTGGCTTCGATGATTGTGGCCGATTGGCCAATTTTGGAAATAGTTGATATGAGTTGGCTTTTAATTTTCGATAAGCCGAAGAATAATTGTCCTAGGGTTAGATTATTCGGGAAGGATTGGAGTTCGCTTAAGAGGCTAGCATCGCTTTTCTTACTAGAGTATAAACGTAGCAAGTTACTTTTGATATCGTCCCATATAAGTTTGGTGCTGGCTAAGTTAAGGGCTTCGTCTGCTCTTCCAACTATTTTATTCTATTTAACTATTTTATTATTGCCCTGAGTGTCAGAAGTCCGTATGGTGTTTGGTCGGTTCCCTTGATGAGCATGATTATTCCCTCAACGCTAGTTATATACTTGTCGAGTTGGCTTGGAGTGCCATCGAATGTCGGGAGTTCCTTAACAAAGGCTAAAATATCAGTGGCACTAAGTGCTGTAGCAATATTGCTAAAGCCATTGGCAGTAGGTGTTAAGGGGGCGGAATTAATTCCGGAGAAGTTGGCCGAATCCATATCTAAGGGTTGGAGAGGAGGTAAGGGGGTATTTTTTCTAATAAAGGGGAGGGTGTTTGTTTTGGCAACTGATCGTGTGACTCTCTTTTTGGTAATGTGTGTGTTCCTAATACGGAACGAGTTGTTTGTTTTATAGTTTGCGTTAATTTTTTTGGCATTTAATATACTAAATATACTAAATATACTAAATATACTAAATATACTAAATATACTAAATATACTAAATATACTAAATATACTAAATATACTAAATATACTAAATATACTAAATATACTAAATATACTAAATATACTAAATATACTAAATATGCTAAATATACTAAATATACTAAATATACTAAATATACTAAATATACTAAATATACTAAATATACTAAATATACTAAATATACTAAATATACTAAATATACTTAATATACTAAATATACTAAATATACTAAATATACTAAATATACTAAATATACTAAATATACTAAATATACTAAATATACTACAAATATTATAAATATACTAAATATACTAAATATACTAAATATACTAAATATACTAAATATACTTAATATACTAAAGACTAAACTTTACAATGAATTCCGTGAATCTTAATTACTTGTTTTTGGTTGTTGGATAGTGTGTTTTTGTGCGTTAATCTCCGTATATAGTTATATTAGTGTTTGTATGTATTGTTTAAATAATTTATTTGTGTGAAAGAATGGAAATATAGATGCATGTTCAAAGAAAGGAGAATTTTATTTATTATATTTTCCCCTATAATTTATATGTAGTTTTGTGGTGTTCTGCCCGGCCTTAAAAATCATACACTTTACTGTTCATATAATATTGTTTGTATGTGCGTATGTTGCTTTGATGGTTTGTATATATGTATGTAAATTTAGGTTGATGTATTTGACAATTATATTTATTTGTATAATATAGTCTTAGAATAAATGCGGGTGCATTGGTTGAGGCGAATTTGTATATTTCTGCGTGGCGATGACCGACGCTTATGATCTCCAAATCTCGACTGACTTATTACTAATTCCATCTCTTAAGATTACCCTAAGTTCTTATGCTAAGCTTTAATCTTCACTCAAAAGCTCCGATGCTGTTACGTTAAAGCGGGAATACGCAACGAGTATGTAACTCCAGTTAACTCCTCCCTTACTAAGATGAAGGCTATCCTCAGTCCTTTCAAATTATACGGTTGACATGGGAATCCTGGTGATCCATGCCTCGTTGACGTTGGCCTTTGTGGTCCTGTAGTTTCATCACAATGGGCACGTTGGATAGAGAAGTTGATGGCGGAGAGCTCGATGTAGGATCTAAAATCTTCCTTTAACGCTTTGCTTAAATTAATATAGACTCCAAAAAATATAAACTGCAAATACATTGTTAGTTAATAATAGTGATAATATATAACAAGGTACAACGCTCGTTGATTAATTGATTGATCGTTGATTTTTTATTATGATGTAAAAATAGGATGAGGAAGGCCATTATTAACACCAATTGGTAGTAGATAGTACATAAAAACAATAATCCTAACGTTAATTATCTTTATGTACTACCCTCCCCTTTATTAAGACACTTGTCCCAATGTCAGCTTCAATTTTTTCTTCTTTGTAGCGTGGGGTAAGTTTATTTCCGAGCCGTTTGTTTTGTTTTACAAAGACAGTGTCCCCGACCTGGAAAGTTCTGTCACATCTTGATCTATTAATTCTTTTTAATTGTATTTCTTGTGCTCTGTGAATTTTTTCTGAGATTTCCTCTGCAAGTTCTGGGGGCATTGCATGAATTATGTCGATCGGCTTTTTATTGGTGACTGAATGTACTGTTTTGTTGTATTCCACGGTCGCTTGAAGTATGAGATTTATCGTATCTACTATGCGTTTTTCTAATTTTAGGCATCGTGATATTTTTTAATAGTGTGCTGTGAAACCTTTCGACCTGTCCATTTGAGGTACTATGATAGGGTGGTGAATTTTCCACTTGAACATTGAACTGATTTGCTAAGAGTGACCTAATTGACTCAGAGTTAATAGATGGCTCATTGTCGCAAAATATTGTCTTAGAGTTTGGATATAGGTTCATCAACTGCATTATTGCAGGCTCTATGTCGGCTATCGTTCTGGAGCCTATGGGTTGGACGACCGCAAATTTTGAAAATTTATCTATACAGGTTAAAAAATATCTCCTGTCTGTAGAAAAAATATCAATGTGTAATGTCTCTCCGATTTGTGAAGGAATAGGCGTTCTCCCAAGGACATGTTTCTGCGGATGACGTACATATTTGGCTTTTTGGCAAACTAGGCAGTTACCTACTATGCTGGCTGCTAGTTGCGACATTTTTGGGAAAAAATAATCTTCCAGAATATGTTTAACATTTTCTTGCGCTGCCCTGTGCGCTCTGTTGTGTTCAATGGTTACTATTTCTTTTTGTTCCTCTTTGTTATAGATGTCGGTCACCAGCTTTTTTGTATGCCGGAAAGTCGTTGCTGGGAACTCTTCTATAAGTCTGTTCTGGATCAATGCCAGTATGGGCAATTCGCAGTATATTGCATTCACTACATCTTGTTTTACTACGTCGCGAATTCTGCCTACTAACGATTCTCTATTTACGAATTGTATTACGTGCCTTGACTTGTTACCAAATATAATAAAGGTGCGAGTATTATCCGCTGTGCCTTCTTCTATTATTATTTGGTTTCGAAAGCAGTTGACCGGCTTGTCGACTTTTTCGATTGTGTATGAAAGCGAAATTTCACTATGTATGGTTGCTATATCTGACCGGAGGTGGCTTTCTAAAGCGTGGATGGCCTGCCTGGATAGTGCATCTGCAACATGGTTCTCTCTCCCTGGCTTATACAAAATTTTTGCGTTGTGCTCATCTATAAATGCCTTCCACCTTTTGATTTTAGCATTTGTGTTTTTATCTGACACGGCAAATGTTAATGGTTGGTGATCTGTGTAAATATTCAGATTTTTAGCGCCATACAGATAGTCCTTTAATGTCTTTAGAGCCCATACAATAGCTAGGAGCTCTCGTTCGTTAGTTGCGAAACCAAGCTCTCCACCTTTTAAGGATCTAGATATCATCGTAATAGGCTTTCCGTTTTGTGATAAAACCGCGCCCAGGCCAAGAGCCGAAGCGTCCGTAGTTAAATCGAAAGGCTTTGTGTAGTCTGGGTAGGGTAGCATTACATTTTCGGACACTAAGATATTTTTAAGTTTCTGAAATGCGAAGCGTTGCTTATCGTCGAACTGAATGGGTATCTTTTTAGAACGAGTGGCGGAAACTTTTCCGTTTTCCCCCTTGAGGATGTCATTCAAAGGTCGAGCTATTGAAGCAAAGTCCTTGAAGCGGTAATAGCTTGCTAGCCCTAAAAAGGATCTAACATTGAACAAATTAGTGGGTTCTTCATATTCATGGAGTGAGTACGTCATCTATGGCACGTTGAAACATACTGGGCGCATTTTTAAGACCCAAGGGAAGTCTACAAAACTCGTATTTTCCATGTGCAACCGAGAATGCGGTTTTCTCCCTATCATTTTCTGCAAGTAATATTTGATGAAATCCTGACTTCAGATCTAGTGTGGTAAAAAATCTAGCTTTCCTCAAATTTGATAGGATGAATACAACATTTGGTACCGGGTATTTGTCATCCACCGTCTTCGAGTTTAGCTTCCGAAAGTCTATAACCATCCTTTTTTTTTATTTCCCTTTTCATCAGTACCCTTTTTGTCGACTACCCAAACCGGATTGTTGTAGGGTGAGCGCGAAGGTCGAATAATTCCATCTTTTAACAACGCTTCCGTCTCTTCGTTTACAAAATCTGCTACGCCCATGGGGTATGGATAAAGTCTTGAGTATACCGGTTGGTCATCTTTCGTCCGTATGGTAGCAATAATATTGGTGTTAAATGGCAGTGTTTTTTCCGGGTCTGCAAAGACACCCAATCGGTCTTTTAACATTGTGTGGAATTTGTCGGCTATTTGGTTTGGTACTACGATGTCTTTTATGTCAGAAAAATTTACGCTATTGCATTTTACAAATTGAATTGGCTCGACTGAGTTTTCGATTTTTAAAATTTTATTTTTCAAGTCCAATGTTGCATTCATCTGTGTCAATGTGTCAAATCCTAATATAGCGTCAAAGCTTGAGAGGTCCGGTAGAATGAAGAAGGGAATAGTCTTGCCGAAAAGTTCAACAATGCATTTATATTTCACCGTGTTGCAACCATGAAGGGACTTAACGGAGAATTCTTTTTGTACCGGTGTTATGTACTTAAGTTCTGTGAGGGGCTGTATATAGTTTTTTGAAGAGCCGGTGTCGATTAAGATTTTTATGGTTTTCCCTGCTATCTTTCTTTCTATGAACGGTAGCAAGGACCTGTGGCTAAAAAATGCACGTCGTCATAATTCGTAAGTTCGTGGTCAATATCCTCAACAGCTGCTGTTGCCCCTTGCTCATAATCATTTCCATCGGACTCCTCTAAATCTTCTTCTTGAGCTAAATGGTTCACTCGTTGATGTTTCGGTCCTGTAAACCTGGCAGTGCCACTATTTGGTCTTTTTGTTATAGGTTCAAAGCCAATTTGTGCCTGAACAGGGCTTGGGTTATGTTGTTGTTGCTGATAGGTTGGCCAAACACTTTGATGTTGAGGTAGGTTTGCTTGGTTCGAAATTGGTGCTTGTCTAAATTGGTTGGATCGAATGGTTCGCATAGATACGTCAGTATCTAACGGCTGAGTCGGTGCCTGGACTGGTATTTAAGCTGCTTGCCTGTCAAAACTGAACACAAACTGACGCTTGCTAAAATATGGGTTTTTGTCTTGCATATTAATGCTTGTATCCCTATTAGTTTTTTTTTCCAGTTGCGGAACTCTGTCCCGACAGTTTCTTGAGTAGTTCAGAGCGAATTGATAACGCTCGTGATTTGACTCAACCTCCTGTGCTAGAGCAAGGGCTGTTGGTAAGTCCTTGGCTCCTTTGGCAAACAGGATATCACTCAATGACTCCTGTTATAAATACACGTAATGCGTCAGCCCTATACTTTTCATTGAGTGACATCGCCAAGGGTTTATCGCATGTCATTATAGTTTTATTGGTAAGCAGAGTCAATTTTTTCTCAACTTCCTCATAAAATTCGGTGAGCGTCATATCACCCTGTCCCAACGTCGACAACTCCTGCTCAATTAGGTAGATAGGCCTTTTGTCAGCGTATGTAAAGTCAAGGCGATTAATTATTGCCTTAAAATTCAACGGTGTGCTGAACGAAGCTAGCACGTTGTTTGCTGAATTTTTAATTTTATTTCGAATAATACCAAGGGCTTGATAATATTTTGAACTCCCCTCGTATGATTCATAAACTTTAAAAGCGACATGAGCCGCTTTTCTCCATGACACATAGGTTTCGCTTTCGCCCTCGAAGTCTGGCAGCGACTTCACTATGTCCAGAGATTCATTACACTCTACACCTGGTATAATTTCAGCATCTGCGTAAGTTTCAACTTCTGGGGTGTTCACTGTACATTTCTCTATGCGCTCGTTAATCGCTTCTAATTGTTTGTCAAATAATTCTTTTTGACTTGCAAGCGCCCCTGCAACGGCACTTTCTACAATAGCTTTCAGTTGGATTGCTGATAACTCCATTTTTCTAGTTCTGTTCTCTGCTTTCACTTTTTTGCTTGCGGTTTCTAATTGTCTAGTCCCTTTTAATATCCTATTCCAACTTGATATTAAGTCGTTGATCTCTTTGTCACCTTCACTCATACGTGTCAATAACCTTCAATACGGTTCAATAACCTTCCGAGTGCATGAACAAAAATTTTTTTTTTTTTTTTTGAACAATTTGCGTGAACGATTTTTTATTTTACTTTTTAATAATTAATCAAGGGGCGTTGTACTTACAATTTGTTTGGTGTTTTGGAATATCTAGTGATTTCTATTATTCTTTATTGTAATCTCCGCTCCTCCGCTGTTTCTCCTTGTAATGTCGTGGGTTTTAGATTTGTTTGGGCGCCAATTTAGGTTGATGTATTTGACAATTATATTTATTTGTATAATATAGTCTTAGAATAAATGCGGGTGCATTGGTTGAGGCGAATTTGTATATTTCTGCGTGGCGATGACCGACGCTTATGATCTCCAAATCTCGACTGACTTATTACTAATTCCATCTCTTAAGATTACCCTAAGTTCTTATGCTAAGCTTTAATCTTCACTCAAAAGCTCCGATGCTGTTACGTTAAAGCGGGAATACGCAACGAGTATGTAACTCCAGTTAACTTGTACACGAAAGTGGTGATGTGGTACTTGGCCTTACTAAACTTCGGCAGTGATTATCGGCGATTAATTTCACGCAAGTACATTACACGTCATTTTTACACGTATGCATATATGTATGTTGTATATCTCTTTTTGTTATAAATATATATTTTTTTTTTTGTGATGTGGTACCAGGCCTTTAATATTTCGGCAGTGGTCTATCAGCGATTGATGCCACGCAGGTACACTGCACTTTTGATATGTACAAGGGAAATGTTTTGCATTTGAAATACATGTATGTTGTTTTGATTGTTTTGTATGTTTTTTAATTTGGTTTATGCATTGTAGTAGAACTTTTGTTGTAATCACTTTTAAGATTTTCGGACATTTTGCACTTTTTATTTTGTTTGAACATACTTCTTCATTTTTATTCTTTTCTCACAACTACTTGCAGTAAAATTAATAGTAGGTTTAGCGGGTTTTCCATTCCAGTTTTCCGGCTGCGCCATTTACCTCCGGGGAGCTGACGGTAGGTATTAATGCAGTTGTAGGTGGGGTTTTAATTGGCTCTTATTTTTGTAATCGTCGTTGGCTTTGGTTTTTACTGTTGTCGCTGAGAAGTTTCGGGAAAAGAAAAGTCACTTGCTGTCGGGTTGGCTGTTGGCTATCGACTGACCGCCGTCTTTCTTTTACGACTTAAAATAAACTAACATGAATTTGTATGTGTGTGTTTAACAATGTTGTGTTTCTTCAAAATAAAGTGCGTCTTATTCTTCGCCTTAAAAGAAGTTAACAAGAATTTGTATGTGTGTACAACAATGTTGTGTTTCTTAGAACTAGAGTGCTTGCTCCAGCAGAAAGTGTTTATATGTATGTATGTATGTAAATGCATATGTTGCCCTATTTTCCGGGAAAGAATGCGGTGTCAGGGGTGGTGTATGGTACCGATGGGTCGGTAACTCGCGCAGTCTCAGTGCCCCTATTGAAACAAACATCCCTATCCGAAGTCTTACAGGAAGATGGGCTAGAAGTGACTCCGAAAAGGCGAACGTGTTTGCAACACACCTCCAAGAAGTCTTCAAACCAAATCCTGCGACCAATTTAGTTGAGCTTACGGAATTCACAAGCTCTGACATAACACACACTACGCCCCTGAAATTCCGTTCAAGCGAAATTAATCAAATAATCAAAGAGCAATTAAAGCCGAACAAAGCACCGGGCCACGATAGAATTACTCCAAAAATGATCATAGAACTACCGAGCTGTGCTGTAATTATTTATGCACGCTTTTCAACGCACTGACTAAATATGGTTATTTTCCTCAAAGATGGAAAAAGTCAACTATAGTTATGATTCCAAAACCTGGTAAGGACAAAACACAAGCATCTTCATATAGACCAATAAGTCTTCTGTCCTGCTTATCAAAACTATTCGAAAAACTCATCTTATCGCACATCAGTCCCCATCTTAGTATAAATAACATAATCCCAATGCATCAATTTCGGTTCCGAGAAAAACATGGTACAATAGGCCAGGTAAACCGTATCACCACGCGTTTGAACAACGAGAATACTGTTCTGCTTTATTTCTTGATATTGCCCAAGCGTTTGACAGGGTGTGGCTCGATGGACTCATGTACAAGATCAAAACATTACTCCCCAATAGTATGGACAAACTCCTCGAATCCTATCTGCATAAAAGATTATTCTCCGTAAGATGCATCGCCTCAACATCTGCTGAGCGTGAAATCAAAGCTGGAGTCCCTCAAGGAAGCGTTCTCGGTCCCATTCTATATACACTATACACATCGGACATTCCGACAAAAATTCAACTTACCACATCAACTTTTGCAGATGTCACTGCCATTCCTAGCCGGAGTAAATGTCGCCTTAGAGCGACTGTTATTCTACAAAATCATTTGGAATCTCTTGAAAAATGGTTAGCTAACTGGATAATTAAAGTAAATGAAAGTAAATGTAAACACGTAACATTCACACTGAACAGACAAACGTGTCCCCAGCTTACTCTAAACGGAGCACGAATCCCCCAGTCAAACACCGTCACATACTTGTGTGTCCATCTTGACAGGAGACTCACCTGGCGCTCACACATAGCAGCCAAAAAAACTCAACTAAAGTTGAAGACCAACAAGCTCCATTGGCTAATCAACTCTCAATCCCCTCTTTGCCTTGAATACAAAATACTTATCTATAACACCGTGATCAAGCCAATATGGAAATACGGCTCTGAACTTTGGGGAAATGCCAGTCGTAGTAACATCGAAGTAATTCAAAGAGTTCAATCTAAGACACTTAGACTCATCACTGGTGCTCCTTGGTATATAAGGAACGAAAACATTCATCGAGATTAAAATATCAACACCGAACTTCCAGTTGGAGTAGACTTCAACGTGGCGATCATCCACTCGCTCAGTTCCGATATAATTAGAGCCGTGCTTAAAGCTAAACCCATCGCTAAAAATGGATTCTTAGTTATAATATTAGTCTAAGATTTTAAAACTTGTTGTTAGTTCCTATAAATAAGAGAAGATCCAGCAAATAAAATAAAATATATAAATAAAATAAAAAAAAAAAACAATTTTTGTAAACAATTTTTTGACAGTGTCAAAAGTGTGTAAACTTGGATTTTGTTGTTTTTCTCGTTAACTATTGAAAGTTTTGATATTATTTTTTTACATATTGATAAAAAAATATTGATGAATTTATTATATATAGTTTTTCTTGTGATGAATGTTAAACTTAGACTTAGACAATGTTGCTGACAATGAAAATGACTTATACTTATACAAATGTGTAGAAACAATGAATAGTGCGTATAAGAGTCCGTTGCCAATGGCAATATGTATATTTCTCACAAATATATTAATAAATAGATATAAATAAAAAAAATTCTTAATTTTGATAAAAAGCCTTTAATTTTGCATTAAAAGTCAAAAAATAACCATTTATTTTCGGTGTGTAAACAGTTTCTTGACAAACTGTATACTATATCATAGCAACTTTTTGTTGGATGTTTACTGAAAAGTCAGTTTTTGATATTTTTTAAGCTCTTTGGGCGCGGAATATTTGAAGCGGACGGATATTTTAATGGCACACATGAGTTAAAGAATACGTTTAAAATTAATATTATTAAATATTGATGAAGTTAGTCTCTGAAAGTTTGCCTTAAGTAAGTAACGAGAATTATAAACTACATGGGGGACGATCGAAACCTTAAGCGTTGCATAAAATAGATTTTTTGGCGTCGAAAGTGGCATGCCTCTGCAAAAGGTGATTCCATCACGATCAGTTACAAAACACAAGCCTAGAAGCCGACTCAAAAGAATTCTTTACGTAATAAATTTGACCTAGGAACATGTTCAACATACCCGCAGTGAAATCATGGTGTGTTGAGATTTATCCCTTGAACACCAGGTAGAACAATCTTGGAACAGTGGCAAATGGAAGAATATAATTTATGGTAGTTTTTCTATCGTTCCCCATCTATTTTTTTTGCGCCGGCCCTAGCAGCAGATAATTTTGCATATAATAAAAAGCGATCTAGAGTTTCAGAAAGATCGGTTTTGTCTTCACTCGTTTTTTTCATTACCTACCACACTAAACTTCAATCGCCCTGGCCCCAACATTTGACCTTGGACCGGATTTGAAACTGATATTTTTTAACAGACGCTATTTTCAAGATAAGTCCAAAGTTCGAGGCATGTACTCGTATAAACATATGTATGTGATCTGTTTATTTCGGACTCAATTTTTCCGTCCATTACCTACATAAAGGTCACTTTTTCAATCCGTAGATATATGTATGGACACATATTCCGCATATTTCATCCATTACACATACATAAATACTGTGATATAGTTGTTATATTTGAGTCGAATTAATGTCGCGTCAGTTGACTGAGAATAACGCTAAGACTTATTTGGTTAAGATTTTTTTATAAAACTTCTCTGTTCGCATATCAGCTTAAGACTAAATTCTGGTGTACAAAATCTGGGTGGAACTGTGTGTTGTATACAAAAGTTGGGAGCGGGATCGCTCGCTTGGGATATTGTTTCTTTACATTATTTAAGGTCGAAATCGCCTTCTCTGAAATTTGATGGGAGCGAGACCACCCACAATGCACATGTGTGTCAAATACACAAGTGGATATGTAATTTATTATTTAAGGGCGAGATCGCCTTCTCTGAATATGGATTGTTTGGAATTTTATGTGAGCGAGATCTTGTGAAATAGGAAACTTGCGTCTAGTACATAAGTGGATACTTCACTATATTTTTCGCACATTTCATCCATTGCATATGCATAAATATATTCCACATAATTCATCCATTCCACATATATAAATATACGCATATTGTATGCATTACACGTACATAAATAGCTCCGTTGTGTATTTCTTGAAACAATCGATTTAAACATATAACGAACAATCGCGATTCAACACGCCGAACATGAGAGCTGCTCCCTCACGACAGACATGCAAGATTCGATTGTATTAAGTGCAAGCGCTATGGGAGAAGCTCGATCAAGAATACGATGCATGTGCGTCTGTTTTCATAGTTGAGGGTGAAGACGAAACAATTGTAGCCATACAGACCGTCTATTCCGTCTACAAAGGCTGTGCTGCCTAGCTAAGTGAGCATATTAAGGCAAAACCCAAAAAACACAGCACCCAAAGCAACCAATAGTATCTAGCGGATGTCGGCCACCTCCGTGCGATACTAAAGTCTTCAGCAGAAACTATTGACGGTGGCAAAAATACATAAATAATTCCAAGTGAAAAGTGAATAATTACCAACAATTGACCAAAACACATTTGCGAAATGGCGCTCAATGCCATATATATTTCCTTTGCAAACTCATTTCTTTTGTACAACTATTATATATTATAGCATAAAAAATGAAGAAACAAAAACCAAGCCACGAAGTTTAACTACTGCACTCGCAACAACAATAAATTCTGCAACGGTTTCGAACGTACGCACGGGGTTGACTGCAACGCTCGCTCTGCTGAATCAGCAATAAAGCCTAAAACACTGCAAACTGGGTTGGATTTCTACATCCAAATAAAAAGAAAATTCCCAGCACCAAAAAGTGCGGAAACTATTAAGGCTGTCCAATATACAAAGACCTCAAAAGCCGGATTCATTACCGAGTAACGTCTGCACGACCATGTAACGTACAAAATACAACTATATCATCAGAAACAATTTCAAAAGTCTTCTTCGAAACCGCTAAGAGGTCCCCATTAGGCCCTGCTATCACCTTCCAAAATGTGACCATCGCAGACGTCCTAAAATCGGGACTTACAGAATCTTGCTCTGCGACAATAACTCTACATGCCGCCCAAACTGATCCGACAATGAATCGATGAAGTCATCGAGGCAAGAACAAAGAAGTATATGATTGAATTCATGTCCTTCATGCGGACTACCATGCAAGACCTTATGGGGAACAAAAATCTCCTCATGGAGATGCTAATATCTCAAAATTCCAAATAATCAATGTCTGCCCTACGAATATCATACTCGTATTCATATTTCTACGAAACAAATTATCCAAATGGAAAAGAACAACCGGTATCCATCAAATACCACGAAAATAACGAGTTTTCGAACAACTACTTGCAGGCCACGTTTATAAACGTACAACTAGCAATCGGAAATCTTACCTTCCCAGCGGTATATAATATTAAACCCCTCGTTTTAATGTTTCCGAAAAACAAGTTCTGGACTTCTTTATCTGCCTTGGTGTTGTGACTCAGTTGACTACAACACCAAACACAACCACTTAGGATCACGTTCCTCACCCCTAAAGGAAAATAACAGTATAACGCCATCATAAATGCAGATTCATCTTCATCATCATTCTTTGATCTTCAACCCCGACGGACGTGTTTCTAACAAAGCTCCAGTTAATATTGAAGTCTAAGTGCAAAATTCAATCCCAAGTGAAAACCATTATATAAAAGCGAAAAGACGCTAATACATATTTATATGTGTTTTTTACAAAACCCTATATACTCCTGTGAATAAATAAACAAGAAACAAGTGAAAACAATAAACTAAACAAAATATGAGCGCACCCGGCGCTCAAAATCAGAAGCGAGAGCTTCAAGCAAAACAAAAACAACTCCTACATCTCACTCACCCACATATCAAATCATACAAACAATTATCAAAACTTGCACCCGCAGAGTGATGAAAGAGCGCGATCTTGCTCTCCAGCATTGGAGAGACCCAACAATTACTCTCAGCAACGAAGACCAGAATGCGCGCCAAATTTACCCGCGCGTATACCAACAACAACTTCCGCGATATTAATGAACATACACTCAACTATCCCGCTCACAGCAGTTACGCTCTCAGCTCTCCCACTCTCAACTCTTCCGCTTTCAACAACCTCAGACACAAATACCACAACTACAGCAACTATAGCAACAACAACTACAGTTTGCTTTGCTTCAATGCCGATACGCTCTTCCTCAGCGAATATTAAAACACCCACAACCTCAATACCCGCTCCAACAACAATAAACAAAACTCAATCCTCTCTCCCAAAACAACAAAACTTAAAACGTCACCGAGAAAATCAGTCTCCAAACGGTTCCAAAGATCTTTTAAATGGCAACAAGAAACAGAAGAATAAAACCCAAACCGCCACTCAAAAAACACTCAAAGAGTACTGGCTAGCCGAGCCAAACTCAAGCAACCGCTTTGAGTTACTAGCACAAGATGATGAAGACGAAAACCAAACTGACAATGGGACAAATGCAACCATAAATGCGCAAATGCAAATTGAGCACAAAAAAGCAAAACCCTCCCCCATATATGTTCAAAATGTTGAAAACATATACGCACTAACTACTGCTTTAAATTCATTGGAAGAAACACGATATGAACTTAAAGCACTGTCAACTAATGAAATAAAAATACAGCCACTAGAAACTACTCACTATCACAACATATTAGGACTATTAAAAGATAAATCGACCAAATACTACACCTTCAGACCAAAAGACCAGAGAGGATTTAAGGCAATCCTTCGTAACGTCCATCATGCTACAGACAAAGACGATATTATAAATGAACTAGCTCAGCAAGGACATGAAGTTATAAATTTACACAACATCCAGCGCTACGACTCCAAACAACCATTGCCTCTATTCTCTATTGAACTCAAAATGAAAGAAAATAATAAAGACATCTATAAAATTGAGCACCTTCTTCATTGCAAAGTAATTTTTGAGCCACCGCGACCAAAGCGAACACTTCCCCAATGTACAAACTGCCAAAAATATGGACATACCAAAAATTACTGCACCAAAGACCCAACTTGTGTAAAATGCGCTGGAAAACACAGCTCATCATCCTGTACTATTAATACAAGATCGGACCGAACAAGTATTAAATGTGCACTATGCAGTGAAAACCACACTGCAAACTATAAAGGTTGTATGGTGTACAAAGCACTACAAATCCAAAAATACCCAACTCTCCGGAAAAAAGAAATACCGGCAACAGAAAAAAATCATCAAACGACACAATACAGTACAACAAATAACGTAGAAAGCTTAAAGACGCCAGCTATATCCTATGCCGAAGTCTTAAATAGAAACCAAGTAATTAGCCATCAAACCAACTCAGCAATCCAAACTGCCAGTGTACCTAATATACAGCCTGCTATAACTCAACTAAGCCAAACCGCACAAAATAATTTTGACGAACTAAAACAATTGATGAAACAATTAATAGCCCAAATGACAAATATGCTGAACATAGTCACGATTCTAGTATCTAAACTTGACAAATAAACACCTAACAATCGCCATCTGGAATGCTAACGGACTTTCACGCCATTTACTTGAATTAAAAACATTCTTAAATGAAAAACTAATTGACGTCATGCTCATTTCTGAAACATACTTAACTGACAAAACATATATAAACATACCAAACTATAATATATTCTCTACTAATCACCCGGACGGTAAGGCCCATGGTGGTACTGCAGTAATAATTAAAAAAAGCATAAAGTGCATAGAGCTTAATGGATTCAAAAAGGACTACATACAGGCTACTACTATATCGACCTCAGACACAACGGGTCCAATAAATATATCTGCAGTTTATTGCCCACCTAAATTTAACAACACAAAAGACCAATACGTCGATTTTCTAAAATCACTGGGAAATCGGTATCTGGCAGGAGGTGACTATAATGCCAAACACATAACATGGGGGTCCAGACTTACCACTGCAAAGGGAAGACAACTGTATGAAGCAATAAGAAGCAATAATAGCCATGCCCTAAGCACAGGCGAGCCGACTTACTGGCCAACTGACACAAACAAGCTACCGGACTTAATTGACTTCTGTATTACAAGAAATATAACTTGCGATAACCTAACAATAAAATCATGCCTAGACCTCTCCTCAGACCACTCCCCAATATTAATTACACTACATGGTGGAGTAGAAGAAAACAACAATGACCCCCCTTTATTTAACCACAAAACAAACTGGAATATGTTTCGCGAGATTTTGGAACAGAACATGGAAATAAATATCTCTCTAAAGACAAACAACGAACTGGACTCCGCAATAGCATATTTAAATGACAACATCATATATGCAGCAACGCAATCGACACCATCTATAAAAATGACTGCATCAAAGAAAACTCCCGCCTTTATTAAAGAAAAAATCAGACAAAAGCGCAACCTTAGGAAGATATGGCAAAGGACTAGGCATCCAGAAGATAAAAACAAACTTAATAAAGGAACAGACGAACTCAAGAGAATTCTCAGGGCAGACAAAGATAACCGGCTACTATACTACCTTAGCAACCTCGGAACCTCCTTATCGACAAATTATTCTCTGTGGAAAGCGACCAAAAAATTGACGAACTCAACTATACACAAGCCGCCTATAAAAAGAAACAATAACACATGGGCGAGATCAAACAAAGAAAAAGCAGACACTCTTTCTCTTCAAATCTCTTCATATTATCTTCACTCTTTCTATATCAAATATGACAATGAATGCTCAGATGTTATGCCAGTGTCAGCGGGTGTTCCCCAAGGTAGTGTGCTTTGGCCCATCTTATACTTGATTTACACCTCCGATATTCCAGAGCCAACTATCCCTGGATCAATGATTGCTACGTTCGCAGATGATACTGTATTAATGTCGTCAAGCGCGTGTGAAAAAACAGCTGCAAGTACGCTACAACAAATCATGACACAAACAGTATCCTGGTTTGAGAGATGGGGCATCGAAATAAATAAAGACAAAACTCAACAAGTAATATACACAAAACGACAACCCAAAAACTTCGCAATTAAAATCAACAACAATCAAATATTGTTACGCCCATATGCCAAGTACCTTGGACTAACTATCGACGCAAAACTGACATGGAAGCAGCACATTCTAAATAAACGAAATGAAATAAAAAACAAATTTCGACAACTTAACTGGCTAATAGGAAAACACTCTAAACTAAAACTACATTACAAAATTTCAATATACAAGGCGATAATAAAACCAATATGGACGTATGGTATAGAAATCTGGGGAACTGCCAGTAAATCTCACTTACAGCTAATTCAGCGAACGCAATCGAAAATGCTCAGAACAATGACAAATGCCGAATGGTATATTAGAAATGAAGATATACATAAAGATCTAAACATAGAGACAGTCAACGAAACTATTAAAAAAAGCAGCAAAAAACACACAAATCAACTACTTAACCACCAAAACCCAAACCTGAGACAAATACCGATGAGAGAGCTGGGACCGAGAAGATTAAAACGTAAAACTCCAACAGAATTAAATTATTAGTAAACTATTAAAGTATTAGCGTACCCTTGCAATGGGAAGGCCCGCTACCTTTTTTCCTTTTTTCAACCATTACTCGTTGTTATTCTTTATAAAAAACAGAATGTAATTTAAAGGAAATTAATAAAAAAAAAAAAAAATAAATAAATAAATGCAGATACAAAGCTTGACTTCGACTGCTCAGGCAGACCCTACCCAAACAAAGTTCCTAATTCGAAACCTCATCAGTGACCACTTGCCAGTCGATTTAAATCTGAACTTCCTCCAACGCCCTAAGACTACAATGCAGGCGAGCAGATTAACATCAAAGAGAACAAACTGGGTCAAATACAGAAAATATATAAGTTCTTACATTGAGCTGAACCCAAGGCTAATTTTGATGCCGATATTAAATCCGCGACGACGACCAAGCATTACATGAAGCAATCGAATTTCGAGCGAATCAAATAGCTAAAATCATCAAGGTTAAACTAAATCTAGAAAAGTCCCCAGGATGTGATCTAATAACTCCAAAGATGATTATCGAGCTTCTATACTGTGCTGTATGCACTATTTCCCTTCTCTTTGATGCTATCACAAAACTCGGGTACTATCCAGTAAGATGGTAAAAAATCGATCAAAGTAATGATACCAAAGGCAGGCAAGGACCACTCAGTTTCCTCATCGTACAGGGCTATAAGCCTATTGTCTTGTCTCTCAAAACTATTTGAAAAGTGTCTGATGACCCGAATAACCCGAATAGTCCCATTGGTTTTGCGACGTACCCCAAAGTGCATACGGTGCAACGAAGACCAGAGTTACTCCCATTAAAACAGTGTCGCTATCCCGATTTACGCTCTGTGATGCCGTGAGGCTCGTAGAATTATGCACAGCACTGATGCCTTCACTTCCGAAGTCCTCCGTCGTCTACTTCTGGACGACGACCTGCGGGATAGCAAACTGTTGTGGTAAGGACCTGAATGGCTGAGAGCGGTACAAGAGATCTGGTCGCATAACTCATTTGACACGGTCGATACTGATTTGAAGAAGCGGCCGTCCGAGCCGTACAAGTAACAGCAGCCATATAGTTTTTTTAATTAATGCACAAAGTCAGATGCTGAAATTCCGTCCAAATTGTCAGCGTCAGAAGGCTCAAAATTCTGCTTGCGTTGAAAGCACGAATATCTAAAGGATTTGCACAAACGGAATAAATGGTAGTTTCCCGAGAGGAACATGCAGCCGAATGATATGGCTTTCATCAAAGACGACAATCATCCTTCTAATAAATGGCGCCTCGGAAGGATAAATAAAGTTTACCCAAGAAAAGATGACCTAGTTAGTTTGATCGACCTCCTCACAAGCAGAAACATAATTAAGAGACCAGTGGCCATACTGGTTCTTCTTCCTCTTAAATCCGAGACCAGGTCCATATACTCTGGCTACGTATTCTTCATGTCTTGTTACTTTGTCATCCTTCATAATAACATCCAACATTAGTTTTTATTATCCAAAACCAATTTTTAATAATGGCTCCAGGACTACGGCACGCTAACAACCCGACCTTGAAAGATGCTCGAGAGATTTTCACTGCCGAGAAGTCCACGCGTTGCGGATATGCAATCGTTTCCTTCAGCTGAGCAAAGAGAAGAAGGCTTTGCGCGGTGTTAGCGAGCCGCTATGGCCCGAACTGCTTGGCCACCAACACTCTGGAGGAAGTTGCAGCTCCACGAACACTTTCCGTGTGTTGCAAGGAGAGCATCACACCTTTCTCCACCTGAATGCTGCAGACGGACCCAGTCTGCGAAAGACTGCAAACATGTAGAGGGCCCTTACGGTAAACAGCCAAGGGTCGCGTTCCTAGGGTCTCCCTCTCAACGCTCATCCAGATGAGAAGCGTGAGCGGGCTCCGAGTGTTCGCTCGGGTAGAAACGGGCGGCAAGACGTACACCACCTTAGCCCTCGTGGACCCGTGCTCGTTTTATTCAACTCCGACAACCCCATTACCTACCACGTGGAATTTAAACTTGGAGTTTATTGCCTAGCTTCTAACAGATGGTATATTTTCAATTTTTGACCAAGTTAAGTCACTAAGAGTCACTAAACGGTAGCTATTGGACATTTAGCGTGTACAGCATTTTTACACAGCCAACATGGTGTGCACAAGTCGGAGACGTACATTTATTCTGTAGGACAGGACAACAACCTTCTGAACAAGAACAAGTATTGTTTGCCACAGGTAACAGGTCAGTCGCGATCTATCTCTCTACGAGTGCAGACCTGCCTGTGGATCGACAGCAAATTTCTTATCGTGCTTTCAGCCCCGCTACTCTGAAACTGTCACATAGTGTCTGATTGGTTCAACCTGCGAACCTAACAGTTTGCTACCAACACTAACGCACACTCGAGTGTGCGTGTTATCTGCTGTCTACCAAGTTCTCTCGCTGAAAAAGCTACGTAAAACTCAGCAGCAGCAAAGTGCGGTTGGCATACCGGCCAACGGTGCCCAGTTCCCCCTTCCTCTGCTCAATCGCCCATAACCTAGAGCAAGGATTGGTAGGCCCTGCGCGTGCCACCAAGCTTGGAAAAACAACGCCCTGCAGGAAAGCTCTCGCAGCAAGGAAGTAGAGCTCGAACAGCGACTCAAGTTCAAGTCCTTCTTATTCAGAGCCCGGCGAGATCAAGAGCAAGCCCGCGCGTAAAAGGCAAGGAGAGGAGCTTAACGTCACGCCTAGCACCAGCGCAGCCCTGCATTGTAAACTGGCAAACAACTCCTTTGCCCTTCTCTCAAGCAAAGAAGACGACGACGAACATGACAACACAGATGACTAACCCGAGCCTGCTGCAGAGGCAGTGGCTTCCAAAACAGCAGAGAAACCAAACCCGACCCCGAAGACCCTCAAGCCTCCCCCGATCTATATCCCGAACGTGACCAACATTATCGCTCTGGTTAAGATGATAACGAATCTCGTGGGTACCAAGAAGGAGAGAAACAACAATATACGCGTAATGATGCCAGACAAGGGGTCCTACACGCCAGAAGCTCGTGGTACATAATAAAAGGTACCGCACCTTCCAACCAAAGGACGAGAGAGCGTACAGGGCGGTCATCAAGGGACTTATCACACTACGGACCAGACAGTTTAAAAAAAAAAGCACGACTCCACTGTAAGGGATCTGCACAATCGTATTGGCAGGAAATCCAAAGAACCACCGTTGATCTTCTTTGTAAATCTCGAACCAGCGAGCAACAACACCGAGGTCTACACAATTAATAGGATTTGCAGGTCAGTCGTCACCATAGAGACCCCACTGAAGTGTCACGACGTTCCACAATGTTTCAGAACCTCACAGTAGCCACATATGCCGATGACACCGCCTTCCTAGCCTCCGCCACAGATCCCTAGGAAGCATCAGCCATTATCCAGAGACATCTGCATGCTCTCCATCCATGGCTGAAACAATGGAACATCGTGGTCAACGTGAAGAAATCCTCCCACACAACCTTCGCACAACGCAGGGGAGAAAAAGACTCGCTTGCACGTAAATGCAAGGAATGGATTTGACGGTATTCGTATCTTAATCATACTGATAGGCCGCACGTAGTTACAAAAAGCAGAGTTAATGCTGGGAAACAGCGAATTTATCCTTTCAGTAGCGTTTCCCTGTAGATACCTTGAATGCACAGGGGGGAGTTTAGAGCTTGTAAGATTATGGGGCAGTTTAGAAAAAGACCCTTGAGTTCTTATCTCATAACTGATTTGACGAACACACCAGGTCTTGTTCATTTTTGTGTACAGTGAGGGGAATTTGGGTAGTTAATATTTTAATTGCCTCGTACTGAATTGAACTGTGAAAGGTGCATGTAGTGTGGAATGGTTTGCCTACAAAAAAAAACTCAAACAAGAAAAGTCGTATCATTATTTATTCCAAGAATGTATTCGCATGGTTGGAGGGGAACAGGCATATAATCTTACCGCTAAAGCTTGACTAAACTGCACGTACCAATAAGAGTAAGTAAAAAAATCATGCGATACTTCGGTTAGGAAGGAAAGCTCAACTATGCGTCGGTACGGTTATACTATTCATAGTTGTGGCATTCATTGCGGATTAATATTTTGTGAAGCTAAGCAACAGCTCTCTGTGCATCATATAGTTAAAAAAAAACTATAGTTCTTGGGATAATTGATTGTACCCGTTAAATGATTTTATGTTACTGTTGCTTTCGTTTCTGCAAAGGGGTGTCTGTGCGATGCATCATCGTTTGAAATAATTAAAATCAATAAGTTTACATCTTCAAACAAAAAAAGCTAAAAACTATGAGTCAGAGACAAATTCGCGCTCAGTGACAATGCGGGCAAGACAAACGACGCCTTTCTCTGCAGTACTGCGAATATTACATGGTTAAGGCTGCCGCGCCAATACCCCTGGGGACAGACTGCGTTTATATCAACTGTTTCCGAACTAGTCTTTCCAATATGCACGTCAATGGATCTACAATATAACTAAGAAAGTTATGATATATTTTTATTATTTCAACTGGAAAGTCCTAGTTGATCATTAAAACGATTCCGTCATGCCACAGGGAGTCAATCGATGCTTTTTTGTTCAGAAAAACCATAGCGAATTCGAAACGGGTTCAAGGTGAAATTTTGATCGATGTAAATCTCCAAACAACAAATGAGTTAAGTTTGAAATTTAGAATTATCAAGTAAAGTATCGGTAAAAACATAAACTCTAAAATGATCAAATCCTTTATAAAAATAGTAACTTAAATTTTCTTAGAACAATATTAAAGATACTTAAACCAACTCATATTTCAATAATTATATTTATATAATAGTAATAGTAATATAATAATAATATAATATAATATATATAATATAATAGTAATATAGTAGTAGACGTGTATACTATTAAAGATATTTTTAACATAAAAATTACATAGTATTTAATTTCAATATAGGATTACACTTTAGTTAACAATTTATACTCACATGTCGATTTCCATCCACGAGGTATCCACCGACGTGATAGTGTTTTTGCTGTATATTTGGTGAGAGGAGTTGCCTTTAAAAAAAGCAGAGTTGGTTTTTATTTTATAAGTTCATTTATAAGTGAAACATATTTTCTTAACTAATTACTTATGAAATTTTTAAAATAAGGTTTTTTTCAGTAATTCAGCGAAAATTATTGCCTTATCTATACTTCTATCTGTATCAAAGCACACACAAATTGAATTTGTTTAAAATTCTTCCCTTCCGCCCCAAAAACTTAAATTTTCCCATTCCGAATAACTTGTCAAGTAATACTATCCAATTTCATGTAGTCAATATATACTCGTGAAACATAATTTGGCAAAATCAAACTATATTTAATGAAATTATAGACATTTTTAATCAGTTCATTTAATTACGTTTCTTAGGCAATAAACTTAAGCACCCAAAAAAATTGTATTTTCTACACGAGTAATAGTCTAGACCCTTTAGACAAAGCTTAAAACTCAATTTTGTTCATATACTCGTATGTTGAAAGTGGAACTATCTCAAAATATTTTTCATCCGCGATGCTTTTATTATACAAAAAGGATATGCGCCATTTTCACACGAATGAGTACGGAACACACTGACTCCATAACCGCATCCGCAATGGTGTAAGAAAGCCAAAGTTTCCTGACGGCGGATGAAAACTTCCATTAGAATACCTTCTGGATTCATGCTGCCACAATCAGAACCAGAAAAAAGGCTCCTCGGACTTACAACAAAACAGCCTGACCCGATTAATCTGAATGGCTTTTAACATATCATAGTTTTTTATATTTCTGGTTATGTAGAACAAATTAAGTTTATATTTTTTCTCACATATGAAAATCTAATTGTTAGCACTCAAAACTGCAACAAGAACCTGCACCTGGTTGCTGTGTGTAAGCCCTCAAGAGCGGAAGAAGGACAATTGTACAACGCAGACCATGGTCCAGCCAGGTAGAATTTCAGTAACTTACTGGGGTACCCAGATCCGACTGCCGGGCAGTGCACCAAAGCATGTTCTAGTATAAGTTTATAAATTTGCTTACGGTTTATATCATGCCCAGTTGCTTTACTTCATAACGCACAATAATAATATGAACCAATCATAGTACACCTTACTACGGTACAAAAATAATATTGACCATCTAAAAACATCCAGCCGATCCAGGCAAGATCATACTTGAGTATACCAAAATGATTTAAATATTTTGGTATACTCAAGTATGAATGTATGAACCATACTGGAACGTTCGAAACTAAGCTTGAAGCAGATACATAAACAAATATAGATTTTAGCTTTCGAGTGCAGATCGCTCTTTCCACCTCTAAAAAGGCCTATACGAGTAAAAGATTAAAAAGGTGTCAGAGCCAAGCGACCGAAAAAATACCCATTTCAAACGTCAAAAACACATTTTTGCATAATTCTCTAGGTACCACATTGGCGGTTTCCCAACCAAAGAATCTCTTTTCCTTTTCCGTTTTACAACCCAATCGACTATCCTTAGTGCCATACATAGGCGCGTGCCAAAAACGCAAAGGTAGTAAAACAAAAACCCGTGCCTGTGATAATTTTTATGAGATCCTTTATGACCATATTTTTGGAAACTATTTTCCAGAGAACCCTTTTTACGGATGTTTACGATTGCCCTCAGTAAGGAACTGTACAAAAGGCTTGCTATCCATTCAGTATACGACAGCAAATCAATCATAAAAGTATGAGTTTCAAGATTATTCCAAAACATTGATTCGAACGAATGAATCACTTTGTGTACATGAACCAAATGATTCTCTGAGTGGGAAGACGATTAGTTGGATTCCTCGTAAACGCCAATTGATGTGTAGCGTAAATGTTTGTTTGCCACAGGTCAGATTCAAAATCAACTAAACAAAAGTGATTCCGTTTCAAATTGATTTTGGATTTCATTGTTAAAAAATAATCGCAGAAGTGTTACAGAGTTCTGCATCGTTTTGACACACACCATTGCCATTGCTAGGGGAACTACTCACCCTCGAAAAGTGCGGTCATAATCGTTGCATATGTAAAAACGTTCAACAATCGCATCGGTATGGATCCTTTGGAAGCATTCGGTTTCGATGTTGGCAAGTGTCAACCCTTTTTAAGGTGCACAACGACAAAATCAATGACCTTTGCGACATATACAAAACAAACAGAAAAAAACACAGAAATTTAAAAAACCCGTTGAATTTTGTTCGCTCATATGGACAAATTCAATGAAGAAGCAGATTCACACAAGCAGGAAGTCAAGTTAAGCAATTGGACATCCCTGAATATCCTCGGACCCAAGCAATTTTAGGGAAACAGTCAACAAAAAAATATACATAGATCCATAAATAGTATTTTTCAAAGATAGAGATAAATAATTAAAGGTATCGTTGGTTATGGAAACCATTTAGATGACATTTTCTCAGCACCAGGTTCTCATCTTAATTGCAGGCCTCAAGCTGCTTGTAGTCATTTTCAATCTAGGCAAGCATCTTCCTTTAATAATGTCGAACTAGCTACAACGCTAGGCCATAATTCTCATGGCCTACACTTTCGATATCAAGTATCCACGCATCTGCTCATGGCAACACATATGCTTTTTCGCGCCTTCCAGTGGCTCTTTTGACAAAAAAGCTTGCAACACTATAGTCGAACAAGCACCACCGCGTAATATAGAAATTATTCAAAGGCATGAAACACGATAAAATTATTTAGCAAGTCCTGCCGTACGCCTCTACAAGATGAACAGAAAAACTTCTGCAAGCCAACTAAGCCATATTGCCTTATTTCAAACACAAAGTGACCCTTACATTCTACAAAATGTTATATTGCCCAATTATTCCAAGCAGTCTTTTGCCCATATCCTGAAGCTCTTACATGAGGGACACTGCGGCATTGCTCGACATTACTGGAGCTAGCTAGACAACAATTTTGGTGGGCTTCAATACAACACCAAGGGAGTGACTTCGTATCGATCATAGCGGCCTAGTCTTCTACGTTCTGTGGCTCATACGACGCCGACCTAAAGTTACCATTTGTTTTTTAAGGGTCCACCTACAGCCGCCAACATAATCGCAGCATTATACTGAAATTTGGCCATCGAAGGATGACCAAGCTGCGGGCGCTTTCTAAAAATTCAGCTTTCAGCCATAAATCAACTAAGACTCCCTGGGCTCATATTTGGCGGAAAAGTTTGCCTCCGAGACAGCAAAAGATACATCAATATAAGAGTTAACAACTCAGTTAGATCATAAACAGTGTATTGCCCTAGGAACTATGTTTACATAGAACAAACAAGCTGATGCGCTTCGTTGTGTGAAATGCCGAGTCAGCTTGCTGAGCCTGACTTCATTCTTCATTCGTCGACGTGTGAAGACGTGTTTTTTATCGAGTTCCGCACATAATCGGTTGTTTTGAGTGAAGCGAACGACTAATAACAAAAACTAAAATAAATAAACATAACCCGAAAGCGAAAGAGACGCTCCATGCGATGCAAGATCGCTTAAATATATACAGTGATCATTTATCCTAAATAATAAAAATATGAGTCAAAACGACACCCGCGCTCAGCGTCAGAGTGAGCAAGACGAACGCCGGCTCTCAGTTCAACGCAACAACGCGTACTTTTCATACGTCTCCCCGACAACTCCAAGCGCAGACATAGAGCGGTCAACAACCCATAGCCCAAGTAACCTTCTTATACCAACAAACCACGAAAGGGCGCGCTCTTGCTCACCCGCCCTTTTAGCTCCGACACAAGCCCCGCTACCTCCAACAACAACAACTGGAGCAATACCGAAAGCCCGCTCTATCTCCTCGTCGGCTGCACCCGCTCACGCTCTCACTGTGTCAGCGAAAGCTAAACCGCAAGCAACAAACGGTACTGCTGCACTACCAGCAAAACAAAACGGAAACATAAACAAACAACCGGCCATACAGACTTGAATGGATCGCTACATCCTAATAAAACAAAAGCTAAGCCCCCAAAAAATGTAAACAAACCAAAAATCACACGCGCCAACGCCAACACAACTTTAGGCGAAGTGCCGAACAATGCCAACAGGTTTGACATTTTGGCAGACACTATTGTAGACCTGCCCGTTGAAGCTGATGGAAGCGACAAAAATAAGCCAAAGCCACCACCAATTTTTATGCGTAAGAAAAGCTCCAGTACATTTGTAAACAATATAATAAAGCACATAGGTGACGCTAATTTCCACATAATTCCCTTAGTTAGGGGCAACATCCACGAAACTAAAGTTCAAACCAAGTCTAAACAACACTTTAGAGCCTAAACCAAGTACTTAGACGAAGGGGAAAAAAGCTATTACACATACCAGCTAAAAAGCAGCAAGGGTCTGCAAGTCGTATTAAAGGGCATAGAACCTGAACCTGAACCAGCCGAAATAAAGCTGGCGCTACAGAATAAAGGATTTACCGCTAAAACAGTCTTCAACATCTTAAACAAAAATAGACAGCCGCAACCACTCTTCAAGGTGGAACTTGCACCAGAAGCAAAGATGCCGAAAAGAAACGATGTGCATCCAATATACAAACTCCCATTTTTAATACATCGTAGAATCACCGTAGAAGAACCTCACAAACGTAACAATCTGGTACAATGTATGAACTGCCAAGAATACGGCCACACAAAGTCTTACTGTAAGCTGCGCCCAGTGTGCGTAGTCTGTGGCGAGCTCCATGACAAAGCCAGCTGCAGTGCACCCAAAGAAGACTCAAGCGGAAAAAGGTGTGGCAACTGTGGAGGCAATCACAAGGCCAACTACAGAGGCTGCCCAGTATACAAAAATCTCAAAAGCCGCATTAACCAGCGCGTAGCCACTGTACGCTCACAAAACGCACCGATCACAAAAATACCCCCCAAACAAAACCCAGAAGTTTTTTTCTCTACCGCAGCCAGATCCTCACTTGGTACAGGATTCGTTACCAAAAACGCGTCATATGCAAGCGCTCTAAGATCAGGTCTAGAGCCCCCAGCCTCCAATGCGCCAAGTTCACAAGCCAAATATGTGGACTTCAATTCGGTACAAGACAAAAAGCTAATGGAACAACAACAAAACAATTTCGAAGCAATGATACTTACCTTGCAGCAAAGCATGGCGGAGTTTATGGCGTTTATGCGGACAACCATGCAAGATCTAATGCGTAATCAAAACACGTTGATACAATTGCTTGTATCACAACAATCAAAATAATCATCTCCATGGCCTCGCTAAGAATCTCTACGTGGAACGCCAACGGCGTTTCACAGCACAAACTTGAGCTAGCTCAATTCCTTCTCGAAAAGCACATCGACGTAATGCTACTTTCGGAAACACACCTCACAAACAAATATAACTTCAACATAAGAGGATATATTTTCTACGGAACCAATCACCCTGATGGTAAGGCACACGGCGGGACCGGGATTTTGACAAGAAGCCGTCTCAAGCACCACTGTCATCTTGAGACTGCCAAAAACTATCTACAAGCAACATCATTAAAAATTCATTTGGATAATGGTAACCAGCTTACCTTAGCCGCTGTTTACTGCCCACCTCGTTTCACTTTATCTGAAGACCAATTTATGGAATTCTTCAACTCACTTGGAGCACATTTTATAGCAGCCGGGGATTATAATGCCAAGCGCACACACTGGGGATCTCGACTCGTGAATCCAAAAGGAAAACAGCTCTACCACGCTCTATAATAAAAGCAAACAACAAGCTCGACCACGATTCTCCTGGCACACCTACATACTGGCCAACTGACCCCAAAAAACTACCTGATCTAATTGATTTCGCAGTCACCAAAAACATTCCCCGTAATCTGATAAGCGCCGAGTGCCTCTCAGACTTATCATCTGATCACTCGCCCCTCCTAATAAATCTGCTCCGACACCCAGAACCAGCAAACCACTCCTATAAGTTGACTTCAGAAAAAATCAACTGGCTCATCTACAAAAAATACATAAGCTCACACATTGAGCATAACCCACCACTTGAAGCTGAAGCTGACATTGATAGTTTTGTTAACTCACTGGAGTCAATCATCGTTGCTGCAGCTCGCTGCTCAACGCCGCAAACTGCAAGCAAAATCACAAATCACAAAAAAACCAACCTGCAAATCGAACAATTTGTTCTCGAAAAACGGCGCCTCCGGCGAGAATGGCAGTCCTCCAGATCACCGTCGGCAAAACAAAAGTTAAAAGACGCCACACGCAAACTTACAAAAGCTTTAAAGCAAGAAGAAGAGCTTGCCCAACGTACTTATATTGAAAAATTATCAACATCCAGTACAAAAAACTCACTGTGGAAAGCTCACCCAATTCTTGGCTCACCCACAGTACCAGTGGTCCCTATTAGAAACCACACAGGTGGCTGGGCCCGTAGCGACAAAAATAGAGCCAGCACATTTGCCACTCCTCTACAAAAAGTCTTCCAACCGAATTCTGCAACAAACACGTTCGAAATTCCGCCGGCAACAGATGACTCCCAGCTTCACCACGCTCCAGTTGTGTTTCGCTCAAACGACGTCTCAAAAATCATCAAAGAACATCTGAACCCAAAAAAATCTGCAGGGTGCGACCTAATTACCCCTAAGATGATTATTGAGCTGCCTTACTGTGCCGTATGCAGCATTACCCAGCTCTTCAATGCCATCAACAAACTTGGCTACTTTCCAGGAAGATGGAAAAAGTCAATAATAATAATGATACCAAAGCCGGGAAAAGATCACACTGTTCCACGACGAGTACAGACCCATAAGCCTTCTATCCTGCCTATCTAAACTTTTCGAAAAATGCCTACTGTCTCTGACTATTACTCCATTCCTGAACACGCACAACACAATACCAGCACACCAATTTGGCTTTCGTGAAAAACACGGAACTATTGAGCAAGTTAACCGCATAACATCAGAAATACGAAACGCATTTGAAAAACGGGAATACTGCTCTGCGATATTTCTTGACGTTTCGCAGGCATTCGACAGAGTTTGGCTGGACGGTTTGATGTACAAAATCAAAACAACACTTCCAAAGAACACTCACAAACTGCTAGAGTCGTACCTCTACAACAGGAAGTTTGTAGTGAGGTGCAACACTGCGATATCCGACGAACACAGTATTGAAGCCGGAGTCCCACAAGGCAGCGTACTAGGCCCAACACTATACGTCCTATTCACAGCAGACATCCCTACAAGCAGCAACCTGACAGTTTCAACATTTGCGGATGACACAGCTATTCTCAGCCGCTCCAGATGCCCAATCAAAGCATCATCTCAGCTAGTCATCTACCTGGTCAACGTGGAAAAGTGGTTATCCGACTGGCGTATAAAGGTTAACGAACAAAAATGCAAGCAAGTAACTTTCACCCTTAACAGGCAAGATTGTCCACCGCTCACGCTGAACAACGTCGCACTTCCAACAGCAAACGAAGTGACGTATCTGGGAGTACACCTCGATAAAAGACTAACTTGGCGCCGACCCATCGAAGCCAAGAGAACTCACGTAAAACTGAAGGCCACCAGCCTTCATTGGCTTATCAACTCCCGCTCACCACTCAGTTTGGACTTCAAGGTGCTGCTCTACAACTCAGCGCTAAAACCAATCTGGACTTACGGCTGCCAGCTATGGGGAAATGCCAGCAACAGCAACATCGATATCGTTCAGAGAGCCCAGACGAAGATATTGAGAACTATCACCGGGGCACCGTGGTATGTTCGAAACGCCAACATTCACAAAGATCTAAACGTGCCACCCGTAAAAGACGAAATTGCGGAAATAAAGGAAAAGTACCTTAACAAGCTATCAACGCATCCTAAGCAGCTCGCGAGGAGTCTAACAAGGCTAAGCAGCCGATCACGCCTACGTCGAAACGACTTTCCAACCCAGCAGTAATTTTTTTTTTTTTTTTTTGTAAGGGCCGCTTTTATAATACAGTGCAAGTAATGTACTGGTAATTAGTATTTACACGTAAGATTTGTTAACTTGTTGTTAGTTTTCGGTACTGAAAAGATCCAACAAATAAAAGCTCTAAACTGGAAAAAAAAAGCTTGCTGAGCCTAAAGATTTGTGCATAATACATTAGCGCTTAGGGTAGACTTATGCTTTGAGCTTGTTCGTAGTTTCAGGTTTTCACATAACCGTCAGCAAATAAACCATATTTCCCCGGCTCACCACAAATACCTATGTGACATGTTTAAATAACATCGCTGAGCCCCAAGCTAAGTGATTAAAATGGTGGGAGAAGGCAAACTCCACACTGATTTTACGTGTGACATACCACTAGACGTAATCAAGTATGTGCCAAAGTTTTTTGGCACTCAAGGCGAATATGTGGGATGGAGACTATCCCCCATATACGCTTATAAGGGAAGTTCTATCTCAAAAAGGTAGACCAATCATAGTGATATCATGTATACTGAAACAAGCCGAACTAAACTATGCCACCAATGAAAGGAAGTTGCTGTCTATTGTGTGGGCGCTGAGCTATGGTTATTACAGAACCTTTTGTGCAGTTCGAGGGAAATTCAACCTATTGCTGTTTTGTAATTAAGCTCACCACTTGATCAGTTTCACTGATAAGAGCAGCAAGCCCTTAAGGAAGTCGTAAATTTGGGGGTCGTCAACGCTAATTACCTTAAGTACCCAATGCTCAGCCACCCACGTGTGACAAGGCAAAAATGTTATTTTTGACATGACCAACTAGAACGAAAAGTATGAAATCATCACTGCTAAGCACAACCGTGGCCAAAGAATGGCTCAGAATAATGTAAAACTGGTTTTTCGTGATGGCTACTCTAAAAAAAATGGCCATCTTAACCAAAGAAGTAATTGCAAACTGCCGGGCCTGTATCAAAGCAAAATATGACAGGTACCCGAAAGGACTGTTT
This sequence comes from Drosophila merina, assembly GCA_035047645.1. Taxonomy (NCBI): domain Eukaryota; kingdom Metazoa; phylum Arthropoda; class Insecta; order Diptera; family Drosophilidae; genus Drosophila; species Drosophila merina. The sequence continues at coordinate 196,415 of JAWNPH010000051.1, read as the reverse complement.
TGGGAAACGCACATTTTGATCTATACGAGCTAGTACTGGGAAAATTATATTTATAGGCATCTTCTCAATAGTTAGAAAGCAACTCCAAATTTTCAATCGTAACCGGTGGTATCATGAAAAAAAGTCGAGATCATAGGTTCCCTGCTGCAGCCTCTAAATATGGACTGTAAATTGCGACAACGAGTTCGTGATCATCTCTTAAGTCATCAACATCAAAAACAAGTACGGTATTGACATGTTTCCTCGATTCATAGATCATCAAATGGCCAAATGGAACAGTTCCACCACACCAAGGAAAAAAATCGTCAGACCCCCAAAAGTTGGACAGAAGGATCCGTTGAATAGAATATAACAAAACCTTGCAGTAAGTCACTTGCCAGAGACCAATTGAGGCTTCAATTTACGCTGCTTAGGCATCAGAGCAAGATTAGTAAAATCCCAGCAAGACAGCATCGGAAGATGCAAGCCATCTAGACAACCCCGTTTTTTAAAATAGGAGAACAAGTATTTGTGAAGAACTATAAGAGGTTATGAAACAAACTGTCCCCGTTGTACACCGACAAAAAAAGTGCAAGCAGACCTGCGAACGTCTGTTTTTTTGAAGGGTGGTCCATAAGGACAACCTCAAGTAGGTTTTCACTTTTCAGTTGGTAAGTCTAATTTATAGAATTTAGCATATCGCGGTCTTACTCTGTATTCAAAGCCCAGGTTCATCCTCATCCATGGTCTCATCACCGACTTTTCACATCCAACATACATCCCAGAAGTTATCGGAGATGTGCTGGTATTCGAAAAACGTGACTGCTTGAGGCAGTTAAGCAATCTTTTAGAGTTTGCCAGCATGATAAAGCACACAAATCGCATACACACCAAACGCATATTCTAAAAATATTAGGGGCTGCTACCGACGATCTACGAACCTTGTTGCCCGTCCCAAAAGTACTCCATACAATTGTAAAGTGCTTAGATATCTAAGAGACAGCCTTAAACGAAGTGGCGGGTACACCTATGCATCCCATTGGCGACGGAAAACATCCAAGTATACCACTATCGCAGCGCGAGAAAAGCATCGCATCGCGGGAAAAGCGCAAGCAGCGAGGGAAAACGAACAAATCAACCGGCAGATCAGCTGAGCAGCAAAATTTGCCTGTCACAGCTGTCTGGTTCATTAACCCCGCCATCAGTGTGGTGAAACACCGGAAAAAAGAGGTAGTGGCGAATTGGCTGTTCGCATAGATCCCATCCTTTCTATTTTTGAACATCGAACGTTACATAAATTTATGGCACCCAATGTAAGCCTTTAGCAAACTTAACAGATAAAAAAATATATTACCGGACTTTGGAAATTCGCCCCGTTTGAAAGCCGCACATAAGCCTACAGGAGACCAGTCGAGAGCCTGCTGCAGGGTTGATAAAAGAAATTTTAAAGCATGTGTAAACAGATCAGATAGGCAACAGCTTCTTTATAAGGTTCATTATGGTGGCAATGGTCCGTTTTCAAAAAGGCATAAATAGTATCATGGTGAAAGCACCCCGAATATTGAGAGTAGTTTTTTTAGCAATTTTTAGTTTCATAACCGCTGAATTATCTAAGACTGCAATGGTCTTAATACCGCATTATATGATTCTAAATGAGGAAGATCTATTCATGCTGACCAATTTAAATTATTCTGAGTGGAATAAAAAACGAGGATCTGAATAGCCCAAATACAAAAATATTTAGGATTTTAAAAATATTTTTTTTTCGTTTGATTGTAAAATGCCTCATCTATTATTTAACGGTTCTCATGCCAGATCCAGGTGATGGGTACAGGGGTTTGCTGTCATCGGCGCTGCTCGCTGTTGTCCAATAGGGTAATATATGACCATTATGTTGGAATGCCTGTGAAGTCTCTTCACATATTGCTCGCTGCTTCTCTTCACCTTTTTCCTGACCCAAGGGAACCCTTGAAGCCCGTAGATGGTGGCGTTATCGTGCAGCCAATGGGCCCCGGTGGCAGTGCGGAGCGCTTTATTTTCAAACCTTTGTATGATTTGAATGTTAGACTTACAGGCCGTTCCCCAGACCTGGATGCCGTACGTCTAGATAGGCTTGACGATTGCTTTATATATACAGCTTGGAGGATGTCGGCAACTTTGATCTTCCTCATATAAGCCAGTAGCAGGCTTTACGGATCTGATTGGCTTGGTTTCTCTTCCTTAATAAGTTTAAGGAAGTCTCCTTCCAGGTAAATCTCCTTTCGAGGGTGATACCAAAGTGTTTCGGTGTGCCTTTCTCTGGACTTGCGGCATCGCCCAGGCGACAGACAGTTGCCGGATTACGGTTACCACGTTGACTTGTTACTGTTGACCGCTATGTTCCACCTTTTGTGCCAGGAGTTGAGCAGGCCCAGCTGTGCCTGCATTCTGGCGGAGGCCAGGAAGATCGGCCGTGAACTCATTGTAAAGCAGAGGGCCAAGAACACTGCCTTGGGGAACGACACCTGCTGGAATTCCATTGTGCTCATAATGGGCTTCTCCACATTTAACCGTAAACTTGCGACCCGTGAAGAAAAGCGACTTCATCACCACCATGGCGCGTTTCCAAGATGCCGGCATTTGTTCGAGGCATGCTCGCTCAGCCCTGCCTTGATCTCGTCTAGACCTGTGGAGTGGTGTAGACCTTTGACTACAACCCGGTAGGCGCGGTCACCTCAGGGCTGGAAGATGTGGAACCTCTTGTAGTTTTCAACAATAAGTTTTCTGACAGCTATGTAGCTGGCCTTATCCGGAGTCACGACCTGTGAACTGTGTCGTTCTTGGTAGCCTTGTAGGTGACCTTAATGCTTTTGCCGTTAGCACAGCATGTTGGCGATGCAGTTGGTTAGAATTTTAATGTTTGTCATATCAGGGCTGAAGATAGGCAGCGGCTAGATGGACTTCGGTTCCCGGACGGGTTTTTAGCTGAACTTGCCTTTTCAGGCAAGTCGTCATCGGCCGAAAGATTCTCATAGTCATAGTCGGAGGAAAACTGCAAAACGTTCGCCAGATGCGCTAAAGCAGGTGCACGAGCTTCCTCTTGATCTCACCTGCCACTGTAGTCAGAAGACTTAAGTCGGTCGCTTCCAGAGGTAATGTTCTTTTTTCTTTTGTTAAGTTTTCGCTTCTTCTTTATTCTGTTTTAGGAACGATATTAAACGCACAGGCGAGTGCGCATGTATGTATATACAAATGGGCGCATTAGCTCGGTCACGATTTCCCGGCGGCCAATTAGAGCTCAACATTTAATGAAGTAATAGTAAAAATATATAAAATATAAAAATATATATATAAAAATAGAAGTAACTAGCTAAAATATTTTTCCAAGCTTGCTTTATCGTTCAACAGATTGACAGAGATTGAAAAATACTCTCAAAATAACTGCTCGTTTTTTTTGGTTTTATGAAAAGTTTCAGTCAAATGGTGGCAAAGTACTTTTCCAACAGCACTGTCAGATTCTAAAAAAACAACTGGATACTAGATTTAACATTATTAAATTTCTATCATCTAAATATTCTTGCATACATGTTAAGACTCTCATGGATATTACGCGAGCATTAATGCTATTTAAAATTGACTACGGTCTGCCAAGCTTCGGAGCCATTTAAAAAAATAAAGCGGAATTTTAAGTGCATATCCAATCTAAGACGTTGCGCCAACTACATCAAGCTACTTGACCTTCCCCTCCCTAAGCCCAGGAGGTCCTTCAAATCGCCAGCACATTGGGGATCCAAACAGCCTAACATAAACCTTTAAATCTACAAAGCTGCAAAAAAGGATACATGCCGCTTAGAATACCAAAAACGTTTTTTGAGCGCACAAGAAGACAAGTTCTCGAAACTGTCTTCTAAAGTCACCGACTCAACCACGTTTGCGGTTATTGACTGCAACCGTAAAATAATTGCTCCCGTCATACTCCATATTCACAGCCGAAGCTTTCGCCATTCTCAAAGCATGCCAATTCGCCTCCAAAAACGCTGGTAAATCTGTTATCTGCACAGACAGCCTCTCTTCTTTTTCCACTATACGCAACTGGAATCATAATGACCCCACAACACAAGAAGTTAGGCACATTCTAAGTTCTCATCCAACAAAAATCACCTTACCAGTCATCAAGGAATCCATGGAAATTAACTCGCTGACAAAGCCGCCCAAGAGATGAGACTCACACCATCAATCCTTTTCACTCCGTTTAAATGTAAGGATTTCCAAAGTCGAATCAAGCTATACCTCAAAGAAAAGAAACTCTCCGAATGGGCACTCTTCATGCACAGGTACCAGATTATTAACCCAAATTGCATCATGTTCAAGCCACCAACGAACGTACATAAATGGGAATGCGCGACCTTCATCCGCCTACGCATCGGCACACCCAATCTACACATCAACACTTACTGACGAGAACGGCGCGACCAACATGCCAACTATGCGGAGACGAGTTCACCGTTGATCATATTCTCGACGCCTGCAGTGGATTGCACTCAATTAGATTCAATTATTTGGTACACATAGTCTTTCGAATTGTTTAAGTAACCCATCTTGTGAAAATATCTCAAAAATTAACAAATTTGTCCAAAAAGCTCCGTTTATTATAAAAAGTAGTAACCCATAAGTCTCGAGTCGAAGGCCACCGTAGCTAGTACTCATTAAATTATTAGGTTTAGTATTGTATACTAGATTTGATTTTGTTAAATAAATAAAACTAAATAAAGGTGTTCTAACAAATTAGTCTTGCAGAATATTGCGCATTTGGTTGAGCACGGATGCCAGTACTTATTTATTTGTTGAAATGGTACTTTCATTATTTTTTATCAACGGACGAAAACAATTTGTGAAAAAAACATTTAATTAGAAGGCAAGTTATTATGATTAAATTTTTAAGTTAAGTTTAGGTGATTGCTGTCTAGAATTCGCTTAAAAGCTGCAATGCCTTGAATTCCGAATAAAACCTTTCAGAGAGCTTTAGGCTTAACGTAATTAATACACTCTCAATATAGTTTCAATATACCAGCAATTTACATTTTTTTTCCATTGCATGCTATCATTTTTAACCTACTATTTCAACCTACTGGTAATATATGTAAAACTCCGAAATAATTTATATAAATAAATAATTTACAAAATGCCTGTAATTAACACACCTCCGCATGACTTATCAGCAAGACCCAATAATCTCTGCGGTCTTTGTACAACGGATAACACCCATTTTTTCTACTAACTGTCCTGTATGCATGTCTCTCATAAAAATTGTATCAATGTATCTGTATGTATTGATATCTGGCAACCAGAGAATTCGGTATTTTTTACTTGCAGCGTCGCAATTAATATAGAAGAGCTAGAAATTGTAGTAGGCAATAATTGTCCAGCCACGTCTCACCAAGCATCAGCTGTGTGAAGTATGACAGCCATGAACTTGGCTCGTCCTTGCGGTCTCGACAGTTAGGGGACATCGTGCAAAAGTGAAGAGTTTGTTTTGACGGAACCATAGATGCATTAGTGTTAAGGGATTCATTTATAGTATCACCTGAATTCGGAAAAGACATTCGATGGTGTCGCACGCATATTTGCAACGCTCGTGGAATAATTAAAATACACATAGTAGTGAGCAAGGTCAATTCCACAATAGTGGTACAAACAGTGGCTAGTGTAACAACAAGTTACATAAAAGTTTTTCCAAAGTGCAAAAAGACTAAAGTTATTGACTTAAAAATTAATTTAACTTTTGCAATTGGAGCCGGCATTCACATGCCGGCTAGAGAAAACAAAAAATTTGTTTTCCCATAAGCTCTAATTAAGCTTTATCCAAGGTCAAGTCTCGGCTGGGACCTTGGCCACCTGTCTCTGATTTCCATTGCATACTTTCAAGTGTTAGATGAAATCTGGATTAATCCGAAAAACGTATAAAGCGGTCCACTAGGACCGAAGAAGCAAAAAAAGTAAGACCAAGACCAAAAGTAAGACCGTTAATGTAGGACATACAAGCGACATTACCAAGGATAGCAAAATTATGGCGGCGGCAAGGGAATCTGGACGTGGCTCTGCACAAAGAGCCCTGGGCCCTTTAGACATGACAACTAAAAGCAGCCAAACCACTGCGCCGACCTTGGAGTCTGCGCAGCGCTTCCAATAGATCAAGCGTAGGATGGATCCAGGTACCTCTTCTAAATTAGTTAGGAAAAAAGCGCATTTAGACGAAAACTCGGTAAATCAACATAAGTACAGTGGTAACACTAACAAATTCCAACTACTCGCCGAACTCACCACGGAAATGGATAGCGAGAGCAACGCTGAAGAATAGAGTGATCAGCCCAGCACTACCCATCAAGCCGCCAGAGCTGCGGCAAAGCGTACTGTTGGTAAAGCTCCTCCCAAGCCTCCACCCATCGTTATGAAAAGCATATCCGACGTCAATATTCTGATGCAAAGCATCTTCATAGTCACATCAATGAATAGCTGGCAAAACTTGGCCACAAGATGTTAGACACACACACGCCCGAGCCGCAGCGAACCAGGCTGCCCCGAAGCGAAACCGAATAACATGTTCTTTGTTAATATTGCCACTGCGTCAAATAACGAGGACATATTAAATGTCAAGACACTGTGCCACATAAGGGTTACAGTGGAATCGCTCCGAAAACGAACATCTGTTGTGCAGTATCACCGATGCCAGCAATTTGGTCGCTCGGCCAAATACTGCCATAAAGCCCATGTTTGCGTTAAATGTGCATAAAAACATCCTGCGAGTAGCTGCACTCGGCCTCGCAATGAACTATGTACGCTCTACAGTAGAGAGAAGCACCCTGCAAACTATTCATGATGTGGCAAGTTCGAGGCATTCCTACAACGCTCCAGGCCCAAGCGCGGCATGGGTGCCCGAAGTACTATCATCGAGCGTTCGGAGCTTCAACTTGCCCCCAGCGGCCAGATGGCAAGGGGTTGTGTCTCTTATGCGGATATAACAAGAGGCAGGAACAAGCAGCAGGATCAGACTCAGACACAACATAACCATCAACAGCGTAATGACAGAAGCCACACTCGGTCAAGAAGTATCCGTACAGCTCTGCATCCAACGACAAGCTGCAACACAATTTAAGCCATACTGAAAACGGTGAACGACAGTATTACCTCTCTGCGCTTGATCCAAGAGAAAGAAATGAACCTAATGTTGATGATCCTGAAACAGCAGCAGAGGCAAATACTCAACTTGCTCACTGCTCTTTAAGTGCAGCGAGCCTCAAAATAATTCCGCTGCGCATTTAAGTGTGGACCGCTTATAATGTGACCACGAAGCTGACCGAACTTGAAAGTCTGGTGCGACGAGAGGAAATTGACATATTGCTGCTTAGGGAGACTCACTGCCAAGAGACAGGTGTGCCTAGGCTGTATGGTTTCGATACCTATCCCGCAATCGACCCAAGCGATGGCAACGTAAAAGTAGAATCAGCTATCCTAGTGAAGTCCAGCCTAGTACACTTCCCGTTAAACCCAATTACTGCCGACAAGGTGCAACTTGCGCCTGCAGCTATACAAACAGTACTCAGAACCATTAACTTTGGAGCTGTCCACTGCCCACCAAGATTTGCTTGGCCTACGGAGGAGTATACCGACATCCGGGACCATAACTGCCCGAGGTATATTGTGGCGGGTGACTGGAACGCGTCCCACTGGCTTTGGGGAGCAAGAAGGGGTAACCAACGAGGTGAACTGTCTTGCCACAGGTGGCCCCATACGGTACCCGCCTGGTAGACGAGGCTCTCCTGGCTTCATCGATTTTTCCCTGACAAGGGGCATCCTAGGTATCCACGTTGATATACGGTCAGTCGTTCAGCTCAGCTCCGACCACCTACCGCTAATAATCACGCTTGACGCAGCCGCTTTGGCATACCCGACGTCGGAGAGGCTGATAACCAAGCGAAGCAACTTTGAACTCTTCAAAGGACAACTTGAGAGATCTCTGCACCTCGATATTGACATCAACTCTGGGAATGACTTGGAAGACCAGCAAAGTCAAGACAGCAGCAAAAATGGTAGCACAAACATCGCCCCGGAAGCCCGCAGCATCATGTATCCCGATCACCAACGCGATCCAGCTTCTAATCCGTGAAAAGAGACGCATACGCACAAGGTGGATGAGATCTCGACAATCCCTGGACAAAACAGCGTGGAATAGAGCAGAGAGCAAACTTCAACAGGCACTGGCAGATCCCAAAACTGGATGACTTAATGCGAGACTGGCGAACACTGGTACTGATAATGACGCGACGCACTCACGTTGGAAGGCCACACGCGCCATCAAAAGCAGGTGCACCATGAAGGCGGCGCTTCTAGACAGCAACGGAACATGGTGTCGGACGGACTTGCAGCAAGCCGAGGTTTTTGCTGGGCACCTAAACGTTTTCAGCCATTTGAGCTAGGAGCTCGGAGCAAGTAAGCGAAACGCATGCCAGGCTGTCTCAAGCGCTCCGTATGGACCTGCCTATTAGGCCTCTTGCCCCCAGTGAGATATCCGAACTCATTGGTCCCACATTGAAGGCTCGCATTAATAACTTTGATAAGCAAACCAGGCAAGTCGGCAATGGACCCCGCGTTCTACTGGCCGATCAGTCTCCTCCCTTCGATTTCGAAGGTATTTGAGAGACTGATTGCTGCCAGGATTGTTAGGATTATGGACACACAGGGGATTACTCCAGAGCACCAGTTCGGGTTCCGAGCTCGCAGAGCCGGAGAAACACTTCTGAGTGGGGTGAGGAGCTCTGAAATTTGTTATGCCCCCTCCCCCCTTTTACAACATCATTCGAAATCATGTACATTGTATCTAACTAAAAATAATTTATGTTTATTTAGGTCAATAAACACAAAATTTCATAATGATTAGAAATCTTTTATTATACTGTAAAAAATGTACCAGAACATTTCATTTCACGGATTTTGCAAAGGTAGTACTCCTTTTTGAAGTTTTAGAAATGAACTGAAAAATATAACAGCAGGTTATTTACCTAACCTCGAAACAAACCGCAATGGTTCGGTTGGAAAAAAAATACTTACCGATATTGCTACCGTCACATTGACGTCTGTTCTCATTTTCAGACTGGACCTCATCCGGGACTGAAAGTTTTTGCTTCTTTTGCACGCCGCACGACTAAACAGCTGTGCGATATCGGTGTGCGGTCACCATGTATATATATGGTGACCGCTCACACACATGCACGAAAGAAAGACGAAAGACGGGACTATATATAGTCGCTCACGTCAAAGCTGGCGGGAGTGACTACATACCCGGTCGAGCTGGTGGGAGCGACTACTTCCAAATTTTTGAAGTTTTCTGGTTTGATTTCCACGATATAAACACTCATAAAGTCATAAAATTGTTCATCCAAGGCAAATTTTTTCGGGTGATGAATTCCTCACCCGCTCAGATTTCGCATAGGCAGTGTTCTTCACCCGACATACGCCTTCCGCCGGCCCTGCGAGCTGGTCATTGTACGGTGGAGCAACTTCATCGGCTTGTTAAGCAAGTACTGACGGCATTTGACCGGAAACAATTCTGCAATGCCCTCTTCTTGGACATCAAGGAAGCGTTCAAACGAGTATGGGACACAGGTTTACTGGTCAAAATAAAGGAGAGACTACCTGCCCAATATTTCCGCCTACTGAGGGAAGGCAGTTCGCGGTTCGCTTCAATTAGGCCTTATCTGCCAAATACGAAGCGAAGGCTGGTGTCCTACAGTGTAGTAGCCTGGAGCCGCTCCTGTACTGCCTTCACAGTAGTGATATGCCGCAACCAGACAATCCGTCTACCATGCTGGACACGTTTGCTGACGACATCTGTATCACCCATAGATCAAGCTGTGAAGCCTCTGCGGCTAATGGAATCCAGCAGTTTGCCACAATGTTCGCGCAATGGGCGAAGCGTTGGTACATCGGCATAAATAGCGATAAGTCCTCCAATGTTTATTTTTCCTTATTATGGAAAACCCCGCCTGCTATCGACATAGAAGGAAGGCCTGTCCTACAGACCAATTCAACTAAATACCTTGGTCTTACATTGGTTCACAGACTCACCTCCGCCAAGCACATCACTGCCACTAAAACCCGCATACGAAATACAGTGAACAAACATTTTTGGCTGTTGAGTTCAAGGTGCAAACTGCCACTGGTTAACTAGGTGACCATCTACAAGCAAATTATCGCGCCGATTTGGAGGTATGGGTGCCAAATATGGGGATTAGCTTGTGATAGCAAAATCAAAAGAGTACAGACGGCCCAAAACAAAACACTCAGATTGATCACCGGATGCGAGTGGTACATTCGTAACTCCTCACTGCACAAAGATCTCAAGCTACCCTCAGTCTTTGACGAGATTAATAACCACTCCAGCTACTACAATATAAGGTTACAGGGGCACAGGAACAGACTGGTACAACGACTGGCCAGTGAGGCGTCGCTAAGGAGGCTGAAAAGGCGTCAGCCGAGGGACCTGATAACACGATCCCCTACGGGTCGATCCCGTAAACGACTCTAAATTGTTATCTAGTCTAACTAGTCTTACTAGTATTAAGCTAGGCAAGTGCCTAGCCGGCGCGCCCTCACTGAAAAATACAACTCTGGACAGTAATTTCACACATATGTGTAAGCCTATTCACTTGTTGTTTACTGGAAAAGCAAGATCGTGGTAGCGGAGATACCATTAACAGGTGGATCAGATTGGATGGAACAATATGTGTGCATGCCTACGTCAACATTATAAAGATTAGGCCGAGAGTCCCATTGTGGAAGATGATCCCCAAGAAGAAGCAGAAGTGCACACTTTGTAGGTTTCTTTCGCGAAATTCTGGAAATGCTGGAATTGCGAAGAAGCAGTTAATATTTGGGAGAATTGCTCGTTGGGTATTTTGCTACGGCTGTGGCAAGCCAAATATCTACAAGATAAAAATCAAATTATTAGGATGAAAATTAATATTATGGCGAAATTGAAAAGAATCGAAATTTACAAGTCTCGTCTATAATAAACTTCTCTACCTATCTATGTCGCTATGACGAAGTCTCGTTTTTAAATTTTATAGGGTTAAGATTGTTAGCTGCAATTCGTCGACGTGTGAAGTCGTGTTTATATCGAGCTCCGCACATAATCGGTTGTTTTGAGTGAAGTGAACGACTAATAACAAAAACTAAAATAAATAAACATAACCCGAAAGCGAAAGAGACGCTCCATGCGATGCAAAATCGCTTAAATATATACAGTGATTATTTATCCTAAATTAATAAAAATATGAGTCAAAACGACACTCGCGCTCAGCGCCAGAGTGAGCAAGACGAACGCCGGCTCTCAGTTCAACGCAACAACGCGTACTTTTCATACGTCTCCCCGACAACTCCAAACGCAGACATAGAGCGGTCAACAACCCATAGCCCAAGTAACCTTCTTATACCAACAAACCAAGAAAGGGCACGCTCTTGCTCTCCCGCCCTTTTAGCTCCAACACAAGCCCCGCTACCCCCAACAACAACAGCTGGAGCAATACCGAAATCCCGCTCTACCTCCTCGTCGGCTGCAGCCGCTCACGCTCTCACTGTGTCAGCGAAAGCTAAACCAAAACAAAACGGAAACACAAACAATCAACCGGCCATACAGACTGGAATGGATCGCTACATCCTAATAAAACGAAAGCTAAGCCCCCAAAAAAATTTAAACAAACCAAAAATCACACGCGCCAACGCCAACACAACAATGCCGAACAATGCCAACAGGTTTGACATTTTGGCAGACACTATTGTAGACCTGCCCGTTGAAACCGATGGAAGCGACAAAAATAAGCCAAAGCCACCACCAATTTTTGTACGTGAGAAAAGCTCCAGTACATTTGTAAACGATATAATAAAGCTCATAGGTGACGCTAATTTCCACATAATTCCCTTAGTTAGGGGCAACATCCACGAAACTAAAGTTCAAACCAAGTCTGAACAACACTTTAGAGCCTTAACCAAGTACTTAGACGAAGGGGGAAAAAGCTACTACACATACCAGCTAAAAAGCAGCAAGGGTCTGCAAGTCGTATTAAAGGGCATAGAACCTGATGTAACACCAGACGAAATAAAGCTGGCGCTACAGGATAAAGGATTTACCGCCAAATCAGTCTTCAACATCTTAAACAAAAATAGACAGCCGCAACCACTCTTCAAGGTGGAACTTACACCAGAAGCAAAGATGCCGAAAAGAAACGATGTGCATCCAATATACAAACTCCAATTTTTACTACACCGTAGAATCACCGTGGAAGAACCTCACAAACGTAACAATCTGGTGCAATGTATGAACTGCCAAGAATTCGGCCACACAAAGTCTTACTGTAAGCTGCGCCCAGTGTGCGTAGTCTGTGGCGAGCTCCATGACAAAGCCAGCTGCAGTGCACCCAAAGAAGACTCAAACGGAAAAAGGTGTGCAAACTGTGGAGGCAATCACACAGCCAACTACAGAGGCTGCCCAGTATACAAAGATCTCAAAAGCCGCATTAACCAGCGCGTAGCCACTGTACGCTCACAAAACGCACCGATCACAAAAATACCCCCCAAACACAACCCAGAAGTTTTCTTCTCTACCGCAGCCAGATCCTCACTTGGTACAGGATTCGCAACCAAAAACGCGTCATATGCAAGCGCTCTAAGATCAGGTCTAGAGCCCCCAGCCTCCAATGCGCCATGTTCACAAGCCAAATATGTGGACTTCAATTCGGTACAAGACAAAAAGCTAATGGAACAACAACAAAACAATTTCGAAGCAATGATACATACCTTGCAGCAGAGCATGGAGGAGTTTATGGCGTTTATGCGGACACGTATCAAAACACGTTGATACAATTGCTTGTATCACAACTATCAAAATAATCATCTCCATGGCCTCGCTAAGAATCTCTACGTGGAACGCCAACGGCGTTTCACAGCACAAACTTGAGCTAGCTCAATTCCTCCTCGAAAAGCACATCGACGTAATGCTACTTTCGGAAACACACCTCACAAACAAATATAACTTCAACATAAGAGGATATATTTTCTACGGAACCAATCACCCTGATGGTAAGGCCCACGGCGGGACCGGGATTTTGATAAGAAGCCGTCTCAAGCACCACTGTCATCTTGAGACTGCCAAAAACTATCTACAAGCAACATCATTAAAAATTCATTTGGATAATGGTAACCAGCTTACCTTAGCCGCTGTGTACTGCCCACCTCGTTTCACTTTATCTGAAGACCAATTTATGGATTTCTTCAACTCACTTGGAGCACATTTTATAGCAGCCGGGGATTATAATGCCAAGCACACACACTGGGGGTCTCGACTCGTGAATCCAAAAGGAAAACAGCTCTACAACGCCATTATAAAAGCAAACAACAAGCTCGACCACGTTTCTCCTGGCACACCTACATACTGGCCAACTGACCCCAAAAAACTACCTGATCTAATTGATTTCGCAGTCACCAAAAACATTCCCCGTAATCTGATAAGCGCCGAGTGCCTCTCAGACTTATCATCTGACCACTCGCCCCTCCTAATAAATCTGCTCCGACACCCAGAACCAGCAAACCACTCCTACAAGTTGACTTCAGAAAAAACCAACTGGCTCATCTACAAAAAATACATAAGCTCTCACATTGAGCTTAACCCACCACTCGAAGCTGAAGCTGACATTGATAGTTTTGTTAACTCACTGGAGTCAATCATCGTTGCTGCAGCTCGCTGCTCAACGCCGCAAACTGTAAGTAAAATCTCAAATCACAAAAAAACCAACCTGCAAATCGAGCAACTCGTTCTCGAAAAACGGCGCCTCCGGCGAGAATGGCAGTCCTCCAGATCACCGTCGGCAAAACAAAAGTTAAAAGACGCCACACGCAAACTTACAAAAGCTTTAAAGCAAGAAGAAGAGCTTGCCCAACGTACTTATATTGAAAAATTATCAACATCAAGTACAAAAAACTCACTGTGGAAAGCTCATCCAATTCTTGGCTCACCTACAGTACCAGTGGTCCCTATTAGAAACCACACAGGTGGCTGGGCCCGTAGCGACAAAAATAGAGCCAGCACATTTGCCATTCATCTACATAAAGTCTTCCAACCGAATTCTGCAACAAACACGTTCGAAATTCCGCCGGTAACAGACGACTCCCAGCTTCACCACGCTCCAATTGTGTTTCGCCCAAACGACATCTCAAAAATCATCAAAGAACATTTGAACCCAAAAAAATCTGCAGGGTGCGACCTAATTACCCCTAAGATGATTATTGAGATGCCTTACTGTGCCGTATGCAGCATCACCCAGCTCTTCAATGCCATCAACAAACTTGGCTACTTTCCAGGAAGATGGAAAAAGTCAATAATAATAATGATACCAAAGCCGGGAAAAGATCACACTGTTCCATCGTCGTACAGACCCATAAGCCTTCTATCCTGCCTATCTAAACTTTTCGAAAAATGCCTACTGTCTCTGACTATTACTCCATTCCTGAACACGCACAACACAATACCAGCACACCAATTTGGCTTTCGTGAAAAACACGGAACTATTGAGCAAGTTAACCGTATAACATCCGAAATACGAAACGCATTTGAAAAACGGGAATACTGCTCTGCGATATTTCTTGACGTATCGCAGGCATTCGACAGAGTTTGGCTGGACGGTCTGATGTACAAAATCAAAACAACACTTCCAAAGAACACTCACAAACTGCTAGAGTCGTACCTCTACAACAGGAAGTTTGTAGTGAGGTGCAACACTGCAATATCCGACGAACACAGTATTGAAGCCGGTGTCCCACAAGGCAGCGTACTAGGCCCAACACTATACGTCCTATTCACAGCAGACATCCCTACAAGCAGCAACCTGACAGTTTCAACATTTGCGGATGACACAGCTATTCTCAGCCGCTCCAGATGCCCAATCAAAGCATCATCCCAGCTAGCCATCTACCTAGTCGACGTGGAAAAGTGGTTATCCGACTGGCGTATAAAGGTAAACGAAGAAAAATGCAAGCAAGTAACTTTCACCCTTAACAGGCAAGATTGTCCACCGCTCACGCTGAACAACGTCGCACTTCCAACAGCAAACGAAGTGACGTATCTGGGAGTACACCTCGATAGAAGATTAACTTGGCGCCGACACATCGAAGCCAAGAGAACTCACCTAAAACTGAAGGCCCACAGCCTTCATTGGCTTATCAACTCCCGCTCACCACTCAGTTTGGACTTCAAGGTGCTGCTCTACAACTCAGCGCTAAAACCAATCTGGACTTACGGCTGCCAGCTATGGGGAAATGCCAGCAACAGCAACATCGATATCGTTCAGAGAGCCCAGACGAAGATATTGAGAACTATCACCGGGGCACCGTGGTATGTTCGAAACGCCAACATTCACAAAGATCTAAACGTACCACCCGTAAAAGACGAAATTGCGGAAAAAAAGGAAAATTACCTTAACAAGCTATCAACGCATCCTAACCAGCTCGCGAGGAGTCTAACAAGGTTAAGCAGCCGATCACGCCTACGCCGAAACGACTTGCCAACCCAGCAGTAATCTTTTTATTATTATTATTATTATTATTATTATTTTTATTATCTTTTTAAGGGCCGCTTTTATAATACAGTGCAAGTAATGTACTGGTAATTAGTATTTACACGTAAGATTTGTTAACTTGTTGTTAGTTTTCGGTACCGAAATGATCCAACAAATAAAAGCTATTTAAAAAAAAAAAAAAAAAAGATTGTTAGACATAGGCGGAAAAAAAGATGTATAGGAACAGATCTATGTTTAATGCTTAGCAGTTATTCTCGCCATTGACAAATTTCGCGGTTATCTAGAACTTCACGAGTTTGAGGTTGTCACAGATCATTCCAGTCTGCTTTCGCGTGAACAAAAATGTCGCACACAGCCTTACTCGCAGGATTTTCCGATTGCAACAGTGCAAGTTCACTTTTCCGCAAAGAAAAAGAAAAGACCACGACGTTTCAGACGCTAGATAAAACTTAATGAAACCGAAATTGCTGAGTTAGACATGTATCCAGTGATTGGTCTTCAATCCGAAGTGTTTGCAGGATAACTCGTATATTGCTTTAAAGTATAAGTATTCCACTGCATGCTAACATTTTCGACCGACTATATTTTTATATATTATATTTATGTCAAACGCCGGAACAATTTATATAAATAAATAAATTACAAAATGCTTGTAATCAACACACCTCCGCACGCCTCATCCGCAAGAACCGATAATCTCTGTCCTTTGTGAAATGGTTATGGATAATACAAATCCTTGCTACTTGCTGCCATGCATGAATGTTTTTCATAAAAATTGTGTCGATGCATGGTTGCCAGAAATTTCGGTATATTTTACTTGCGGCGTCGCAATAAATAGAGATGAGCTACGAGTTGTATGTCTCCAGAGAGATCACTGCTAGACACGTCTCACCCCGCATCATCTGTATGAGGTATGACAACCAGGAACTTATCTAGAAAAAGAGCAATGGCAGAGCCGATAATACCAGAAGAACCCCCAGTAGGCAATACCGGTGGAACAAACACCCTAGCCATGGGGTGTAAACATATTCACGTGTGGTTTACAGGAAAAGTAAGATCATAGTATTGGAGATGCCAAAAACAGGTGGCTCAAATCGGATGGACAAATATGTGTGTTTCTCCGTCAACATTATTAAGCTATCGCTCCGACTTTATGCGTATGAAGATAATTAGAGACCGCAATCAAAAATTTGGAGAATCCTGTTCGTCTTTTTATGAAGACGAACTCTATTAGAGTTGAAGAAGAAGAGCTGGTGGAAATTTTAAAGAACATTCTTCTGCCTGAAACTCGGTAAAAGCTATTGTACCAGCCAATACAATCAGTCGTTTAGTTCGGATGAGTGACTCAATCGAATAAATTTCTTCTTTCTAAGCAGTCCCATTACGATGGCATCCCTATCAAGATAGATTAGAAAAATATAATGAAGTTAAAAAGCGTATTTTTAGTAATAGTGAATTTAAGCCCAGTAAGCCCACATTAAAGTTAAAATCTTATTATACCGAAATTAAAAAGAATCCAAAATTTACATGTCTCTTCTATAACTAACATCAAAACCGATCTGCGTAGCTATGTACGAGTTAGGGTTGTTAGACACCGGAGCAAATATAAGCTGTGTAGGAGCAGATCTAGCTTTATAAGACTTCTCTGATTATCCTACCTATAAGATCCGGTGTGAAAACTAAGGATGGAGAAATACAGCCAATTGCTGAAGGTAGAAATGCGTTATAAAAACAATACACGGCGGATCAAGCTGTATGTAATTCTTGGCATTAAACAGAGGTTGATATTAGGGCACGATTTTTTGAAAGTATTTGAAATTGCTCTTAATATTATTAGTTCTATTAACTATCAATTTATCAATTTTACCTGAGGAATCAACTACAACAGTCAGCTTTATTTAAAAAGCTCTTTCCGAAAATGTCAGAAACGCTAGGTCACACTTTCTTGGTTGAGCATCATATTGATGTGGGAGACGCAAAACCATGTTAGCAGCGGTTTTATCCATTTAGCTTAGCAGTGGAGAAACTGCTATTTGAGGAAATAGATTGCATACTTATTATTAAAATTATTGAGCGTTTTACGAGTCTCTGCCTTGACGCTCGTAAGCTTCATGAGGAAACTAAATCACTTACCAAGCATCGATGGCAAATTTTCTTGTTTAGCGAAAGCAAACATAATTTCTAAGCTAGATCTCAATGATGCCTATTGGAAAATCCAACTCAGAAAGGAGTATAAACCTCTCGCAGCATTCACTGTCCCTGGCCGACCATTATAACAGATCCAGGTGATGATGTCTCGGTTGGTGGAACAAATAATACTTCCCAATTTGCGGTTTTGTGTGTTCGGATATCTGGATGATTTATGAGTCGTGTCAGAAGACCTTGCCACTCATTTTGCAATTAAGACTAGACGAGCAGTTTCGTAAAGCTAATCTTACTATGAATTTGAATAAAAGTCAGTTTTGTGTGACGAGCATTAATTATTTGTCTTATGTTATTAATACCAATTCAACTAAATACCTTGGTCTTACATTGGATCGCAGACTCACCTTCGCCAAGCACATCACTGCCACTAAAACCCGCATACGAAATTCAATGAGCAAACATTTTTGGTGACCATCTACCAGCAAATTATCGCGCCGATTTGAAGGTATGGGTGCCAAATATGGGGATATGGGGATTGGCTTGTGATAGACAAATCAAAAGAGTACAGACGGCCCAAAACAAACCACTCAGATTGCTCACCGGATGCGAATGGTACATTCGTAACTCGTCCCTGCACAAAGATCTCAAGCTGCCCACAGTCTTTGACGAGATTAAAAACCACTCCAGCCGCTACAATATAAGACTACAGGGGCACAGGAACAGACTATCACAACGACTTGCCACTGGGTCGTTGCTAAGGAGGCTGAAAAGGCGTCAGCCGAGGGACCTAATAACACGATCCCCTAGGGTCGATCCCGTAAACGACTTTAAATTGGCACTTAGTCCAATTATTATACCATTATATACTATACCACACATACCATACATATACTATACCCATTCAAAATGCGTGAAAAGGGTATTATAATGTGGTGCAAATGTATGTAACAGGCAGAAGGAAGCATCTCCGACCCCATAAAGTATATATATTCTTGATCAGCATCAACAGCCGAGTCGATATAGCCATGTCCGTCTGTCTGTCCGTACCAACGCCTAGATCTCAGAAACTACAAGAGCTACAGACATGTGCCATATATCGTTGGATAGGTAGTTACCATACGCAGTACACGTTTGTTGTTTTATTTTAATATCACCCCCCGCTCCTCCGCAAACCAAAAACATTGCCACGCCCACAATTATTAACCTAATTATAACAAGTATTAACCTAATGCTATGCATATGCGTTGGTGCTTATAAAAGCTATCTAATTTTTAAATTTGAACAAAATCGGATAAGAAACACGGAAGTTATGCCACATGCAAAATCTATGGCAAGGGAAGCAGAAGTGCAGCAAAACACGCATTGCGCGACGCCGACTGCGATGTTGACAGCGAAATGTGTATGGCTTTATGACACACGAAACTTTTTTTCATAACCAAAATCATACCAAATTTATATTGTTATGGTACTCTTTTCTAATATGGTAGAATATTGTTTCATTTATTTATTGATATTAAATAAATAAATTGTAAGCATGTCTAAGGGTACAGGGTATTTTTCAATCGGGAAACTCGACTGCTGCTACCTTACTTGTTTTGTTTACCTTTAATGTGTTTTATTTTGAAATCGAATTCGCTTAGTCTTACACGCCATCGAGTTAGTTTAGAGTTTGGTTCTTTTAAACTATGGAGCCATACTAAAGGTTGGTGATCACTAAGTATTTCAAATGATGTTCCTAGTAAATAGGATCTAAATATTTTAGTCCCCCAAACAATTGCTAAAAGTTCTTTCTCAATAGGACTGTAATTTTCTTCATGTTCGTTTAGTGTGCGACTTGCATAACTAATTGGTTTATTGTTTTGTGTTAAGACTGCTCCAAGCGCTACATTGCTTGCATCAGTCGTTAATTGGAAAGGTTTATTAAAATCTGGATTAATAAGAATAGGGTCGCTAGTTATTAAAACTTTCATTTTTTTAAATGCATTTATGTAATCTGGGTTTGAAATGTTTACATTTCTTCCTTTCTTTAAACAGATGGTCATTGGCTTTGCAATTTTTGCAAACTGTGGTATGAATTTCCTGTAGTAACCGGTTAAACCTAGAAAAGCTTTAATTTCTTTATGTTTTTTTGGAATAGGATATTTTACAATAGCACTGATCTTATCAGGATTGGGTTTAATTCCTTCAGGGCATACTACGTGTCCTAAAAATTTAGCTTCTTTTTGTAAAAATTCACATTTGCCCAATTGCAGTTTTAAATTTGCCTCGTTAAGGCACTTAAAAACTTGTTCTATTGAATTAATATGTTCTTTAAGGAATGTTGAAAAAATTATGATATCATCAAGGTATACTGAACAGTGTTTTCCAATTAGTGGTTTGAGTACATTATTCATGCATCTTTGGAAAGTAGCGGGCGCAATTTTAAGCCCAAAAGGCATGCGTGTGAATTCAGAAAGACCATTTTTGGTCGAAAAAGCTGTTTTTCTAGTGGATTCTTTGTCCATTTCAATTTGATGAAATCCTTTGGCCAAATCAATGGTTGTGAAATATTGTCATTTATCCAACTTGCTCAATATTTCATCCATATTTGATATGGGAAATTTGTCATTAATAGTTATTTCGTTTAACCCTTTGTAGTCAATAACTACTCTAAATTTCTTTTTACCTGAAGCATCTTTCTTTTTTGGAACAATCCACACTGGGCTTTTGTTCTTGGTTATAACTTTCGTCTATATTCATTCTTGTCTGGTTACTATCGCTTTCTCCTATTCTTTTCTGAGTTTGATTGGGCACTAAACCTACTGGCCAATTTTGTAAATTCGGATTAATTGGATTATTCTGTTGGCTTTGCCGTGAATCTTGTTGGAATTGCATTAAACCACGATTTTGATCAAACATATTATTTCTTGTGTTACCTTGATTTCTGTTATAATTTGATTGGGAATTGAAATAGGTTTGTGAAGAATTTGGTTGTAGTTGTTGTTGATATGTTGGTGGATTGTGTTATAAGAAGATGAGTTACGCGTATTGTTAGTATAATTTTGTGATCTTTGAGAATTTTGATTCTTATTTTCAACCTTATCTGAGTCTTCATATAGACCCTCTTGTTGGGCAACTTGTTTCAATTTAAGCACAGTTGAAATATCGCATCTTGCTAGTGTCATAAATAAACGATCAGGTAATTTTCTCTGAATTAAGGTTTTAATAGTATTTTGCATAGCTGTTATATATAAAACAGTATTCGAATTATTGCCTTCTAATTCTAGTTTATTATTCATAACTAATTCTTTTTGTTCGATTTCGTTACAAAATTTTCTTAAATCGCCTTGATAAGTAGTGTTGTATAACTTTCGAAGTAGTTCTTCCGTCGGTGTTTGAGTTTTGTACTCACTAATAAGGGCTGCTCTCAGTTCTATCCAGTTATTTGCTTGACAAACCGGGAGAATTCGTTGGGCGTCACCTGATATTTGTAGTTGAATAGCACTGAACATTATACCATTCTGCCTGGCCTCTGTTGTTTGATAAAGTTGGATTAGGAAATCAACTCGTCGAATGAACGAGCTTAGGGCCTGAGGACTGCCATCAAAAGCGGGGATGCTCCTTATTTGGCCTAACTTATTTGGTTTAAATCTTGTGGAGAGAGTTCTTGTCTCGGAGCAATTGGAGGTTGACCACTTATCGGGTTCGACATTTTGTATTTTATAGTTCTGTCGTTTTTACCAACCGAATTTGATTTATACGGTTACCGAACTATTTTACTTATTTTTATTGCAGTTGCCTGCACGTATGTTCTTTTGCGGATCACGTTATTTTCTTTGAGTGACACTGGCCTGAAGTCAAATTTTCACTTTTAGCTCTCAATTGTGTACTTGAGTTATTTAAACGTTCGCGAAAAAACGGATCCTACCGACTGCGCCAATTACGTTTAATGATTATTAATTGAAAATAAAAAAAAAAACGCAATGAATTTATGTGTGGTCATTATTGATTTGCAGCTGAAATCAGACTGGCTTAATTTTTAACAAAGAAATATACTTAAAGCTTTATTGTTAGTGTGTATACAGCAGTGCTTTAGATCCCGTTAATTCTACTCGTGAATATCGTGACTCGCGGTATATGTATGTGTATAGTTTCAAGGGACAGGGGGCGAGGTTATGTTGGAATGGTAACTCACGCATTAGAGTTACTGTTTAAGGTTGACGCTTGTGCGCATTTGTTTCGTTTACATTATTGTTCTTATATACTATGGTTATATGTATATATGGTGCGTCAGCACATATTCTTATATGCTATGGTTAAATGTATGTTAGTTTACTTGAATATACCACTATATATATATATTTGAACAAATTTTTTGACGCATCTATTAGATGCCTACAAATTAGTTGCAAAAATGCGGAAAGATTTAGAGTCTCGTTTTTGTCTGCAAAGTATAGAGTAGCTTCATCCAAGACAAAGGCGCCTACCCATTTGGGTCGCTGTCGTTCGCGTTAGTTATAATCTCTCGTTAAACGAGAGCGGTCCACAATCTGGTAATGCGGGTTGAAGCCGAATATGATGTAGTATATTGAACTAATCTACCCTAACAATACAATAAATGATTGGGTATAACTTAGCGTCAATACATTGTGACACTTTGTCATAATAAATATAAATATATAAATATACAAAAAGACCACCAAAACTACGTAAGCAATCCAGCGCCCCAGTAATACGATCTAACGCTTATACATAAGCCGATCGCGGAGCGTGGGAATGCTGAGCATGCACTTTGCAGCTCAAGTGGTCAATGCCTTCTGCATACATATGTAAATGTATAAACATAAGAAAGAATAAATAGATATAAGCAATGTATGTGCGGGTTAGCTGAACCCAACTTCAGCACACTTTAATCATTCAATAAAAGAACCTCGAACAATCAAGAAGGTCGAGAACAAAACATATCCGATCAGATCATTGGGGTTCAAGGACTGCGGTTAGAACATGGTGACCGTGACAGGACACTACTAGGACCCTACTAGGACTCTACCAGGACATCCCTTGGACGGCATCTTTAACACAAGGACAAGCTCTGAGATTGGGACGCCATCAATGCGGCTGTCACGAATGTCAACTGCGCCACACGGATAGCTGCTCCATTGTTTCCCACTCCATTGGATACTGCATCATCCTGGACACCACATCGATCCAGCCTGGATCATCCTGGACACCGCATCGGTCTGTACCCATACGAAGATTCCGGTAATTCCGTAGCAGGAAGAATTCTATGCTACAAGAAGTTATTATTATTAACTAAAAACATACTAATTGATGGCGGAAGAGCCACAATTCTCAACCGCACAGCCCACGACGCAAAGGGACTTGCCAACGTTGGAAGAAGCTCTGCAGCAAAATCCTGCAGATGGATCACGCCCACTCACAATAGCTGAGTACCGGGCAAGGCAGGAAAGGAAGGAACCGAAGAAGCACAAACGCTCCAGACAAAGGGTAAAGCTACTTAGGCAACGCCGACTGGTCAAGGAAATGACCCAGTTGGCCAGAGACGAGGCATCCCGACAACGCTACAAAGAGCGTCTTGAGGACATCGAAAGCCAGATTTCGCAAGGTGCGAAACAACGCAAACGGGCTGCATAAATAAATGCCAATGCCCCAATTTGCCTTAATTTTAATTTCTAAACCCAAGCCGATGCGGGAAACCGCTGCTTGAAAAACACTAATATCTGTTTTGTAATATCTGGCTTTTTACTAACAATGCGGTTGGACAATTTTTTTTTATATTGTAAACAAATATGTGAGCCAACCACATTTATTAACAACTAATATTTCCACGTCTCCGCTACTGAGTATATATATATATTCAGCTGCAAAATTTTTTTTTTAATGACAGAACAATTCTTATCTTCATTAAACGTAAACATTTTTTATTTTTGATTTTCTAGAAGAATAAATAAATAAAACAATAATGAGAAAAAACTCATAAATAGAAAATCTCATTTTTTTTCTTCTCCTTCAAACAAAACGTTTCATTGAAAATAAAAAAAAAAATGGGATGGTTTAGCGATTCTAGTGAGGCAAAGGCCAATACTGCCAACGTAGTTACTAACGTAAAAATTATAGATCACACAGACGATATAAATGCGTTGTGGATCTTATTGCTGATTATTACAATAGTACTACTTCTACAATTTCTGCTTACAATTTATGTTAAGCATAACAAGATCATTAAAAGACGTTACATAAATAGGGCAAATCGTTTAGACCAGATTTAAAAAAAAAAAAATAATACTATGGATTAGAAGAAAGCTTAATAAAAACTTTTTTCTTACGAAAAGAATGGAATGGAGCGAAATAGCGATACGAATAGACGAATTTCGTTTCAGGTTCGATAAGTCTTATAAATGTATCAATAGAGACGCAATAATAAAATCCGAAACTCTGAAAAATCATATAGAGATATTAGTAGGTGAATATAATAATATAGTTACATTAGTAAATAAATATGCAAATAGGCTCACATCTGAACATAATAACAAATGTTTAAGGGTTATAAAATCCCTAAACACAAGATTAAATAACATCAGAAAAAGAAGGCATATTCTGATAGATGTACCAGAAAGTCTAAGTCAATTGGTTGAATTCAACACAGACCAGTTCAAAGAACTAGACGAATCTGTTCAATCAAGCGGCGCTGAGTCCGATAGTGACATTGAAACGCTAGAAGGAAGCGACCGAATTGAATTTAAATCTGAACCAATAACAATTTCTGAAATGGCACAGACGTTGATAGAATTTATCAGGCTAGCCACATCTCTGATACCAGAGTTTGATGGTAAACCAGAAAATCTACAAAGTTTTTTGGATGCTCTAGGTCTACTAGATAGCTTAAAGGGCACACATGAAACGACAGCAATAAGCCTAATAAAAACTAAACTTAAAGGCCATGTAAGAAACCTTATAAGTAATGAGCAGACGATTGCTGCAATCATTACCCAACTGTCAAGTGCAGTAAAAGGAGAATCGGTAGAAGTGATATCTGCCAAACTTCTGAATCTACAACAGAGAAATAAAACGGCTAACCAATACACCCAAGAGGTGGAGAAACTGACAAAGGCCCTTGAAGGTGCCTATATCAGTGAAGGTCTCAGCCAATCCTTAGCAAATAAATACAGCACTACAACAGCTGTAAAAGCAATGACACAGAATTGCTCCATTGATAAGGTAAAACTTATCATGCAAGCAGGCACATTCACAAACATGAATGATGCCATCTCCAAATTTGTAAACAGTTGCACAGAGATAACAGGTCAAAGTAACACTGTACTCTATTATCGACGAGGTGCAAATAATTATAATAGAGGCGCCCGGGGTTATAATCGTGGAAGAAATACCTACCACAACAATTACAACCGAGGCAGCTATAACAACAATAATGATAACTATAATAACCGTGGAGGTAGACGAGGCCAAAATCAAGGGAGAGGCCGCGGAAACTACAACCATGGTAATAATAATAATAGCAGTGTGAGAATCGCGCAAAATACGTCGGAAAACTAACAGAACCCTTTAGGAAACAACCAATAAATGTAAAAGTTCATTCCATCAATTATAGTCTTAATATATTCGTAACCTTCTATAATCATTCAACTGAAAATAAACTAACATTTCTCATAGATACTGGTGCAGATATCTCACTTTTGAAAGTAAATTCTGATAACTTCATAATTCAAAATGAAAAAATAATAAACATCGAAGGCATAGGCCAAGGTGTGATAAAGTCTCAAGGAACAACCTTAATAGAACTCCAATCAACAAAATATATTATTCCACATGAATTTCATTTGGTAAACCCAAATTTTGCAATACCATGTGATGGAATAATAGGCATTGATTTTATAAAGAAATTCAATTGTCAACTAGATTTCAAACCAAGTGAAGACTGGTTTATAATTAGACCCCAAAATTTAAATTATCCAATATATGTTCCGATAACATATAGCGCTGGCAACAATACAGTTCTTCTGCCAGCCAGATCACAAGTTATTCGGAAAATAGACATTAATGTTGTAAATGATTTCATATTTGTTCCTAATCAAGAAATACACAGTGGGATTTATGTTACAAATACAATAGCAGCATCCAAACATGTATACGTTCGACTTCTAAATACAACTAATTTCGACCAAGTGGTCAAAGTAAATAAAATACAATATGAAAATCTAAAAGATTATGACATTCATAATACCGACACTGGAAATAGAAGCGAGCAAATACTTTCAAAACTAAAGAAAAATTTTCCAGACCAATTTAAAAATCAATTAACAGAATTATGCACACAGTATAGTGATGTGTTCGGACTGGAAACCGAACCAATATCAACAAATAATTTTTATAAACAAACATTAAGACTTAAAGATAATGAACCCATTTATATAAAAAACTATAGAAGCCCGCATAGCCATATTGAGGAAATTAAAAAACAAGTTAGGAAATTAATAAGCGACAAAATCGTCGAACCCTCTGTATCTGAATATAACAGCCCACTCTTGCTAGTACCAAAAAAATCATTAACAAATTCACAAGAGAAAAAATGGCGATTAGTAATTGACTATCGTCAAATAAACAAAAAACTTCTTTCTGACAAATTTCCACTCCCTAGAATTGATGACATTTTAGATCAACTAGGTCGAGCTAAATACTTTTCATGCCTTGACTTGATGTCAGGTTTCCACCAAATAGAACTTGAGGAAAACTCTAGGAATATAACATCCTTTTCAACGAGCAATGGCTCATATCGCTTCACGCGATTACCATTTGGTCTTAAAATAGCACCAAATTCATTTCAGAGGATGATGACTATATCATTCTCGGGATTAGAACCCTCTCAGGCATTCCTTTACATGGATGACTTAATGGTGATAGGATGTTCCGAAAAACAAATGATTAAAAACTTAACTGACGTTTTTAATGTATGTAGGAAATATAACCTAAAGTTGCATCCAGAAAAATGTTCATTTTTCATGCACGAAGTGACATTCCTGGGTCACAAATGCACAGACAAAGGAGTATTGCCAGATGACAAGAAATATGACGTCATCAAAAATTATCC
The DNA here is from genome assembly GCA_035047645.1 of Drosophila merina. Classification (NCBI taxonomy): domain Eukaryota; kingdom Metazoa; phylum Arthropoda; class Insecta; order Diptera; family Drosophilidae; genus Drosophila; species Drosophila merina. Next base: position 169,583 of record JAWNPH010000051.1, on the reverse strand, counting down.
TGTCCCTCATGATGCGGACAGTGCGAGACGATTTGTAGCATTCTGCAACTATTATCGTCGATTTATAAGGAACTTCGCCGACTATTCACGGCACATAACTAGATTATGTAAAAAGAATGTCCCTTTTGAATGGTCAAGCGAATGCCAGAACGCATTCGAATACCTTAAAGAAAATCTTATGCACCCCACACTATTACAATATCCTGATTTTCGCAAAGAATTTTGCATTATAACGGATGCTAGTAAACATGCTTGCGGAGCGGTTCTAACTCAGAACCGTGACGGGATTCAGCTCCCAATAGCTTATGCATCACGTTCATTTACAAAAGGAGAAAGCAATAAGAGTACAACGGAACAAGAACTAGCGGCAATTCATTGGGCAATTACCCATTTTAGACCATACATTTATGGCAAACATTTTACCATTAAAACGGACCACAGACCATTAACGTAGCTATTTTCTATGACTAATCCCAGTTCTAAATTAACTCGCATGCGGCTAGAGCTTGAAGAATACGACTTCACAGTAGAATACCTAAGGGGGAAAGATAATTTTGTAGCAGACGCACTCTCACGTATAAATATAAAGGAACTCAAAGACATGCAACATAAAGTCCTGAAAGTCACTACCAGGCAACAAAATAGACAAGAAAACTGTACAGTAACAAATAAGGAACTATTGCCTAGGCAAGTATCCAAAATGTATCTAAGCCCAACGTACACGAAGTCATAACAAATGATGAAGTACGAAAAGTAGTGACCTTGCGAATAACTGAATCTATTTGTTTACTAAAACGAGGAAATAAAGTTATTGCAAGAATTGATGTTGACGATTTATATACCAATGGAATTTTTTAATTTAGGTCAGTTCTTCCAAAGGCTTGAAATGCAAGCCGGTATACTAAAAATCAGCCAACTCAAATTGGCACCGAGTGAAAAAATCTTTGAAACCATTTCAATAGATAATTTCAAAAATATGGGCAATATAAAATTGAAATCATTAAGAGTAGCGCTACTCCAGCCGGTGACCATTATAAAAACTGAAAAAGAGATACAATCGATACTGTCTACATATCATGACGATCCAATTCAAGGAGGTCATACAGGCATTACAAGAACGCTAGCGAAAATAAAAAGACACTATTATTGGAAAAATATGACTCGTCATATAAAAGAGTACATACGTAGATGTCATAAATGCCAAATGTCAAAAACAACGACACATACAAAGACCCCAATGACTCACACAGAAACCCCAACAAATGCTTTTGATATAGTGATAGTGGACACAGTTGGTCCACTACCGAAATCAGAATATGGCAACGAATACATCGTCACACTAATATGTGATTTGACGAAGTATCTAGTAACCATACCTGTAGCGAATAAGAGCGCAAATACTGTCGCAAAAGCTATATTCGAAAATTTTATACTAAAGTACGGTCCAATGAAGACGTTCATTTCGGACATGGGTACCGAGTATAAAAACAATGTAATTCAAGATATGTGTAAATATATGAAGATTGAAAATCTTACATCCACTGCATATCACCACCAGACTTTAGGGACAATCGAACGAAGTCATAGAACATTCAATGAATACATTCGTTCATACATCTCTGCAGATAAAACTGATTGGGACGTTTGGATACAATACTTTACATATTGTTTCAACACAACACCATCAGTCATGCATAATTATTGTCCATATGAACTAGTCTTTGGAAGATTACCAAGGCAGTTCGCAAATTTTAACAAAACAGATAGAATAGAACCACTATATAATATAGAAGATTACTCAAAGGAAATAAAATTTAGATTAGAAATAGCATATAAAAGAGCTAGACTTATGTTAGAAAAAGCTAAGTCTTATAGAAAACAACTTTATGATAAGAAAACTTCAGATTTTCAATTAAAAATAGGAGATAAAGTTATACTAAGGAACGAATCGGGTCATAAGTTAGATCCAGTATATCTAGGCCCTTATACTGTTGAAACCATAGAAGACAAAGATAACATAGTAATTAGAGATACAAAACAAAAAAAGCAAAAAGTACATAAGGATAGACTAAAAATATATAATCAATGAAACGTTTCATTTCACTTAAGAAAAGGTCTGATCAACCTCAAAACAAAAAAAAAAAACAAAAAAAAAAAACACAAAAAAAAAAATTTTTTTAAATTATTTTTCCTTCTAAGAAAGTTAAACATAAATCCAAAAATATCGTAATTTAACATAAATTTTTTCTATTATTCTGTCATTATACAAAAATGCTTTGAGACAAAACATTGCTAATAGTTAATAAGAACAAGTGAGAAAAGTTATCTTCGGCTTGCCGAAGATGGTATACCCTTGAAAACAAAAAAGTTTTCCATACAAAGCCTTGTTTTCATATCGGTCATTTGTATGGCAGCTATATGATATAGTAGTCCGATCCGGACCAAACTTTCACAAATCGTGTATAGCTATGTCAAATGAAAAAATTTTAAATTCGGTTGCAATAGCTTGGAAAACAAAAAAGTTTCCCATACAAAGACTTGTTTTCATATCGGTCGTTTGTATGGCAGCTATATGATATAGTAGTCCGATCCAGACAAAACTTTCACAAATCATGTATAGCTATGTCAAATGAATAAATGTTGAATTCAGTTGCAATAGGTTGGAAAACAAAAAATTTTTCATACAAAGACTTGTTTTCATATCGGTCGTTTGTATGGCAGCTATATGATATAGTGGTCCGATCCGATTTTTAAACTTGATCTGCGTGCAACAAAAATAATGATCTGGTAAAAATTTCAAAACGCTAGCTTTAAAACTACTGTCTATTTTTTGTATAGAAACAGACGGACAGATGGACATGGCTATATCGACTCGGCTGTTGATGCTGATCAAGAATATATATACTTTGTGGGGTCGGAGATGCTTCCTTTAATGCGTTACACATTTCTGGACAAAATTATAATACCCTTTTTCAAGGGTATAAAAATCAATAACAATAATAATATTAAGAACTAAATGACTACATATATTACGTCATTTCTTTAAAAAGGGAGGTGTAGCATATTGAACTAATCTACCCTAACAATACAATAAATGATTGGGTATAACTTAGCGTCAATACATTGTGACACTTTGTCATAATAAATATAAATATATAAATATACAAAAAGACCACCAAAACTACGTAAGCAATCCAGCGCCCCAGTAATACGATCTAACGCTTATACATAAGCCGATCGCGGAGCGTGGGAATGCTGAGCATGCACTTTGCAGCTCAAGTGGTCAATGCCTTCTGCATACATATGTAAATGTATAAACATAAGTTAGAATAAATAGATATAAGCAATGTATGTGCGGGTTAGCTGAACCCAACTTCAGCACACTTTAATCATTCAATAAAAGAACCTCGAACAATCAAGAAGGTCGAGAACAAAACATATCCGATCAGATCATTGGGGTTCAAGGACTGCGGTTAGAACAATGAGTTAAATTTAGCTTTTCGCCCTTTCCTTATCGGCGGTAACAATTGCACCAATAACTGAGAGAACGATATCCTATTTAAACAAAAAAACAACATCTGGCCACACAGGCTAGCTTGAACCCAAATAAAATTTAACAAACATACCTCTATATGCATTTTAATATTTAAATATAGTACTCTTTTCTACCCTCCTAATTTCTATATTGTATCTTCTCCCTAAACGCAATGGGCTCGTGCTTTTATTGCATCCATCTCATTCTCGCTCTCTACTAACTACTAACAAACTCTCAGGTACAGTGGTACAGTTTCATCGAACAGTTCCATTGAAACGCTTACTTGTATCGACCTTAATTTCGACCACATGGTCGAGTTTATAAAACTCGTTGCTTCCGTAATTTAGACTTCCAGAGACTAACTCATCGAATTAAATACTATCTAAGAAATATTATATAAAGCTTAAAAACGTATTCTGTGACTTAGGTATGTGTGCAATGGAAATGTCCGTCCGCTTCAAATAATTCGCCTTAGCTTAAACGGCGTCTTACGAACTCAACAAATATTATAATAATCTTTTGAGGAAACATAAAAAAACTGGCTGCATTATTTTACCTTTTCAAGATAGGTTACTTAGAATCTAATTTAATCGGTCAAATTTAACCGTACATAATGCTGAATGTTATAAGAATTATTTTTACCGCTGCACGACTCAATTGAGTTTAATTAGCGGCTAACTGCAAGAATCTGTTTGTTTTCATCAACATCTTTAACATAATAATTACCTATATCGTCCATGTATTGCGTAGTAATAGTAAACTCATAAAAACGCTGTAAACGCTTTGCTGCTTTTTTCTATTGGTATATGAAGAAGATCCAAGATTGGGAAAAATTTGGCTGCTTTGAGTCAGTCTTCCATTCACATATTCGATAAGCGAAACCACAAAATAATCACACAACACCATACAAGGTGCAATTCCAGGACTTTTTTAAAAAACGAATATTATTTGTTTTTTTTTTTTTATTTAAAAACTACATTTGGCCATGAAAGGAAACCGCTATGCTGACGTTGATGCCATCCAAAGGGGGCCACGATTGCCATCCTCAACGCTATACCCATAAACTACTTAAAAAATTCATTCGATAACCTTTTTGAACGTGCCATAAATAAACGACCAATAAATTAACAAAAAAAAACAAATAATATTAATTTTTTAATAAAAGTCTTGGAACTTTTGAATTGCACCTTGTACTATTCAATTTGGTTAGTCGATGCACACTCTCAAAGATATATTCTTTTTTGTTACCTCCCCAACTCTGCTCTTGCAAAGTGTGACGTCCATTTACAAGCAATCCCTTGATCGAGCCAAATATCCATATGTTATGCTACGGCTTTTGCTACGTCTTCGGACAAACGGCTTAGCGATTGGCGAAACGGCATCACAACTCCATCTGGTATAATTTAAGTTTTTAAAGAACACTGCATCTTTAATGCTGGCGACTTGTAACTGTTGAATTTATTTAGGGCCAAAAATTAGTTTTAAATTGGTTCACATCAATATTTGCGACCAAGGATCCAATTGGCTTAGTGCTGGTGCTACATAGACCTTTTAATACTGAAACACTACTGGACAACAAGACACCTTTAACCTTCCTGTGCGCACACTGATTGACAAGTGAAACATCTGCGCCTGTGTCTACTAGACATTCTTCTTCCCTCGCGTGAAATATAGTCAATTTTTCATGGCAACCAAGTCAACAAATTGCGCTCGAATCGGTTAAGCACACTTTTAAATGTCGATACCCACTTCGACTCTAAAAACAATTTGGAAACTACTTCTTCACCAGAACTCTCTATTGAATTGTCCTCTTTCCTTGTATTTTTCGCTAGCGTACATGTTGGTATCGGCATTTCTTATTATCTTTGATGTACACGCATATATAGAATGACCGAATTTTATCACTGCACCACTTTTTACACGACATTACAACTTTTAAAGTGTGTTGTCTGTCCCTTACCAGGCTACGTAGTTTTTCTATGGGACTTTCTTAAATTTTAAACTTAAATTTTCTAACCATTTTTTCACTATTGCTAATAAAACTAAGGGTGTGCTTGGCTTCATTAAAAGAAGGTCTAAAAAAAGTTCAATGACCATTATGCAACTAAAATCTTATATATATCTTTACCTCGTCTGATACGGGTGAAAGTACGGGTCATGGGTCATGGAACCCTCAATACAATGTTCATCAAGACAATAAATCTGAAAAAGATCTTCTTTTTATGCGCTCTAAATAAACTCAATAATGATGCAAATCTTCACCTTTCTTATTGTCTTAGCAGACTCTTACTAATTAACTTTTTAACAAACCGTAAAAAGATGCTGTGTATAGTTTTCCTACATAACCTTATTAATGGTTATGTACCCAACCAGAATACACTATCTTCTATGAACTCCACTTCTATGAAATCATCAAATCTTACCTCATCTTTACCCACATTTGAGAGCAATAAACGCACATCTTGTTCCTACTTCCACGAGCCGTACGATAAACGGCAACGACCCTCGGTCGGTTGGGTGGGAGAGGGGCTATACGTTCTGTAGTTAAAGCTGCGTAAAGAAAAATATGGGTTTCCGAGGATTCCAGCAACTCAAATTACGCCCTCCTTTCGAATCTCGAAAATAGTCAGCCCGAGACTGGACAAAAAATTAAAAAAAAATCCCATGCCCCGCTGAATATATAGTATAAGTTATGTTGGTTATTATTGCAGATGGGCATACGAACACGAGTAATTATTATTGCTGATAGACGAACGAATAAATATTCTATTCTGCAATAACTATTAAATAGAAATGCGTGTGTGTTGATTAGTCACGGGTTGTGAAATGACTTCTTGCGACCGTGACTACCTTATTTTCAAAATTTCCCTTAAACATAAGTACGAAATTAATTACCATAAAAACTAGCCCTTTGCTGGCTTGATGGGTATTTACTGCCGTCGCCGAACAAAGTTCGGAATTGCACAGCATCCGCAAACGATACCGACTCTTCACAGTTATTATGCCACCTATACATGATTGTTTTTGTTGTTCTCGGGTGCTTGTACTACCTTCTTCCCTTAAATGAATAGAGAAAGGACGAGACCGTCAATAATGACTTGAAGGTCATGATTCTGTTAAAATTTGATGGAAATATAACAAATGGCCAAAAAGGCGATCACGGCCTCGAAAATTTTTAACGTAGCTTTTTAAGTTCAGTAAAATGGAGTCGTTCGCTTTTATCTTCTTGTAAAACGTAAGGAAGGTTGTCCCTCCTTAGGTTTTTTTCTTATAAAGTGTGTAAAATTAATTTTTAAGACTTTAACTTGTGCAAATAATATTTGTAGAATGTTCATTGATTATACATTGCAAATCATTAGAGTCCAGAATTATTGGATTGATTATTCAAATCATTGCTAATCTAACCGATAACATAAGGGCCTCTAATTCGGAAATATTTATCATATTTATTAAGTTTTCATATGGATGTTCGGTATTTATTGTTTTTTTTTTGCATTTTTAATAAGAATATTCACATCACCTATCAGTTTATTTCTTTGTTCCTTATCTGTATTTTTTCTGTTTCTATGAGCTCCTTCTGTGTAAATTTAATGTTTTTAAAATTGTCGAAATCCAGAGAACTGGCTAAAAATTTTAACGCGGTGCCCAGCAAAATAAGCATGTCTAGGATGTCGTAAGTCTGAATCCCAGTACATTAAAAAAGGAAAACGAAACAAAACGAAGACATATTGTAATTATCTTAAATTGTTTTTATAGACCACTACCTCTGTGGTCCCCAAATCTGCATCTACTATTTCCTTCGTGTACAAAGCTTTTACAAAGATTTTACGAGGACCTTGTCTTTTACTTGGAAATTTCTGTTTTATATTGTCTTCTGTGCCTTTAGGATTTTTCCTCAATTTCGGCGTTAAGCTCTGTTATCGATGAATGAATTATGTCAATAGGTGGTTTATTAGTGACCGAGTGAATGGTTCTATTGTATTCTTTGGCTGCGTGGGGTATTAATTTTGAGTCATCAATCGGCCTTCAATTACCGTACCCATTAAATTGGCTTTTAAAGTGTGATCTGACTGTCTCGGACTTGATAGATGGGTCGTTGTCGCAATATATTGTTTAAGTTCGCCGGTAGAGTTTGAATGTTGCAAATATGTCAACGTGCAATATTTCACCTACTTAGGAGGTATGACAATAAAGTAATGGGACTGATTATATTGCCGTGATTGTGGTAACCCTGCGACCTTGAAATTCCCTTTCCGTTCTCCCGGCATCCTTCCCCTCTCCATTGATTTATTTTCCATCGCTCTAGATTTTTTAGTTAGCCTGCTGAGCCGTGTTGAGTAAACGTGTGCTCGTGGTGCTCTTCAGGAAAATTAAAAAAACCTAATTAAGAGCAACGCGTCGCGATATAATTTTGCGCCAAATTGAGCAAAACAGCTTCGGAAACGTACACCTAAATTTTAAAAGTCCATGGTGATGGTGCATGGTTGTTCGATGGCATAAAGAGTTTAAGGAGGGGCGTGAAAGCGCGGAAGACGAGGTGCGAAGCGGGAGATCAGTTGAGGTGTCAATTGACAGGAATGCGCAGCGTATGCGCTCTTTAATCCGTGAAGATCGATATTCAACAGTTCTAATGTTGGCGTCGGAACTGCGTATGAACCGTGAAACAGTCACACTAGTTGTAACCGACGATTTTGGGATGAGAAAGTTGTACGCGAAGATGGTTCCAAAGAACCTTTTCCAAAAGAAAAAGCAGCATCGAATGACCACCGCAGAAGACTCTTTGGAACAAGTGGAAAAGGATCCCAGGTGTTTGATCGAGTAATACGACCCGGAAACCAAACGCCAAAGCTCACAATAGTTGTCTCCGCACGGCCCCCGCCCGGAAAAGGCTCGCATGAGGAAGTCGAAGGTGCAAAAGATTATTATTGCCTATTTTGATAGCCGTGGAATCGTCCACCAAGAATTTCTTCAACTGCGGAAAACCGTAAGTCATGTCTACTATCGCCAAGTACTCGAAAGATTGCGAAAACAAGGCAACATGTGCGCAGACACATTGCTCGTTACTCGATTCTTTATCACGGCAACGTGCCGCGCCACACCGCCCTCATCGTGTCCTAGTGTTTAGCCCCTAAAGGGGTCGCCTTGTTTCAACAACCGCCTTATTGGCCCGATATGTCGCCTTGTGACTTTTTGTTCCCTAGAACAAAAAGGAACCCATTTGGAGTCAATTGAGGACAAGAATGGAAATCGCGCTGGAATCGTTGTATAGCTGCCCATTGGCACTACTTAGAATGGTATAGCAGAGTTATAGAATAATTTTGAAATATAAAGTTTTTATAGAATCAGTCTCATTACTTAATTGTCACACCTCAATTGAAGGAATGTGCGTTTTCTTAAGGGTTTGTCTCTGAGGGTGGCGATTATATTTTGCCTTTTTACAGATTTTACAGTTTGCAATGACCTTAATTGCCGACTCGGTAATTTTGGGAAAAAAACAGTTTTGTAGAATTTGTTTTTTATTGTCCAGTTCACGTATTGCGTTCTTAGACCATAATATTCTTTGGTTCGTTTTTATAGAGGAATGTAGCTGTAGGGAATTTTTCACTTATATGTGTTCAATAAATGCCCGAATTGGTAGTTAGCATAAAATTTCGTTGACTACGCCTTCATTTACCACACCACATATTCTCTGAATAAGTGTTTCTCAGTCCCATAAGTATAGGAGATATCAAGTTTTTTCGCCAAACATCGTTGCAATATCGGACTATGCATGGATGTGCTGTAGCGCGGGGTAGCGCGTCGGCAAAGTAGTTATCCTTCCCTGGTTTGTAACAAATGTGCGCGTTATGCTCGTCAATGAAAGCTTTCCAACGCTTAATCTTGGCTTACGCGGTGATCTGACACCGCGAAAGTGAAAGACTGGTGGTCTGTCAAAATATTCAAATTTTCCACACCGTATAGGTACTTTCTGAGGTTCTTTAGGGCCTATACTTTGGCAAGACGTTCCCTTTGTTTTGTTGCAAAATTAAACTCCCTATCCATTAGAGTTTTTGATATCTTGGTAATTAGTTATTATATAATTAGTCAAGTATATAATGTCAAGTTCAACGGTTTCCTGTAGTCTGGGTATAGCAGCATTACATTTTTTTTTTTTTTAACTCTGCTTTTATTTATTGGATCCTTTTAAATAAGAGCTAACAATAAGTTTAAAAATCTTAACTAATGCAATTTTTTCCTAAACAGTCGTTTGAATTAATTTTTTTCCAACTGTTCCGTGATTAAGCGTCCCTAAAAATTTCTTCGCTGGGTTGGTAGGTCCCTTCGTCGGAGACGGGAACGACTGCTGAGCTGGGTTTCTCGCTAGGTGGTTGGGGTGCGAGGAAAGCTTGCCATGATATTTTTTCGTAAGCTCTGTGATTTCATTGGTGACTGTTGGAATATTTAAATCTCTATGGATGTTTTCGTTCCAAACATACCACGGTGCCCCAGTGATAGTTCTCAGGATATTTGACTGTGCTCGCTGTATGATGTCAATATTGCTGTTGCTGGCGTTGCCCCATAGCTGTGCACCATTGGTCCAGTTTGGATTCAGTACTGCATTGTAGAGTAAGACTTTGTGGTCCAGGCTAAGCGGAGAGCCAGCGTTGATGAGCCAGTGTAAGTTGTTCGCTTTGAGCTTAAGATGAATTTTTTTCGCTTCAATGTGTCTGCGCCATGTGAGTCTTCTATCGAGGTGTACTCCTAGGTACGTTACCTCATCTGCTTTCGGGAGTGGTATGTTGTTCATCAAAAGTGGTGGGCAATCTTGTCTGTTCAGCGTTAATGTCATGTGCTTGCCTTTTTCCTCGTTGACTTTTATTCGCCAGTCAGAGAGCCACTTCTCAGTGGCTATGAGGTGCAATGCTGTGCTGTAGCTTGGATTGGGGACCTTGAACGGCTAAGGATAGCTGTATCGTCGGCAAACGTGGACACTGTTAGCCGACTATTTGTAGGTATGTCAGCGGTATAGATGAGGTATAAAGTTGGCCCAAGAACGCTGCCTTGGGGGACTCCGGCCTTAATTTCGTGGTCAGTGGAAGTAGCACTGTTGCACCGCACTGCAAACTTTCTGTCATATAGGTATGACTTTAGGAGTTTGTGTGTGCTTTCGGGTAGAGATGTTTTAACTTTAAACATTAGGCCGTCTAGCCAGACTCTGTCGAATGCTTGGGATACGTCTAGAAATACGGCTGTACAGTATTCTCGATTTTCAAATGCAGTTCCTATCTCCGCCGTTATTCGATTCACCTGTTCAATGGTTCCGTGGCTTTCGGATTAGCAGGAATTTTTCGAATAGTTTCGATATACATGAGACTCGACTTATTGGTCTGTAGAATGAGGGAACTGTGTGGTCCTTACCAGGCTTCGGAATCATTATGATAATCGATCTCTTCCATCGTTGTGGAAAGTAGCCAAGTTTTGTGATGGCATTAAAGAGCTGCGTTATGTACCGAACTGCAGAATGTGACAGCTCGATGATCATTTCCGGGGTAATAAGGTCGTAGCCGGGGGATATTTTCGGGCTAAGATTTTCTTTAATTATGTTAGATATTTCTTTTGGACGAAACACAATTGGGGTGTGTTGCTGGTTGCAGTTTGCGTTTGAAGTCGGTAGCGCAAATGTGCTAGTAGCCTCGTTTGGCGTAAATACATTTTGTAGGTGAGCGGCAAATGTGGTGGCTCTGTCTGCATCACTACGTGCCCAGCCGCCTGAGGAATTCCTTATGGGCAAAACGGTTTCAGTCGGTGGGCGAAGGGTTGGGTGGGCTCTCCACAGTGACTTATGTTTAATACCTGTTGGTGATAGTTGCTCTATATATCGGCTCTGAGCGTATTCTTCCTCCTGTTTCAGAGCGTTGGTCAGCTTCCGTGTGGCTACTTTTAGCTTTTGTTTTGCAGATGGTGATCTAGAGGATTGCCATTCTCTACGTAAGCGTCGTTTTGCGTGGACGAGTTGCTCGATTTGTGCGTTAGTCTTATTCGGATTAATTGTAACGTTTGTGGTTTTAGGTGTTGCATTTCGAGCTGCTTCCGTAAGAATGGATTCCAGTGTTTCTGTGCAGCTCTCTATATCAGGTTCAGTATTGAGTTTTGGGTTTAGCTCAATGTGTGAACTTATATATTTTTTATACCTTAGCCAGTTCGTTTTGTGCGAAGTCAGTCTGTAGGGTGGTTTTACGTTTTCTGCGTACCGGCTGAGATGAATTAGTACAGGCGAGTGATCAGATGACAGATCTGGTAGACATTTAGCGAAACTAACGAAACTGCAAGGAATATTTTTCGTAACTGCGAAGTCAATCAAGTCAGGCAGCTTATTGAGGTCTGATGGGCAGTATGTGGGACTCCTAGGGGAAACATGATCAGGTTTATTAGTGGCTTTAATTAAAGCCTTATAAAGCTGTTTTCCTTTTGGATTCACAAGGCGCGATCCCCAGTGAGTATGTTTAGCATTGTTATCGCCTGCTGCAATGAAGTGTGGTCCTAGTGCATGGAAGAAATCCAGGAATTGGTCTTGCAATAGTGTGAAACGGCGGGGGGCAGTATACGGCCGCTAGTGTGAGGTGAGTGTTGTCCTCCAGCTGTATATTGATAGATGTGGCCTGTAGATGAATTTCAGCCAAGTCTTTGTAAAAGTGGTGATTCATACGGTTCCTAATTAGAATGCCGGTCCCACCGTGTGCTCTACCATCGGGGTGATTTGTACCATAGAAGTGGTAATCTCTTATTTGAAAATTGTATTTTTTTGTAAGATGAGTTTCCGAAAGAAGCATTACGTCGATATGCTTCTCATGTAGGAATTGGGCTAGCTCAAGTTTGCGCTGTGAAACGCCATTGGCGTTCCACGTAGCTATGCGTAAGGTAGCCATTATTTATTTTGATTGTTGGGAGACAAGCATTTGTATCAATAGGTTTTGATTACGCATCATATCTTGAATGGTGGTTCGCATAAATATCATGAATTCCATCATGCTCTGTTGTAAGGCTTGGATCATAGCTTCAGTTTTCGTTTCTTGTTGCTCGGATGGCCTATAGTTTTGTTGTGTGTCCAATTTTGTGTGTTCTTCATGTGAGGTTTGGGAGTTTTGGGTTGGAGGTGTCATACTTGATTTTAAAACGTTTGCAAAACTTATCTTGTTAGTGCTTGGTATAGTCTAGCGAGCAATACTTGTTGGTTTCGAAAAAAGTACTTTTGAATTTGTTTCCGATGGTATCAGCGTAGCTGTTCCTTGGTGTACCTGTGCCGTGTTCATTCTTTTGTGGAGACGGGTTTTCAGCTCTTTGTAGATTGGACAGCCTCTGTAGTTTGCTGTGTGATTACCCCCACAGTTACCGCACTTTTTCGCGCTTGCATTTTCTTTATTAGCTTGGCAGTGTGTGGAGACGTGGGGATCTCCACAGACTACACACACTGGGCGAAGTGTGCAATACGATCTCGTATGGCCGTATTCTTGGCAGTTCATACATTGAACAGGAGCGTTACGTTTATGCGGCTCTTCTACTGTAATCCTACGGTGCAGAAGGAGCTGGAGCTTATAAATTGGATGAACCTCGTTTTTTTTAGATGCTTGTTTTCTGGTTCCAGCTTGTTCAAACTTAAAGAGTGGTTGCGGCTGCCTGTTTCTGTTTTTGATATTGTGTACGCTTTTGACGAAAAATCCCTTTTCCTTTAGCGCCTCAGCTATCTCTTCGGGCTTTACATCAGGCTCAATGCCCTTCAGTACTACTTGTAGACTCTTTGTACTTTTAAGCTGGTAGGTGTAAAAGCATGTTTTGTTTGCAGTAAGATGGTTTGTGACTTTTCTGTAGTTTTCCTCCGTTTTCGTTGGAAATTTGATTTCATTAATAGTACCTCTTATGAGGGGTATTATATAAAAGCTATCTTTTCCAATAAGGCCAATTAAAGAATTTACCAAACCGTTTGTGCTCTTCTCGCAGATGTAAATTGGAGGAGGCTTTATTTTCTTTGCTTCGTTATCGATGGATCCGCTTTATTGTAATGTAGGGGTCCAGTCCAGTCTGCGAGGCCGACCCAACTTTTTTGTTTGCGTTTTGTTTTGCTAGTTGTGCAGCAGTGCCGTTTGGTCCTTGGGCTTTTGTTTTTGTATTCGCTGACTCGGTAAAAGCGTGAGCGGGTGCAGTCAATGGCGAAGTAGAGCGGGCTGTCGATATTGCTCAAGTTGTTGTTGTTGCAGATAGCGGAGCTTGTGTCGGAGCTAGAAGTGCGGAAGAGCAAGAGCGCGCTCTTTCTTGATTTGTTGGTACAAGAAGGTTCGTTAGGTTATGGGTTATTGGCCGCTCGTTGTCTTCGTTTGCAGGTGTCGCGGAGACATAAGAAAAGTACGCGTTGTTTCGTTGTAATGAGAGCCGGCGATCGTCATGCTCTCGTTGACGCTGAGCGCGAGTGTCGTTCTGGCTCATAGTGCTTTTTTTTTTTTTTAATTAATTTGTTTGAAACTATTATTTAACTATTTCAAACGCAGAATATGTATTCGAGCGATGGTGCATCGCCCGGAGCGTCTTTTTAGCTTTCGATATATTTATTTGTTTTTTATTAATAACCATTCACTTCACTAGAATCAATTGATTTTATCGGAGCTTCACGCATCATCATACGAGTTCGAATTACATTTTTTAACGAAAGAACCTTCTTAAGCTTCTCGAATGCATGACACTGACTTTCGCCACATTTTACTGGTATTTTCTTTGACTGTTCTTTTAAGATGTCACCCCTAGGCATTGTTATAGACGCAAAGGTTTTTATAAAAGCACCTATAATAGCTTTCCAATCCCAGGAATGACCTGACGTTGAATAAAGTAGTCGTTTGTTCGTAGTTATGAATTGCATTCACTTTATTAGTGCATGTTTTTATGCCTTCGCGTGAAATTATTAAACCTAAATACCCAACAATTTCCTTGAAGAACTTTGATTTCTTGCGTGAAAACCTCATATTAGCTGGATACAATTTATCCAAAACCCATGATATGATCATTCATATTTTTGGAGGAAATAACGTAAATATTGCATGATTTTCCTATTTGTTCTCTGAGGACGTCAACCATCGCTCTTTGAAAAATATAGGGTGTATTTTTTAATCCAAAGGGAAATCTATAAAATATATATTTCCCATTTTCCACCGCCCATTTCCCTGTCATTTTCAGCGAGCAGTATCTGGTGAAATCCAGACTTTAAATCTTAAGTAGTAAAATGTTTTGCCTTGAACAAATTTGCCAGATTGAAAACAACTTTAGGAATAGGGTATTTAGGGTTGCTTTTAAATTTTCTTTCCTGAAGTCTATTACTAGATGGATTTTTTATTTCCCAGTTTTTTTATTTCCCAGTTCGTTGATTTTTTTTTGTCTATTATTCAAACTAAGTTGTGTTCCAGTAAGCGGGAAGGTTGGATTATACCAACCGCATGGTTTCCGCATTTGAAAAATCGGAGGCGCCCATCGGGTATGGGTATAATTTTAAATATATGAGGTCTTCTTTCTCTGTCCGGTATACCAATTATACATATAAATGTTGTATGGATGGGGCTCATTTGGATCTGCAATAATTGGATTTTTTCCTTAATCTTTTGGGGTATAATTAACCCATTATTATAGAGGTGTATTACGCATTTTTGTTTAAAAATTAAAATTATAAAATTAAATTAAAAATTACTTTATAATTAATTGAATGGTTTAATATATTTTTTGGAAGCCGCTTATTAGAAAATTAATTTTTCTCCCTGCGATTTTCCTTTCCATGAAAAATTTACCTGATCGTAGTCTTTGAGGTCATCGTCTAAATTTCCCACTACTTAATCAGCAACCATTGGGTATTTATAATTCTTTTGATTGGGTGGGATATCCTCTAAAGCAATATGGTTGATTCTCTGATGAATCGGTCCCGTATACCTTGCAGTACCACTATTTGGTCTGTTATTCGCCTGTCCCTAATTGTTGTAAGCGTCTAATTAAGTGTTTCGTGGTTGAATTTGTCATCGATTGTTTTGAATTTGTATATTTAACGGACCGTTTTGAATCGCAATGAGGTATTGACGTCCATTGGCTGGACTTGGTCTTGTCTAGTGGTTAATCTTAGTCTTTTGTTGAAATCGATATTTTTTCCAAGCTGAGTAACTCTAGTGTCTTGAATTATGTTTCTTTCCCTGCTCTGCTGTCTTTGTTCAGATTTTGGAAGTGTTTCCTCGGTGCTTCAGAAAAATTAATTGCAAACATATATCGCTTGTGGTTAGCTTCGACTGTTTGGGCTAGTGCCAATGCAGATGGAAGATCGGAGGGTCTTACTGGTCCTCGAAATAAATTCACGTCAGTTCATCTGTTATGTTTTCGTCCAACAAAGCAGATACGGAATTGTCGTAAGTTCTTATTGTCTAATTTATTGGAAGAATCAGTTTCTTCTCTCATTCGTCATAGTACTGCAGAAGAGTCATATTTTCCTGACAGAGCGTTGACATTTCCCCATTTGGGGTGTGCCGATATTTACGCTACTTAAACGTTCTCTAATATGCTGAATTTTATAGAAATTTATTAGAAATTTGTTCCTTTGCGGCGAGTGCACTTGATACTGCGCCTTCTATAATAGCTTCAAGTTGGTCGCTAGACATTGCCATATTTAATTAGCTTGAATCTTTATTCTGATTTTCCGAATGTTCTGTTTTTGAGTGACCTCTAAGTTTTTTAAATTTAGCTAGTAAGTCCTCCAACTCACTATCACTAGCACCCATATGTTATTAACACAAAGAACAAAAATTTTTGTTCCGTTAATTTTTTTATTTGTAATTTGTTATTTTGTATTTGTAAGATGAAAGATTCGAAACTCGTGGCAATTTTTTTCCGACGGCAAACACAATTTTAGGAATTTTTACTTTATTTAATTTTTATTACTATTAATTTTATTTATTCTTCTATTTATAAAGTAAACGGCATATATAATATAAATGATTTTTTTTCTTTACTTACATTTATTAGTTGGTTCGATTTACGGATTATATTGTGGTAGTTTATTATCGTTAAATTATTTCGCGTCAACAGGTTTTTTAATATGTTTATTTAAAAAGTTGTTGTGGATTGTCGATGGCCTTTCGTACGTTGGGTACCAATTACTTTCGTTTTTATTGCAGTAACAAAAAAATAATTTTTATTGGCGATCAGCGAACCATAGTTCAATGGAAATGAGTGTGTGTTAGATTAGTCGCTGGTTGTGGGATGGCTTCTTGCGACCGTTACCGGTGCGCCTTATTTTTAAAATTTAACTTAAACCTAAGTACAAAATTACCTATCATGAAAACTAGCCCTTTGCCGACTCGACGTCTCGTCCGTTGCGGCCAAACGCACCTGCTTGGGACGCGGAACATTGGCCGCAGCCGCGGGGTATTGTCCTCCGTCGTCGTAGCTTGGAATTGCAGAGCATCAGCAGACAATACCGACTCTGCTCAGTTATCATGCCATCAATGCATAATTATCTTTATTGTTGAGTGTTTATGTTAACCTATATTTTGAAACGAAAATTATTAGTCGTGGCAACTTTTTTCGCTGGTCGGAAGTGAGAACGTTTGTGTAACTGAAGAATAACGGATCCGTCACAAGCACTTGGATGACTACAGGGTGGGCCATCTAAATGTGACCCGCGTAAACTCATTTCAAGTAGTCATTAACCATGGATAATTAAACTTCACCTGAACGCGCTGAAATTGTTCAGCTATACATCCAAAACAATTTCTCTATCGTGGCTACTCAACGTGTGTTCCGTTCCAAAAATAAAATCAAAAATGCTCCCGCAAAAAACACCATAAAGCGTTTGTACGAAACATTTTTATCTACTGGTAGTGTTAGGAATGCCAGACGTCCAAATAAACCAAGACCAAGGCGTTCCTATCAAAATGTCGCTGCCGTAGTGGCCAGTGTTGAAAGGTCTCCGAAAACATCGAGTCGACGTCGATCTGCGCAATTGAATATCCCAAGATCCACTCTCCGACGTATAATCCATGACGATTTGAATTTATTCCCATATAAAATACAAGTGACGAACAAAATCGAGATACAGGACAAACCGCGTCGCGTTGCATACGGACAATTTTGTGTCAACATGGCCGAGAGTGATGTTGATTTTTGGCGTAAAATCATCATGAGCGACGAGGCACATTTTTGACTGAATGGAGCGGTAAACAAACAAAACTGCCGCTTCTACGCCACTGAAACCCACAAATAATCCATGAAGCGCCTCTCTATGACCAAAGAGTGACAGTTTGTTGTGGTATTACTGCTAAATGTGTGATTGGACAGTACCTTTTCGAGAACGATCAATCGAATCCTCTTACCGTCAATGGCGACCGATATCGAGCCATGATAACCGATTTTTTGATGCCAATTGTGCGTGGAAAGTGAATGCGTAACTTCTGGTTCCAACAAGATGGCGCGCCATGCCATACTGCAGCTGTCACATTAAATTTATTGAGGTCATTCTTCCCTGGTCGCTTGATATAAAAAAATGGCGATTTTGACTGGCCACCGCGTTCGCCCGATCTGACGCCACCCGACTTTTATTTGTGGCGATTTTTAAAATCTAAAGTGTACATCAACAAGCCAAGGACTTTGACTCAACTCAAGGCAAACATCGAACGTGAAATAGCGGCGATACCTAAAGCTACGCTCGAGAAAGTGATGAAAAATGCCGAAAAAAGAGCAAATTTCGTCATCAGGGAAAAAGGCAAGCACTTGAGCCAAATAATATTTTAAATGTTAATAATATTAATCTCCTTGAACTTAAATAAATGTCTGTGCAAAAAAATAACAAATTGTCTTTTTCTTAACAATTTTATTTACGAATCACACGGGTCACATGTCCCACATGGTCCACCCTGTATACAAATCACATGCTCGCTGAATGCTTTTTATATTCCGGCAGAAATCTTTTAGTTTAATTTTCCATTTGCTACAAAGTACTGTTGTTTTTTTTTAAAGCTGGCTATTCCCATTTCGGTAGTGCACTTCATTATCTCTTCACCTCAATTTACAATCCATTATATCTTTCTTGATCGATGGTCTGCTCTCCCGTTTATTGTAGCTCGATACTGCTGTTGACTATGTTTCGTACCTCGCTAGACTAGCTGATTAGGGAAAGCAACCTGCGTTCGCTCTTCTGCTGCTCTGCACACTGATTATTGTCACTCAAAAATTAGTCTTTATTTTTCTTGTTATTAATGGTTGCCGCTTGTTGAATGTGTGATAACTGTGCCAAAATTAAAAGCACGGGTGCGACGGGCTATCTGATCCGACTCACATTATCCGGGATGGCCTGATTTGAGATCAAAAGAGAAATGAACTTATTTGGAAGGAAAGCTCAAAAATTGTATATTTTAATCATTTAACGACGTATTAACTTGCTTAATCCCAGCAGATCAGTTAATCGGCTTGGGGGACTTTAGAATACATTTTCTGTCGTGGCTAAAAGGTAAAGCTAACTTCGGGAAGAGCCGCAGTTAAATGGCGAGTTGTTTTCATAAGAAATACAGGACCAAATATCGAATATATTTGGCCTATCTTTATTTTAACTTGATAATCAGACAAGGTCATTTTAAATTAGATTTTTCCCAAAGTGCTTCGCAACTAGCACCAGTCAATAATGGAAACGGATTTTTTTTTGTGCTTCTACACTTAAATTTGTTGATCAACTGCTGTACTTTACCTTTATATCTGTACCAATTTCCTAGATTTTCTTTACTTAGCTTCGACAGCATTCGTATAACAATCTTGTGCATCTTCCGAACTTGTCCATTACTTCTGGGGACTTCTGTTACTTGAATAGATGCTGTATCCGCTGTCGTTCGCACTTCTCCTTAAACAAATGCAATGTAAACGTAGCTCCTTAATCTGATTTTATCAATATTGGGCTACAGAATACAACCGCTTGCACTTTTTATCACTTTAACACACCTATATTCCACATAGCCACAACTTTTAAGTAATATATCAATAACTAGGATATGATTATATCTTTTTTTAGTGACTTCCATCGGCCCGACGTAAAGTATATAATAAATATCTAAACATATCTGCTTTATTAATGGAATTGAAGTATGTTTTGAGTCTATCCACCCTTGCCGTATTATGAAATCATATGGCAAGCATTGCCACTGCTGAAAACTCTGCTTTAAAAAGAAAATTGGTCATGGACGGAATCGTATATTCCGTTCAGAGTCGATGATCAGCACTTTCATGTGGTCTTATTCATTCAATTCCATCATTGTAATCTTTTGCCGACCCACATTCCACCGGCATCGACCAACGATAAAATAGGTAAAAAAGCCATTTATATTATCTCGTTTGGACCAAACATTTGGCCGCAGTTTACAAGCGTTTTAGCTTTTCCCTTAAACCTCGGTGGTTACGCCGAATTTTCAGTTCCGCTCAGTATACTCACCCATGATTTGCCCTTAAAATAGTGCATTCGTTGAAACTATGGGTCAGAAATTTTGAAGTGGCAGTTTTTACTGCTCCAAAATAAAGTTTATCTTTCGTGCGTAAGCGAAATCTTCAGAATATGAGCCATCGAAGGTGTTTCATCCAACTCAATAACGCTCATATGTGGGCCTTACAAAGTATTAGAAAAAACTCAACAGATAGCTATTTGCGTTACTGTATAGGTTCTTGCACAAAAGCTGGGCCCCAGTGATCAGGCTCAAAATAGTACAATACAGCTGAATCTCAAAATGATGTAATCCATTTCAAAGTGGGGGACATTGGTCAATATGATGTAATCTATTTTAATGTGCGAGCCAATGGTCAAATTTTTTGGCAAAGCTTGCGATAATTGCTCATGTGCCTAGCATATATGTGGCAAGCCGTAAGCACGGTAACCAACCCAAATCCTCATCTGTGGAATCTAGGTCTAATTCATCTTTGTCTCATCTCATCAATTTATTTATTTTAGCCTATTCAACGAAAATCCGATCTATCCAATATTTTTTTTGGGAACATCTTTTTCCGAAAGCAGTTTGTTATCGGAGCTTCTGAAGGTAAAACCAATCTATTCGCCAGGTTCCGAGTAAAACTTCAATCTTTTTCGATGGTTACAACACATTTTCAACATGTCTGCAATTAAAATATTTTTCCAGCCCAACATGCATGGAGACATGCGTCGCTGCACCACCACAAATCTTTTGGTGCAAATGCAGACGGCACCTACACTAGCTTTAGCAAAGCATTTGGCTTTTTAAATCACTCACTCATTATGAGTAAACTTAATCTTTTGTGATTTCGAACAGACCCTCTCATGCGGATTTTGGACAACATTTCTGGTAGAGCTCTGAGTCATCGGTAGAGTCCCTTTTAAAGATGCCCCCTACGTATTGTGCGAGCTATATCGAGAGTCCCCTAAGGGAGCCATCTTGTCCGTTACTTATTACTATTTTTTTATTGCTCTGACGAACTCCCTGGTATTTAAGTACGCAGGCAACGTCCTTAATATACATTTTTTTCTGCGTTACGTAGTGAACGCTAAGAAAGGACGTTATTCGTCTCGATTTGTTTCGAAAATTTATTCCATTTGTGCATTTTGTTTAATCGGAGATACAACACATAGACGCTATTCCATTATGAATGGGTGCACCTACTCCAAGACTCTGGTTTTAATATATGGCTGAAAGGCCTTTGGATACAAGCATGAGGATCAAGTTTAAAAATCGGTCGGATCGGACCACTATATCATATAACTGCCATACAAACGACCGATATGAAAACAAGTCTTTGTATGGGAAACTTTTTTGTTTTTCAAGCTATTGCAACTGAATTCAACACTTATTCATTTGACATAGCCATACATGATTTGTAAAAGTTTGGACCGGATCGGACCACTATATCATATAGCTGCCATACAAACGACCGATATGAAAACAAGTCTTTGTATGAAAAATTTTTTTGTTTTCCAACCTATGGCAACTGAATTCAACATTTATTCATTTGACATAGCTATACATGATTTGTGAAAGTTTTGTCTGGATCGGACTACTATATCATATAGCTGCCATACAAACGACCGATATGAAAACAAGTCTTTGTATGGGAAACTTTTTTGTTTTCCAAGCTATTGCAACCGAATTTAAAATTTTTTCATTTGACATAGCTATACACGATTTGTGAAAGTTTGGTCCGGATCGGACTACTATATCATATAGCTGCCATACAAATGACCGATATGAAAACAAGGCTTTGTATGGAAAACTTTTTTGTTTTCAAGGGTATACCATCTTCGGCAAGCCGAAGATAACTTTTCTCACTTGTTTTATTATTTTTTTATCTATTTAAATTAAACTCAATATTTTGTGTTGTAATCCATAAAAAATGTGTATTAACGGTCCTAAGGAAAACGTTATGCAGATATGGAGGCCATTTAAAAGTCTTGTGCCGGCACACTGGCATTCTTACCGGGAAACGAGCTTAAACACTCGTTCGACATGCTTTTGGACCGTGCAAAAAGCTGTATTAAGCAGAAGGAGACTATTTTAAATAAAATTAATTGATTTTTCCGATAAAACCATTTGTTCTGGCGTTTTGTGAGCAACACTGGTTTGAGTGTGGTTCTGATATTTCTTCGCAATATTATTTATTATATATGCCCGCTCTATTGCGGTATGCACTTTCCACCTCTTCGTGCTTTGCGCATGTACGTCCGACATGTCTCGCTCAGGCACTCATTTCGTACGCGATACCCATGGTGCTAAGTATGACCTACCCGCTTACACCCGCTTCGCTGCGTAAGTCCGTAACTTAAACTCCAATAGAGCCAATAACCCGTAAGTATTGATTTAAAAATTGAAAAACGGCCCGTTCTTCCATGATTTATAAAAATATAATAGATTTTATTACTACTTACGAGTTAAGCTCTAAGTCTAGGCGAAATTTATGATTAAATGCCTTGATAAGTAGGGATGTCCGATGAAAGTGTTTCTGAAATTAAAATAAATAGTTTAAGATATTTACTGATTGAAAATTGGATTTGGATAAACAATGAACGACTGAAAAATGTTTATCTTTTCAATATTCTGATTTTATTTTAATAAAATTAAAAAAAAAACTCTTAACTTCATAAGCTTCTATGGCTCTTGAGTTTTACAGGATTATTTAAAAAACCATGTCATAATGATTTAATATTGTTTTTATAACACTTTTTCTCCGATAATGATTAACTTTTGCGTCGAAATAATTCATGTCATTTTCAATTACAATGTCTTAAAAGGTGTTAAAGGTCCAAAGCATACGCAAGTTCGCTGCATTGAAAATATCTCAGTTTATTTTTAATTAGTCACGTAACACGTAACTGACACAACTCACTTTAAGTGCAATCACTTGCTTTACAAAAAAAAATGGTAATGCACATTTTGCCTTTTTTTTATTGAATGTCTCTTATTTAAGTAACTTATATATTAGCTAATAATTAAAAAATTTCACGGTCCTAGCGACTATCGCTGAGTTGGGGATGCGAAGCAACCTTGAAACATTTTTTATTTTTCCTACCAACCAAAATGCCCGCTCGGACTGCTGAATGCATTTTATGCTTTTTATGGTCCTCAGACACTTTGATTGTGCTCTCTGGCCTATATAAATGTTATTATTGCTTGCGTGTCCGCAAAGTTGGCAGGCTTAGTATCAACTGGCCTTCAGTTGTGAAGCAGGTCTTTGCAGTCCAGAAAAAAAGAGATCGTGCATTTATAAGCCAGTGAAGGCTGTTGACTTAATTCCCTTGATGTGTCTGTTCCATGTTAGTCTTCTATCGAGGTCAAACTACTCCACCAATAATGTAATCTCAGACGTAGATGAAATACATCTCACTGCAATTGAGGAACTCCAAAACCAATTAATTTCATCACACTCCAAATATTCTTTTATGATCTTATGACATTATGACATTAGACAAACTCTGTCCAATGATTGAGATACGAGGTGTGTTCAAAAAGTAAGGTGTCTTTCCCTATCCGCGGATGACTTTTAGTATCAATTTTTTTGCGAACTTTCTCTTCTTTGTACTTTGAAATAAAGCACGATAACCACTAACCACATCCTTGTGATTTCTGAGGGTTTCGTCGGCTTATCCGGAACATCAACTGGAATTTAAAACGCCCTCTCCCAAACGTTGAAACCTCAACAACTGGAAGTAAAACGCCCTCCTCCAAACACAAAGAAATAAAGTTTACTAAATAGTCACAAAAATATACGGGAATGCAACTCAAAAACAAAATTTTAGACAATCTCAAATCTACATTTTTGTTTAAGCATTGAACCAGAATTACAAAAAAAAAATGCATCGAAAAAATAATAAATAAAATATTTTATGACAGATCCATTATTATTCCTTTATTAGGCGCGCACACCAACAAGAACGTAGGCCGCGAGTGCCATGTCATCTCGTTGGTCCTTTTATATTTGTCTTTCAAAGATTCGTTGTTTATATTATTTTAATACATATATCATTTATATATAAATATATTATATTATATATTAATAATATATTAATTAATATTAATTTACCTACACATGTAAGTTAACAACTCAGTTGCCCAAGGAAGTTTGTACCTTTGCCTAAACAATGATAATGGGCTACGTGGTGTGAAATGCCGAGTTATCTTGCCGACCCTAAAATGATGCAGTGGCGTTTGGGGTCTACTTTTTCTTCGATCTTGTTCGATGTTCAGTTTTGCCGCAGCCGTCGGAAAATAAAACGCAACACATAACTCCGGTACGCCGCCGTCAAACACTTTTGTTTCATTTTTTAATCACATTGCTGAGCCACAAGACCATTAATTAATATAGTGGGCGAAATCAAGCCACCCACAATAATTTTCGTAGAAGAACCAATCCAACCTAGGACGAGACAGTATAGGCGAAGATTGACAATTACATAATTCAACACAGTAGAAGCATCACCGTAGGGATACAGGTCATGGGAAGGAATTTGGACAATTTTTAACAGTTTTTAAACGGAACTCATTGGAGTATCCTTTTTATATATTATACCCTGTTTTAAATTTAAAAAAATGATTCACTTAAAATCCCCGAGATTTAAAAATTTTCAATTTATCTCATTTTCTTTACCGATACAAATTAAATTTTGCTCACTTGCGTTGGAGGTTGCAGGCACAA
Organism: Drosophila merina; assembly: GCA_035047645.1. Classification (NCBI taxonomy): domain Eukaryota; kingdom Metazoa; phylum Arthropoda; class Insecta; order Diptera; family Drosophilidae; genus Drosophila; species Drosophila merina. The sequence continues at coordinate 144,865 of JAWNPH010000051.1, read as the reverse complement.
CCATTTCCAGCTGGTATGGTCGTGGGTATTGGAATTGATTTATTTTTAAATAATCTATTTCATTTAATAAAAATAATAAAATAAATTAAATAATAATAAAAACAAACTGTAAATTAAACAAGTGAGAAAAGTTATCTTCGGCTTGCCGAAGATGGTATACCATTGAAAACAAAAAGTTTTCCATATAAAGACTTGTTTTCATATCGGTCGTTTGTATGGCAGCTATATGATATAGTGGTCCGATCCGAACCAAGCTTTCATTAATCGTGTTTGGCAAAATGTTAAATGAATAAATTATGAATTCGCTTGCGATAGCTTACGGAACAAAAAAAGTTTTCCATACAAAGACTTGAAATCTGATTGATCATTTGTATGGCAGCTATATGATATAGTGGTCCGATCCGACCGATTTTTAAACTTGATCTGCGTGCAACAAAAATAATGATCTGGTAAAAATTTCAAACGCTAGCTTAAAAACTACTGTCTATTTTTTGCATAAAAACAGACGGTAAGACGGACAGACGGACATGGCTATATCGACTCGGCTGTTGATGCTGATCAAGAATATATATACTTTGTGGGGCCGGAGATGCTTTCTTTAGTGCAAAATTCCAATACCCTCTGCAAGGGTATAAAAACGTATAACCATTAATATGTGAAAATAGTGGAGTTCCAAGTTATGTAATGCATACTTAGAACTTTAGGGTTTTTAGCTATGAAGTTATATGTTTTTTAATGTTTACATTTTAGCTCAAGGTTCTTTAAATAATGTTAAAACAAATGTTGCTTAATTTACTGTTACTTAATAGTTTCGGTTTGACTAACTTTCAATCAAAGATTCAAATAGTAAGAACAAGAAAAAAGATAAAATTTTTTTTTTTTTTAATTGGCTTAATTTAAAAGAGCCATTTTATTTTTCTTCATTTTACTTCAGATCTCGGAATTTTTGATGTATCGAATATTTCTAGGATAATACGCCATGGCGTATATTCAATTGGCAATTTTGTTATTTAAAGTTTTTGCAGGTTAAAAAACGGGCAACACATTGACTATTTGCCTCTTTCCCTTGTTAAGATAAATAAGATGCAAATAAAAAAAAGTTGTGAACATAACGTACAAGATTGACTCGAACAGCAATTGAAACACCGACCTCCCCCGAGACACAACCAACGTTCTTTGCTCTAGGCTAACTCACTACATATTTTCTTAATGGTAAACTTTAATTTACTTCTATTAAGGTCGTCAGCGTGCACATTACATTATAAGTTGACCCAACAAATTATCACAGTTGATAAACCAAGAATACAATACGTAAATTTAATACCTGGGCAAAAAACGGAACTATCTTTGAGCTTGCTGGTAAAGACAGACGATCACACAGCATTTTATTCTAACTTTAGAATTGTTTCTTAGTGTGCATTAAGAACATTTCTTGGATATGTTTGTATGAATCTCCATACTCAAAAGTCAAATCATTACTTATTTATTTTTTTGTTTATTGTTATTTTGTTATTTGACAGCTAGTACTAATCAGTTAAAAACAAGCTTTCTTTCGGAGGCTGAGCTCGAATGTTTTATTTTTTTTTTTATTATGCCTTAAGGTAGGAAAATTAAAATCTTCCAAAGATACCACCTACCGTCCATAGGTGGCATGCACGATTCATAACAGTCCAAGTAGAGTTATGCCTACGTACTAAAAACAAAAACCCTCCGTATGCTCTTCCGTCCTTTACAAGCTCACCAGTTCTGCCAGTCAAGTTATTACGTCGGTGAGCAGGATGTCGTACCTGATCGTACTCCCTTCCTTATTAATGGGGCAAGAGGCGCACGTCCTTCAACCCCGTAGTACCCTTTTGCAACTATCCGGTTTCGCTGAGTATTCTTCTCCCGCCACCATATAGGAATATGTCCCCTGTATTAGCCTCCAGCTCTGTTGGCCATCTCGTCGGCTCTGACCCGCTTCATTATATCTCTGTTGATGTTATGTCCCCACTCCCAAGAGTCGCTGTTCTCCATCATGGCCGCGATCAAGCCGCCAGGGCTGAGCGGGGCACAGATCAGCGCCTTTAGCTGCACCCTCTCCTCCGTGAACCTGGAGCAGTGCATGAGTAAATGCTCCACTGTTTCCTCAGCATCGGGGCAGTAGCTTTAGCTTTGAGCTGACTCTACGTGGTGGAACCGAAGTAGGTATGCCCGAAAGCAACCATGGTCCGTGAGGAACTGGGTGAGGTGGTAGTCCAGTTTTTTGTGGCGGCAATTGGCCCACGCCGTTAAATCGGGGATGAGTTGGTAGGTCCACCTCCCCCGTTGCGATGTTATCCATCTGCTCTGCCACTCTCCCATCAGTTCCACCTCTTGCACCACGCTGATAGGACTGCAACGTATCCCTGCAGACCGTCTGCTGCCTCAAAGCGACAATTGGAGCTATACAGAACGGCAATGTCGTCTGCATATGTGGCAATTAGAGCCTTCGAGGGGTCTTCCATGTGGTCATCGTCGGGTACGGGCAAGTCTGCAGTATAAAATGAGTACAGGAGCGGGCCAAGAACACTGCCTTGCGGGACTCCAGCTCTCATCTGGGCAGGCGCAGAGTAAGTGTCCCGAATCTTGACTTTAAATATCCGCCCTTGCAGGTAGGACTTTAGGAGCAAGTAATATGGTGCTGGTAGTAAATCTTTCACCTTGCAAAGGAGACCGTCGTGCCACACCCGATCAAAGGCTTGTTGAATATCAATAAAAACTGAGTTGCAGCATTCAAGGTTATCAAATGCCTGTAGAATGTGCTGCGTAACCCTGTGAACCTGCTCGACAGTGCCGTGTCCCTCACGAAATCCAAATTGATGGTCTGGCACAATTCCGCACTGAGTTATAATCCCAGTAAGTCGATTAGCAATGAGTCTTTTCCATACCTTTGATATAGAGGGGAGAAGACTTATTGGCCGATAGGATTCCGGGTCGTATTCCGGCTTGCCTGACTTATAGATCATGTGGATTGCCGCTATTTTCCATTGAAAAGGGAAGAGCTGAATCCTTAGCATAGGGCCTTCAGTGTGACGTGGCATATTGTGTCCATGCCAGGAACCTTGTTTTTCGGAAGAGCTTTGATGGCTTCGATAATCTCCTGAACTCTGATTGGCGTGATGGGGAGAGACATCTGGAGCGGGGTCTGCAAGCTCTTCTGGGTCTCTTCAATATCAGCCAGCGTAGCAACGTTGTGTGGGGTGAATCTGGCCTCCAGGTGTTGAGCAAATATGTTTGCCGTAGTTACTTGGCTGCTCGGTTCCACAGGATTCGATCCTAAGGGTCTTGGGTTCGAATTGCTTTTCTTCGTAGGCGCCTTTTTGCAGCCAGTAGCTCTTTTGCCTCCCTGGTGAGTGTGACGCCATATTTTGTCGGCTTTAGTGGGCTCGCAGGTGGAGTGGATGCAGCAGCAGCCCTGTGGATATTATTAGTGAAGATTTCCATTGCCATTTCTATATCCTCCCCAGAATTCAGCTCCGTTTCAAGATGGATGGAGCTCTCCAGATTCCGGTGAAATAGAGTTAGGTCAGTTCGATTGCTGATCAACCTTGCATTAGAGCGAGCATTAATCCCATTGGTAAATATGGTGACTACGAGGGCCAAATGGTCAGACTCTAAATCCCAATTTTGGGTAATACTCGCGCAGTAGTCCGGTACTCCATGGTGGACGGCAAAATCAATACATGAGGGCGTATGTGTGGTGACGTATGGGTATCGGGTAGGGGCTCCTGTGGCAAGAATCTTTGCCCTGGTGGCGGAGATAGCTTCAGCTAGTTCTTGTCCCCTAGGGGAGTTGCAGGTGTCGCCCCATAGCCAATGTCGTGCGTTCCAATCGCCACCAACCAGGTACCTTTGTCCACATTTTCGAAGTGTACTAGTGAAGAGACTTTCCCGTATCCTGTTTCCTGGAGGGCAGTAGATGGAACTGAACTCCATATCACCAAGACCCGTAACAACTTTCACCGATGACATTTGTATACTGCGCGTCTCCATTACCCTTTGGGGAAAATGTCGGAGAGTAGTCCTGACTAGCACCGCCACTCCACCTCCACTGTGCCTATTGGAAGATGGCTTGTAAGCAGGATAGAATGTGTATCCAAAGACTCGAACAATTCCACCGCGGTTTAATCTGGTTTCAGTCAAGAGAAGGATATCAATGTCGTTGTTGTGTGCAAAAAGTTCGACTTCTCCGACTTTTCCTGAAATGCCGTTGACATTCCAGATGAGAACTTTAAGTGAGTTCAAGGCGAGGCTGTAGCGTTGATCTGATTTCTAGCCCATTTCTTCATGGTGCTGGCCATCTCGGTCACTATTATTTCTAGCCGTGCAAGGCGTTCATTAGCTAGCTTATTTTGCTGTTGTTGTTCTTGTTGTTGCTGTTGGAGCCACATGAGAAACTGCTGTTGCTGCTGCTGCTGGAGGTGCTGTGGCCATTCCTGAAACTGCTGTTGCTGCTGTTGCTGCAGCGACTGGATATCAATCGGCTGTTGTTGTTGTGGACTTAGCTGCGTTTGAGTATAGTTCAAATACGTTGACCATTTCCAGAATTGCTTGGCGCTGAAGCTGCGACTGCTGCATAGGAGACACTTGTGCGGGCACTGTGGCTTCGTGGTGTCATCTGCTGTGTTGCTGGTTGGAATGCAATTTGGGGCACTTGGTTTCTTGCTATTCTAGCGGGGCCAGGCACAGGAAATTCCTGCGCGTACCTTGTAGGAGAATATTGATAGGCCACATTGCCATTAAGTGATCTAGTTTCGGTTGCCGATTTTTTTGGAGACTCCGATGACCGACGAAGATACTCCTGGTACGACTTGCAGCCTTTGTAGCTAGCTTTATGAGATCCTAAACAATGGGAGCAGGTAGGTGTTGCGTCAAGGGGGCGTATACACTCACTTGTTTGATGGCCTTCGCCACATCTGGCGCAATTGGGGTGTCGTCGGCAATATCTGGCAGTGTGGCCGTATCGCTGGCACCGTTTGCACTGTGCGACGTCTGTGGCTTTTCTCATCCGCTCCACCCTCACCTTTTGTCTGCAGAGGATTGTGATTTTGAAGACGTCATTTATCTTAGCGCACGGTTTGATGTTTATAAAGAAGAGATTTAACTTCTCTTCCCTGTTAGCCCTGGATGCAGGATTATGAATGTGGAGTACCTCAAAGCCGTATTTTTGCAGACTATCTTTGATATCCTTATTTAGAGTGCTGTGGTGTAGGCCCTTCACAACAATTCGATGCGGCTTTTCAGTCTGCATTTGGTATGTGTGGAACTCCACACAATGTCTGTCCAGATGGTCTACAATAGCCCTGTAGGTGTCACTATCCTTGGGGAAAATTCTGGTGGTTCCAAGGTTGCTCTTGGTGACCACATTGTTCACATTAGTGACCTCCCCTATGAACTCAAAGAGGTCATTAATGCTGCAGTCCGGGACAACAATTTGAGGTGGCTTTTCCATTTTTCTTGCTTGTTCGGGCTGGGCAGGGTCGTTGCTTTCAACAGTTATTTCGTCCTGTTGATTCTGTGCTGTGTCTTCTGCTTCTACTTCCATGTCAAGTAGCGCGAACCTGTTGCTAGAGCTTGGAAGGTCAGCTTCTCTAGTCGCTCTCTTAACACTTGCGATGGGTGAAGAAGGCTTTGCGTTTTTCCTTTTCATGCTTTTTTGCACTTGGGCCTGCAACATTTTTGATGCGGCCCCACTGATCACTGTATCTAAGTCAGTAGTGACACGCGGGGCAGCAGAAGAGCACTGAAGCGACGATTGATCATATTTGACCGGGTTCAAACCAGGGCCAAGTTTGCTTGTTGTAGCAGTTGCCATGGTGTCAGTGCTTGTGCTGTTTACACTGGTGAAGGTCCTGGTGCTGGTCGTGGGAGTGATGATGTTGCTACTCGTATTGCCAATATCAGTTAGGTTAGCTCTGCAAGCAGCCCGAAGCTCGGATGGGGATTTGCCAGCAACGCGGTACATTTTTTCTTGCAAAGTCTGCTTATTATTAAGCAGCAAGTCAGAAGCAGATTTTCTTTCAGCCATTTGGAAATCTTATATTTTCGTTCGCGCCTCGAACGAAATCAACAACAAGCCCCTCTTGTGCGGCTGCGCGCCGGTGGAGGGGCTATGCCCGATGGGCAGCGTGCACTTATATGGCAAGCTGTTTTGTTCCTTTATTTTACCGCTTATTGCCGACTCCGCTAGCTGCGGCGTCCAAAAACGGAGCTTTGTGCAGACAAAACCGATCGCTATTAATGCAGTTGCGCGTTAATGCAGTTGTGTTAACTAATTAGTGTTTTATTTTCCGGAAAAATTTATTTATTTATTTTTTTTTTTTTTCGTAAAATTTATAAATAAGCAAAAACGTGTTGACACTTCGGGCTCTGATCAAAATCGGTACTGCAGTAATAATTAAAAAAAGCATAAAGTGCATAGAGCTTGATGGATTCAAAAAGGACTACATACAGGCTACTACTATATCGTCCTCAGACACAACGGGTCCAATAAATATATCTGCAGTTTATTGCCCACCTAAATTTAACAACACAAAAGACCAATACCTCGATTTTCTAAAATCACTGGGAAATCGGTATTTGGCAGGAGGTGACTATAATGCCAAACACATAACATGGGGGTCCAGACTTACCACTGCAAAGGGAAGACAACTGTATGAAGCAATAAGAAGCAATAATAGCCGTGCCCTAAGCACAGGCGAGCCGACTTACTGGCCAACTGACACAAACAAACTACCGGACTTAATTGACTTCTGCATTGCAAGAAATATAACTTGCGATAACCTAACAATAAAATCATGCCTAGACCTCTCCTCCGACCACTTCCCAATATTACTTAAACTACATGGTGGAGTAGAAGAAAACAACAATGACCCCCCTTTATTTAACCACAAAACAAACTGGAATATGTTTCGCGAGATTTTGGAGCAGAACATGGAAATAAATATCTCTCTAAAGACAAAAAACGAACTGGACTCCGCAATTGCATATTTAAATGACAACATCATATACGCAGCAACGCAATCGACACCATCTATAAAAATGATTGCATCAAAGAAAACTCCCGCCTTTATTAAAGACAAAATCAATCAATTACAAGAAATATAATTTGCGATAACCTAACAATAAAATCATGCCTAGACCTCTCCTCCGACCACTTCCCAATATTACTTAAACTACATGGTGGAGTAGAAGAAAACAACAATGACCCCCCTTTATTTAACCACAAAACAAACTGGAATATGTTTCGCGAGATTTTGCAACAGAACATGGAAATAAATATCTCTCTAAAGACAAAAAACGAACTGGACTCCGCAATTGCATATTTAAATGACAACATCATATACGCAGCAACGCAATCGACACCATCTATAAAAATGATTGCATCAAAGAAAACTCCCGCCTTTATTAAAGACAAAATCAGACAAAAGCGCAATCTTAGGAAGATATAGTCATGTATACCCTTACATACCCTCTTATTAGATTAAGTTATGTTAGAATACACATGGCGCTAAGCTTTTTGTCTGAGCTTAGCTTTATTTTTAGTTAGTAGATAAGAAGACCTCGATCTGTACACATCATTGAATAAACCCTCAATTTGTTAAGCGAAACCTTTCGTTTTGTTTTAACCCCTCTTTAATCGACAAAGAAGTCGATGGGTGCTTAACTGAGGAGTTCAACCTTCAACCTACAGACGACAACGAAGTCGTTTCTGGAGGCAACGATCTTTTGGACACAACGGTCTCTGCTCGGAAGGCCCTATCAACCTTCCACATAACTGGCGACGAGGATCAACACAGAAAAAATAAGGAAACCAGCCATACGTCAAGAAATTCAATCGGAACCACAGTAAGCTGTTCTTATGTAATTTAAGTCCGGAAATCTTCAATACGTTAACCAATGCACGTGGCCGAGTATAAAGAGGAACATAAAACATAACTGGAAAGCTTTGGAACACCTGCATGTACGGAGTGACGAAACCCAACCTGGAGAAGAACTTAAGCTGATAAAATTTTTTTCTTCGACAAAGCTCTTTATACTAGCTAAGATAAGAAACTAAAAGCTAACTATTAATACTTGCGAACCTCGAGAGAAAACAAAGAAATCTAAAATGAACGAAAATAGCTTAGCCGCATTTAACTCAACAATGAACTGCATCAAGTTAATACAAAATTTTGATGGTACTGATACAAATCAATTGCCAGATTTAATTACACAAATAGAAAATATCCTTCCTTCTTTTGATGTTTTCGACACGAATACAAAAAATATTTTGTTTGGCTTTATAAAAAATAAATTTGTGGGATTATGCAGGCCAGTGATTCATAGGCATGGAAATATGACAGAGTGGGAAAGTTTTAAACGTGTAATTCTGAAAAATTTCGGGGAAAAAGAAACAAGCGATGTCTTAATGGATATGTTAAAATTGTGTCGAGTGGAATCAACTATAGAAGAATATTATAACAAAATTAATGAAATTTCGAATAGGGTACACAACCGGATACTGATCCATGACGACAAAACATACACCACATTAGAAGTGAACCGAATTGCACTCCGCGTTTTTAGAGACAACTTGCCTGAACCTACAAAAACGTTAATATTCGCGAGAAACCCAAATTCCGTAGAGGATGCCTATAAAATCATTGAAGATGCTCGGCATCAAAGCTACACATTATACGGACCAATTCGAAGAAATAATAGGTACAATAAACCCAACTTCAGAACCAATTTCAGTAATGATAATAGAAATGTAAACGAACCAGTCGTTACAGAAAGAAGCCTTGATGAAGCCAATAGGTTTCAACAAAATAATGTTGAACAACAAGAAAATTCAAGAACTGAAGGTACACCTAGGGTAAATAATAGAAGGCAGGGATATCAATATCAATCGAATAATAGCTCAACTTCTAATTCTGCTCGAGTCTCAACAAATAGTCGAAATGTGCAAAGCTCTGAGCAAAGCAGGCGTAGTTTCGAGCCAATGGATATTAATCAATCAAGTGTAAATTTTCAGATAGAGGATCAAGACGAATACCATATATAGAAGTTCAAGGTAAAAAGAGGCCATTATTATTTATTATTGACACTGGAGCAGAATTCAGTGTAATAAATGATAATTTGTGTCACCCGAAGTGGAAAACAGACATTGACATAGAAGTAAAAGCAATGGGAAACAAAATTAAAATAGGAAAATTATGCAGGTTTCCATGTTTTCAAGAATTTGAAGCTGAAGGTTATATTTGTGAATTTCTAGAGTATAATTTTCACAACTATTTCGATGGGCTAATTGGCTGTAACATACTTAATGACTTGCATGCAGTCATCGATTACTCAAACAAAAAGATTCAACTCAATAATGTTTATTTAGATCTTTTAGTTCAGGAAAACCACTTGGATCTTGGCATACATAACTTAATTCCAATGAACTTAATTTGTCCACAGGCCAGATCCTCAATAAATGAGCTTATACAAAAATTCGAACATATTTTTTACAAAGAAGGCCAAGACCTAAGTTTCACAAGTGAAATCAAACACAGGATTATTACAAAGAATGATCTTCCCATTTATTCGAAAACATACAAATACCCAGAAATTCACAAAGACGAAGTTAACCGGCAAATAGCAGAAATGTTAGATCAAGGAATTATAAGACACTCTAAAAGCCCATATAATAGTCCTTTGTGGGTTGTTCAGAAAAAAATGGACCAGTCCAATAAGCAAAAGTGGCGGCTCGTCGTAGACTACCGTAAACTTAATAAGGAAACCATTGAAGATCGATTCCCGATCCCAAATATAGACGAGATTTTCGACAAATTGGGCGACTGTAAAATTTTTTCAACTTTAGACCTTGCAAAAGGTTTCTATCAGATAGAAATGGACAACAAAGATGTGCACAAAACAGCCTTTTCAACAACCAGTGGCCATTACGAGTTCCTTCGTATGCCTTTCGGACTACGGAACGCACCTTCAACATTTCAAAGGCTAATGAATAATATCCTTAGCCCCTATACCGGACAATTTTGCATTGTTTACATGGATGACATCCTTATATTTTCTAAGAATATAGGGGAACACGTCAATCATTTAAGCTGTATCTTCAGCTGTCTATCTAAGGCAAATTTAAAACTCCAATCAGACAAATGCGAGTTTGCCAGAGAGGAGATTGAATTTCTCGGACATACCATTAATTCAGAAGGTCTAAAGCCAAGTCAGAAGAAAATTGACGCAATTTGTAAGATAAATTTACCGACAAACCAGAAACAAATTAAAAGTTTTCTAGGCATCACAGGTTATTTGAGGCGCTACATAAAAGACTACTCCAAAATTGCCCAGCCCTTAATAAAATACTTAAAGAAAAATTCTAAAATAAACACACATGATCAAGAATACGTAGAAGCTTTTCAAAAACTAAAAATCCTAATAACAAGCGATCCGATAGTCGTTTACCCAGATTTTAACAAACAATTCACGATAGTTACAGACGCAAGTAACTATGCATTAGGCGCCGTGCTCATGCAAGATAATAAAGTAATTTCTTATGCTAGTCGTTCTCTTAAAAATCATGAACTTAATTACAGTACAATAGAAAAAGAGCTTCTTGCAATCTATTGGTCAACAAAATTCTTTAAATATTATATTTATGGAAGAAAGTTTATAATTAAAACCGACCATAGACCCCTAGTTTGGCTTAATAATCTAAAGGAACCCAACCTAAAGTTACAACGTTGGAAAGTGCAATTAAACGAGTTTGATTTTGACATAACATTTATAAAAGGTAAAGAAAACGCTTTAGCAGACGGACTTAGCAGAATTGTCAAAGCATCAACAGAAGAGTATGATAAAAATGCCCAAACAAATATAGAAATTAATAACTTAGATATATTTATGCTAGAGAACACTAACACATTACCGGAAGTTACGCCTAAGACAAAAATTATAAATGAAGATTTCTCGAAAGATCTAATTCATATATTTGCCAACGATATTGACGATTTGGAAACTATTCACAGTGCGGACTCAGACGATCTTAATTTTATTAGTATTACAACTAATTGTCTAAACGTTTTTAAAATCCAAATACAAATAATAGAAGCGGAAAGCGATTTAAGTACCTTCAAAATTTTGCATAACAAGAAAATACGACATATCTTTAAATCAAGCGGAAATCAGGAAAATATGCTTAAGTTCATGCAAGAGAAACTGCCAGAAAAAGGCTTAGTTGTAATATTTTGTGAAAATTTAAGTTTATTTGTAAAATTTCAAGAAATTTATAGGCAGTATTTTTCAAGTAATAAAAATTTAAGAATTCTAAAGTCAGGTACATTGTTAGAAGACATAAATGATAAAGAAAAACTCCTGAAGATTATCGAAAACGAACACATAAAGAATAATCACAGAGGCATTAACGAAATTTTTATATCTATAAGAGAAAAATACTATTATCCAAAAATGCAAAAGTTTATTCAAAATTATATTAACAATTGTAAAATTTGTAATTTAGCCAAATATGATAGACAACCTATAAAATATAATTTTAATATTACAGAAACGCCAGATAAAATAAACGATATAATTCACATAGACATCTGGTATCCTAAAAGAAACATTATGTACGTTACATCAATTGACAAAATGTCTAAATATGCCACTGCTCAACATATTAAAGACAGATCTTGGATTTCTTTGCTTAACGCAATCAAATTAAGAATTCAATACTTAGGAAAGCCGAAAAAGATTGTAACTGATAACGAATTCGATATTGTCGTAATTAAGCAATTTCTCCTCGAAAATAACATAGATATACACTTTACAACTCCTTATAAGAAAACTGGAAACTCTGATGTGGAAAGATTGCACTTAACCCTAAATGAACATATGCGATTGTATAATGCTGATCCAAACAATTTTGACACTATTCAAGAAAATGTTTATAAAGCAATTGTTTGCTATAATAACACAATTCATTCAACCACAAATATTAGACCGATAGATTTATTTAATAATATACTTTGTCACGAAGACATCTCTAAACTATCCGAAAAGCTAGTAAGAAACAAACAAACTTTAAATGCAAAACAGGATAACATAAACGAGTCAAACTTCTCAAATATATTTGTAAAAAATAATCAAGTAGGAAAATCAAATCCAAAATATAAAGAAATAAGTAATTACACTCAATACGGTAACTACTTGATTAATAATAAAGACAATAAACGAAAAATCTATAAGGATCAGGTGAAACGGAAATATAAATATCAAAATGAAGATTGTGAAACCTAACATTTCTGTACTCCTATTATTTACATATGTATTACTTAATGAAATAATTTCAACCACATACTTGAAACTTACGCTGGGGGAGTCATGTATACCCTTACATACCCTCTTATTAGATTAAGTTATGTTAGAATACACATGGCGCTAAGCTTTTTGTCTGAGCTTAGCTTTATTTTTAGTTAGTAGATAAGAAGACCTCGATCTGTACACATCATTGAATAAACCCTCAATTTGTTAAGCGAAACCTTTCGTTTTGTTTTAACCCCTCTTTAATCGACAAAGAAGTCGATGGGTGCTTAACTGAGGAGTTCAACCTTCAACCTACAGACGACAACGAAGTCGTTTCTGGAGGCAACGATCTTTTGGACACAACGGTCTCTGCTCGGAAGGCCCTATCAACCTTCCACATAACTATATGGCAAAGGACTAGGCATCCAGAAGATAAAAACAAACTTAATAGAGCAACAGACGAACTCAAGAGAATTCTCAGGGCAGACAAAGATAACCGGCTACAATACTACCTTAGCAACCTCGGAACCTCCTTATTGACAAATTATTCTCTGTGGAAAGCGACCAAAAAATTGACGAACTCAACTATACACAAGCCGCCTATAAAAAGAAACTATAACACATGGGCGAGATCAAACAAAGAAAAAGCAGACACTCTTGCTGAACACCTTAAAACATCATTTACAAATGACATGGACAACGGCAACGCTAAGCTTCCAACACAAATCACCAACCCAAATTGTGCAATTAAAACTATAACAAAGGCAGAAATTAAATCCTACATAAAACAAATTAAAAAAAGAAAGCCCCCGGATATGACTTAATCGGTGGAAAAATTCTGAAAGAACTACCAGACGCTATAATCACCTATATTAGAAACCTGTTTAACGGAATCCTTCGACTACAATACTTTTCCATAACTTGGAAGGTAGGCCAAATTAAAGCAATTCCGAAACCAAATAAAAACGCCAATACTGTAAGTTCATACAGACCAATCACGTTATTACCTGTCCTCTCAAAAGTATTTGAAAAAGTCCTATTAAATAGAATCGAGCCAACCCTAAAACAAAAAAATATAATACCTCCTCACCAATTCGGCTTTCGAAAGCAGCACTCGACTGTCCAACAGGTCCATCGAGTAATTAATAAAATAACAACAGAGTTTGACAAAAAGAAGTTTTGCTATGCCGTGTACTTGGACATTGCTAAAGCATTTGACAAAGTATGGCACAAAGGACTGCTGCATAAGCTAAGAAATATACTACCAGACAACCTGTATATCATCCTACAAAGCTATATAACGGACAGATATTTCTATATCAAATATGACAATGAATGCTCAGATGTTATGCCAGTGTCAGCGGGTGTTCCCCAAGGTAGTGTGCTTGGGCCCATCCTATACCTGATTTACACCTCCGATATTCCAGAGCCAACTATCCCTGGATCAATGATTGCTACGTTCGCAGATGATACTGTATTAATGTCGTCAAGCGCGTGTGAAAAAACAGCTGCAAGTACGCTACAACAAATCATGACACAAACAGTATCCTGGTTTGAGAGATGGGGCATCGAAATAAATAAAGACAAAACTCAACAAGTAATATACACAAAACGAAAACCCAAAAACTTCGCAATTAAAATCAAGAACAATCAAATATTGTTACGCCCATATGCCAAGTACCTTGGACTAACTATCGACGCAAAGCTGACATGGAAGCAGCACATTGTAAATAAACGAAATGAAATAAAAAACAAATTTCGACAACTTAACTGGCTAATAGGAAAACACTCTAAACTAAAACTACATTACAAAATTACAATATACAAGGCGATAATAAAACCAATATGGACGTATGGTATAGAAATCTGGGGAACTGCCAGTAAATCTCACTTACAGCTAATCCAGCGAACGCAATCGAAAATGCTCAGAACAATGACAAATGCCGAATGGTATATTAGAAATGAAGATATCCATAAAGATCTAAACATAGAGACAGTCAACGAAACTATTAAAAAAAACAGCAAAAAACACACCAATCAACTACTTAACCACCAAAACCCAAACCTGAGACAAATACCGATGAGAGAGCTGGAACCGAGAAGATTAAAACGTAAAACTCCAACAGAATTAAATTATTAGTAAACTATTAAAATATTAGCGTATCCTTGCAATGGGAAGGGCCGCTACCTTTTTTTTTTTTTTCCTTTCTTCAACCATTACTCATTGTTATTCTTTATAAAAAACAGAATGTAATTTAAAGGAAATTAATAAAAAAAAAAAAAAAAAAACAAAAAGATAGCCTGTGGTCTATCACTACTCCCAGGTATTTTAAGGAGTCTTGCGAGGCCACCTGTGTCCCGTTGACCGGGATCAGCATTCTTTCCACCTTCGCCGCAATTGTTAAGCTGGCTTTCTCTAGCCATTAATTGTCGTATTGCACTTGCCTTCGAGGACTGCTATTGTTTTGCTATTTATAATGTTCCACAGGATCGGTCCAAGCACAGATCCTTGTGGAACACCTGCAGAAACACGGTAGCATCTCGGGCCAGCGTCCGTATCGAACCAGAGGATACGCTCCGTGAAGTAGCTTCCAACGACGATCCTGAGATACTCCGGGATACCCATCCTATGCATGGCGCTGAGGATTACTGGCCATCTAGCGGTGTTGAAGGCGTTCTTCACGTTCAATGTGACGATTCCGCAGTACTCCTTCCTTCCACCCAGCCATCTATCACCATCGAGAGCGTTCTCGCCGATGTCTCTCACCGCCATAAGTGCGTCCAGGGTGCTCTTGCCCTTCCGGAAGCCGTGCTGCTGCGTGCCTAGGCCGTTGCTGCTCTCTGTGATTGCCTCTATTTGAGCATATAGGATGCCCTCGAATAGCTTGCCCACGATATCCAGTAGGCATAGCGGGCTGGTTGCGGCGTGTGCTGATCCCTTGCTTTTTGGCAGCAGAACTAGTTTCTGACTTTTCCACCTCATCGGAAAGACCCCGTCCAAGAGAAAATTCTGGAAGGTTTCCCTGAATATATCAGGTCTTGGAGTTGCCTCTCTCTTCCTTAGCGTGTTAGCTACGAGTTTGTAGGCAAGTCCCCAGGAATCTCTATCAACGGTGTATAGTAGTTCCTTATAGGCCCGCGATTTGGCAGCCAATATGCCGTGCTTAAACTCAGAGCGTTTGCTTCTAAAAGCCTCTATGAGTTCTGCGTGCTGGGTGCTGCCTCTGGCTCGTTGCGCCCTTCTCCTTGCCCTTAGGTCTCTGCGTGTCCATTTGATATTCGAAAAGAGTCGATTTGGTATGCCAGCATATCTTCATCGATCTTCCTCAAGTCCCAGGCTTGCCCGACTGATCTTCTCTGCCGCCTCCAAGTCGTGCCCATCGGTAGGATGCAGAAGGAAATAAGTGCGTTGTCACTCAGCGTTACAACGTCGTGGACCGTCCAGCTGGCGTTAGCCACTTACCCTCTACTGATGTAGGTAATTTTATTTCCCATCCTGGCGAGCATGCTCCGTAGGTCTTCATTTTGTAGTCCGGCGGCTTAGTCTAAAGGCCTTATAGGCGATCCCGTTGGCACGCTGATAACGTCCATTTCCTGGTTGCTCGTATTGCTAGCGCTGCTGGCTACAGTGGCCGAGTTGTCCAGCGCTGCAGCACTGCGGCGGCTAGTCGGTATATCCTCCAACACAACCGCCGGCGCAGGGGTACCGGCTTCCTACACCGCGATTCCTGCTCCTTTTGTTGGAGACCTCGACATTTTGGAGCTCCCCCGCTGCTCTGTCCATTTAATTCCCGATCTCCAGATCTGGCAGCACTGTTGGTCTACGATGAGTTGTGAGCTCCACCGGCTGATTTAACAGCTGGGCCTCCCACCGCAAATAGTGCAATCGAGAAAGAACAAAATGAGAAATTATATTTTGGACCTTATTTACACTCTTGCTTGGTTTGGTTCGCTCAGCCGCACAATTACGCCTTACCACGATGTGACTCTGTGCGATATACACTTGTTCCAGCTGGGCTGTCTCTGTCTTTATGAGATTTCGCGCAGCGTATGTGAAAATACGTCCGTACCGGTCAGAATCCGAAAGAGATCTGAGCTCGAATGTGGAGAGCCTTATAAGGTTATTGATCTGTCGGCATTTCAGATATTCGTTCCTTTACTTGATTTCTTCGTTCCTTTCTCTTTCTTCTTTACTTGATTGTCCTACATGAACGGATTGAGAGGGTTCTTTCCTTTTTTACACATTACCTCCCAGCCTTTGGAATAAGTGGGACTTTCAGAGACACTTTTTAGAACCATATTAATTTTTTTATGTAGTAGTGTGAAAATTTGTTGTGGATTACACATGTCAGAAATTTTTGAAAAGTAAAGCAACAATGCAACAATCGTGTAACAATCGTGGAAAAGACAGATACGAAGTGTTCTAGTGAATTCGGAGATATGGATTGTATTGTTGATTGAACTGATAGGAAACAGTTATTTTAGAACAAAGGAAAAATGAGATGTGTTACTGCAAATTGATCTCTGTAAATTGAAATTGCTCGTTGTGTTGTTGGTGCCAGAAACGAAAGGCAATATAATGTATGTAAGTCAGGCTTTAGCTAATGGCTGTGTTTTGAATTTTAGCATGACCTGTGCAAATACATTTGTATTGTAAAAGGCAGTGTGTATTCCAAATGCCAAAAACTTTGATAACTTGGCGATAATCGCAGCAAATGTCGTAGCAGTTAAAACCGACAGTGCACTGTGGCACAAAATATATGGACATCTGAACTACACAATTTAAATGGAAATAGCAAAAAGCATCTTGTAAATGAAATGAATAAAGCTAATTTTTAAATAAACAGCCCTGTAAGACGTGCATGGTAAGGAAAATACATGTGAAGCCATTTCCCCATGAAAAGACAAGGCAAAGGAGCTGCTGCAGCTAGTGCTCCATTTGGAATTAGTTAACTTGTTGGTTCAAAATACTTTCTTTTATCGATGATAAATACAGGCGCATTTTTGGTTATTTTCTTTAGCGAAAACATTAAGTCTTCGAAATATTTGTTGAGTTCAAAAACATGGCCCGAGTATGTAACTAAGGCATTTATAGGTTCCAATAGGCCATTATTCCATTTAATGAGGCAGCTAACAGTGGCATATACTCCGACAAAATGGAGTTGCCGAGCATGCGAATCGGACTTTGGTTGAGGTATGAAGACACACATGGCGCTATGGTTGCAAGAGACGTACCAATTCCATTGACGTACGGTTAGGCAAACTGGCGTGAGGCTATGAAGCGTAAATATATGATGCTTTAATTACGAATCACTGAGCTAACATTTAACCAAAAGACGATTGGCTTCAAGTGGATGTACAGTGTGACGCGTGATGTAGAGGGAGCGATTTAAAGAGTGACTTGTTGCGAACAGCCTTTCGCAATGTTATGGTGTAAGCTACCATGCGACATTTTCACCGGTATGCAAATTGAAGAGCAACCTATTTCTGGCAATGGTAGCAGTCATGAAGATTTTTCTAAATCAGATGGATGTATGAAAAGCATACCTTAACAGCAATACATGCAGCAACCTCTAGGGTATACAGATGGCAGTCAACCAGCACGTGTATTACTTCTAAAGAAGGCCATATGATTATGTCACTAATCACAATTATTTTTTTATTAATTTTTGTCTTATTAATTTTTTTTCATTGTAAATCATTTCTCAAGTGCGACTTAGTTGCTTTAATGCAAACAAATAAAAGGCAGCTGCACTTAGCTAATATTGTTAACAATATGCTAGCCTAGCTGAAATCCACCACCAGTGCCAAGGGAGAATGTTGTATTGTCCGAGGCACACCTGTCTCAATTACTGGCACAATTGTTGGAGTTACGGAGATTTTATGATGAACAGCATAGTCTATAGCCATTCATCAGAAGAGTCGAAATCATGTTGCAGCTATACCCGACGTTTAACCCTGGACAGAAGAATATCATCTAATCAGCAGTCGAGCTACAGTTGGGGTTCGAGTTCGCCAGGTCACCAGAAGGAGCTTAATTGGAAAATTTGAAGTACACCCCTATAGAGAAGTACATCAACCACGTCCCGTACTAAGAATTGATAACAAGAGTTTACAACATACATTTTCAAGCCCTACGTAAGTATTGTAAGGAGATTGAATATAAAAGTAATATTGTTTTGGATAAATTATCACTTGATTTTAATGAAGTTAATTAATTGACCTATAAAATGTCCCTGTTACAATTACAATTAAAATGGGAATCCTAAAAAAATTGCCATACTGAATTTATATGCAGTTGGAAACACATGATATTTCAACAATTGATAATTTAATCAGAGTGGCTCAAGAAGAAAGACTACACTGCACAAACTAGAATAGAAGTAGATGAAAATTTTCATCAACAGGCCTCTCCGGACAACACGTCACAAACGTAATAACATTATGATACCATTTTTTTTATGGTAAATTTATAAAAAAAAGAAACAACAGTAAAAACAATACAAAGTAGAATTAATTATAATTAATTTAAATTAATTAATGTTAAATTAACAAGGTGCATAAATTTGTTGCCAAGCCAATTGTGCCCAACAGAACAGGAATTTTATGTTGACCTTTTTTCAAAGAATTACGACATACTGTTTGGAAAAAATTATCTTAAAGCATCAATGACGAAAATTGATTACGAAAAGACCACACTAATGTTAAGGTGTTAAGGATAAGGTGTTTACTCTTGTTTATGACGAACAAGTCGAAAATTTGGATAAGATCGAAATTAAATGTAGGGGGGATTTACCATTGCCTGATGTAACAAATGAAGAATTTAATTTTGCATAGGAAATAAATTTTAAGGGAGATTCTGGAGAATACAGAATTGATTATTTAAATAAAGAAGAAAAGAGAAAATTATTAAAAATTTCAGAAAAATTTGAGGATATCAAATAGTGGTATCCAACCCAATCCAGACAAGATTTAAGCAATTTTAAATATAATATATAACATGGAAAATAAAGTTAATTGAATATGATTATCAAATAAATTACATACTAGGCAAGGAAAATGATATAGCAGTTGCACTATCTAGAATAAAGATTGAGGAAGAGTGGAAACACCAGGAAGATAAACTATGTGTACAAGTTAACAACGAACTCCCAGGTTAGCATCAGCAGGCCTACTTTTATTCCTCCTATTAATATTAATCATTTTATTACCCATAATTTATTAATATTAAGCATTTAATATTATAATTATTACTCCACTTATGTATGGTCCACCCCAAATTGGGTCCACCCTAATTGGCCCGAGAGCTGAGCCAACATATTGCGCCCTTATGGGCCGTGGCTTTGTCCCATTGGCTAGCAGCGATCGTATGACTTCTGCAAAATGTGCATGGTCAGCGGTCTGCCACGGGCATCCGGTCATGCATGAGCTTTTGTTAGTTCTTAAGTTCAGTTCTGATTTTATATTCAATTAATAAAGAGCACAAGCTCATATAACGAAACTCCGGCACTTAGCCGTTAAACCTTTTTATTACAAAATATACCGGCTGAGTCTCTAGGCCAGCGGTATTGAAGGACAGTCTCCTTCCAACGTAATCATCCTATTTCATCATAGAAACAGGACGGCCAACCGGCCCCCCACTGGACAACCAGCAACAGCCAACCGGCTACCTACACTGGGAGACAACGGCGAGGGATATATTATTGCCAACCTCCCACTCCACTTAATAACTGGCGCCCAACTACTCTTCGAACCTACCCTGAAGATCATAAAATGTAAGTGACTGTGCGACTAAGATAGCACCAGGTCATGATACTGTAATAAACGAATAAATAAAGTGTGCCTGTGAGTTCTGCATATCTCGCCAGTAAAAATTCCGTACAGTGTAAAATCCCGATATATATATTTCTTTGCATTTTTGTGTGGCGATTATGCCCCGCACCTTTCCCCTGGAGTATTCTGTGAATTTACTTAATTTGCATGTGTCTAATTTTAAATAAAGAAACGTAGAAATTTTGTGCCCAGTGTATCTGTGTGTTTGCTAAGCCTGTGCTTCGCTCCAACCATTTCCCAACTGGAATTTTTCTTGGGATGTATAACTCAGCGTTTTTATTGTGATGTTTTCTCGAATTTTCTGTGACTCCACTCTCTGTGCAGCAACTCCAGCAAACGATTGCTAAGTTTTACACATATAAATTCTGCGGGTTTATTATTATATTTTCTCTCAAATTTGTTATACTTCGCATACTGTGTTGTGACTCCTCTAAAATATTGTACATCGTCGCCAGACCCTGACTTAGCTACAAGTGTTGGCCAACTAAAAGCGGTGCGCGAAACGCAAATTTTACCTTTATTCGCCACCCATATTACTGCCAATTAATTCACTCAGCTTCATTTGCGGCCGATGAATTGGGAATATAGGGAAGTGAAGCAAGAAGTAGACAGTGACGATAGTGAGGAAATCGGATTTTGCCCCGCAGTGAGACAACCTCAGACTCATCAGAAATGAATGCAGAAATGGCCAAGCGCTCATAACAAATGCCGTCAACGCCGCGCTAGCCGCACAGGAGCAGCGCTGGCGGGCAGAAATTGAATCAGTTAGAAACCAGGTCACCTCGTTAACTGTGCAGGCACCCCAAGTAGAAGTTTATGAAAGGGTAACGCCGGACCCCAGCATAAAGTGTGATGTCAAGTTAGATATTGTGAAATCGCTCCCAACCTTTAGCGGCAGCCACGATGAATACGTGTCTTGGAGGCAGGCCGCATCAGATGCGTACGCGGTATTCAAGAGATACAAGGGCAGCGAGGCCCACTATGAAGCAGTGGTAATTATTAAAAACAAAATTTGTGGTAACGCGCGAGCGCTCCTCACGTCACAAAATACTGTGCTAATGCAACTTTCGATGCAATTCTGGCTAGGCTGGACTGCACATACGCGGACAAAACGTCCCTACGAGTATTACGTCAAAATCTCGAGATGGTTCAACAACGTGATGCCGATCTTATGGCATACCATAGTATGTACGAAGTACGAAGTCAAGAGGAAACTCACGCTCGTCACGAACAAAATAGTTATGTCGCATAGTGCGGACACGGCAACTATCTTAAATAAGGAGGTTAGGGACGATGCCCTACACGCATTTATTGCTGGGCTGAAAAGACCGCTCAAAGCACTGGTGCTACCAGCACAACCAAAAGACCTTACGACTGCGTTAGCGCATGCGCGGGAGGCTGAAAATAGCATTGAAAGAAGTGCATTCGCGGAGTCATACGCGAAGGCCATCGAAGACAAGGCTCTTGTGCACGATGGCAACAGGCGTACTAATAAATTTCAGGGAAAGCAATGGAAAGGAGAGGATAAAAATCCACACTTTATTCCTAAGAAATTCCAAAGCAAGCCCCAAGAGGACAGCCCCTGGCAGAAGCGCGGGGACCCCGAAATTGTAGACCATAACAAAGTACAGCCTATGGAGATCGACTCTTCAACAGCCAAATTTAGGCAGGAAACAAATTGGGGAAAGCCTCAGAATAATAGCAACAACAAAAGACGGAATTCATCTCAGCGTTATTCGGGACAAAGACGCCAGCGTGTTAATAATATAACTCAATCCCACGAGCAGGAAGAGTCAGGGTATTCCGTCACAGCTGAAGCGGAAGTCGCCAGCATTGAAGAAGGTAACGACTCCGATAAACTTAAAGATCTGCTAAATTTTTTAGGGAACGCTCCCGACTGCCGTTCATCGAACGACAGTTGGCTGGTAGAACACTAAAAATACTTATCGACACGGGGGCGGCAAAGAATTACCTTAAGCCCGTAAAGGAGCTAAGAAATGTAATGCCGGTCGAGACCCCTTTACTGTGAGCTCTATTCACGGCTCCAGTGACGTCAAGAACAAGTGCATAATGCGCATTTTTGGGTTAGACGCCCCATTTTTCCTGTTGGACACACTGAGCACGTTCGATGCTATAATAGGCTTCGACTCGCTAACGCGAGCAGGAGTGGCATTGAACTTAGGCGAAAGCGTAATAAAATACGCAAACGTCACTGAAAAGCTCAAATTCTTTGACTGTGAAAACGTTAATTTCACTAAAATTGATGACATAGTGGTACCAAATTCGGTGAAAGCCGAATTTAAAAATGTTATTCTGAAAAGAATAAAGGTGTTTACGACCTCTAACGAGGCGCTAACTTTCAACACCTCGGTCACCGCCACTATTCGAACTAAGAGTGACGAACCCGTCTACTCCAGATTATACCCCTACCCCATGGGGGCAGCAGACTTTGTTAACAACGAGATCAAGGAGCTGCTGAGCAATGGCATAATAAGGCCTTCCAGATCCCCATACAACAGCCCTGCTTGGGTAGTTGACAAATAAGGGACTGACGATAACGGCATCAAAAATAAGCGCTTGGTAATCGACTTTAGGAAACTAAATGAACAAACAATTGCTGACCGCTACCCTATGCCATGCATTCCCATGATTTTAGCGAACTTGGGAAAAGCCAGATACTTTACTACCCTAGACTTAAGGTCAGGGTATCACCAGATATACTTGGCCGAGAAGGACCGGGAAAAAACCTCTTTCTCAGTTAACGGAGGGAAATACGAGTTTTGCCGATTACCTTTCGGATTAAAAAACGCAGGTAGCATATTCCAAAGAGCCATCGATGATGTGCTGAGGGAAGAAATAGGCCAGATATGTTACGTCTATGTCGATGACGTCATTATATTTTCAGAAAACGAAACCGAACATGTTAAGCACATCGATATAGTGCTTAAGCGACTGCTCGAGGCCAACATGAAGGTGGCACGAGAAAAGACTAAATTCTTTAAAGAAAGCGTAGAATTCTTAGGCTTCATAGTCACTAGGGGGGGGAACGAAAACAGACCCTGAAAAAGTCAGGGCAATACAAGAGTTCCCCGAACCCAAAAATCTGTTTAGCCTTAGGTCTTTCCTCGGCCTGGCGAGCTATTACAGAAGCTTTGTGAAGAATTTTGCCTCCATTGCCAGGCCTCTCACTCATATTCTCAAAGGGGAAAACGGTACAGTGAGTAAAAACATGTCGAAAAAAGTTCCTGTTACATTTGATGAAACCCAGCGCAATGCGTTTGATCACCTGCGTAACATCCTAGCATCAGAAGATGTCATTTTGACGTACCCCGATTTCAAATTACCATTTGACCTAACCACCGATGCTTCAGGCAGTGGTATAGGCGCGGTATTGTCCCAGAACAAGAGGCCCATCACCATGATCTCTCGTACGCTGAAAGACTGCGAACTGAACTACGCCACCAACGAAAGAGAATTGTTGGCGATAGTCTGGGCAATAGGCAAACTTCAAAATTACCTATACGGTACCAAAGAGGTAAGGATCTTTACAGATCACCAGACCCTCACATACGCGGTATCCGAGAAGAACACCAACGCTAAGATTAAGCGATGGAAAGCATTTATTGATGAGAACAACGGGAAAGTATTTTACACACCGGGAAAACAAAACCTGGTAGCGGACGTGCTATCTCGACAACCCCTGAACAACTTAGAGGCTGAGGCCCAGTCCAATGCAGCCACGGTGCATAGTGAGCTTTCCCTTTCGTACACTATAGAAACCACAGACAAACCTCTGAACTGCTTCAGAAACCAAATCATTTTGGAAGAAGCAAACCAACCGCTTCGGCGAGACTTCATAATCTTCGGAAATAGAACTCGCCATATCATTAACTTTAATGACAAAGACTCGCTTGTAGAATCCGTTAAAGAAATTGTCAACGCCAATGTCGTGAACGCGATTCACTGTGATTTCCCTACCCTGGCGCGTATTCAACATGCCTTGAGGCAGGAGTTTCCTGCGACAAAGTTTCGGCATTGTAAAGCCTTCGTCAGTGATATTACCAACGTCAATGAACAGCTTGAAATCACTAACACCGAGCACAATCGCGCCCATCGGGCTGCACAAGAGAACGCTAAACAAATCCTCCGGGATTATTACTTCCCGAATATGTCTAAACTAGCTAGCGAAGTGGTCGCAAATTGCAAAGTCTGCAATAAAGCCAAATACGACCGCCATCCTAAGAAACAGGAATTAGGAAATACCCCTATACCTTCATACGTTGGAGAAATGTTGCACATCGACATATTTTCCACTGACAGAAAAATCTTCTTAACCTGTATTGACAAATTGTCCAAATTCGCCATCGTACAACCCTTAGTTTCTAGGGCAATCATCGATGTACGAGCCCCTATTCTCCAATTGGTAAACTTCTACCCAAATATCAAAACCATATACTGCGACAACGAAGCCTCTTTCAACTCTGAGACAATCACGTCGTTGCTTAAAAACCAATACAGCATCGATGTTGTCCGCTACACAGTAGCTCCAATGGCCAAATTGAAAGGTTTCACAGTACACTGGCAGAAATCGCCAGATGCCTCAAAATTGATAAAAAAAATAGAGGATACTGTGGAATTGATCTCACGGGCTACGATAGAATACAACAGGTCGCTACATTCGGTCACAAAGTTTAGACCAGTGGAGGTTATCCACGCTGGCAATGACGAGATCATGTTGGCAATCAAAGATAGAATTGACAAGGCACAACAAGCTAACCTGGACAGAATTAACCCTTCTAGACAAAAACGAATCTTTGAAGTTGGTGAAAAAGTACACCTACGTAACAACAAAAGGTTAGGTAACAAATTGACTCCGCTTTATTCAGAAGAGCGTGTGGAAGCAGATCTGGGAACATCTGTTCTCATTAGGGGAAGGGTGGTCCATAAGGACAATATCAAATAGGCATTTCATCTGCCACATTCACCCTTATATTAAACACTCACCATTTGCTATAATTTCCACAGGCTTGCCGTAATATCCATCATACTTCTAACCACCGCAAGCGCGCGAGTCACCGAAGTCTCGCATGCAAAATACATCCCGGTGTTAGACGGGAATGTATTAGTATGGGAACAGTATGGCCTGAGTAGGCACTCGACAAATCTGTCTGAGTTTTCTAGCATAATTGACTCTACAGTCAGAATGCTTGAACTGTTCCCACAGTCCCACATGAGGAAACTTCTGGAAGTCGACATCAACCATGCCCAGAACATGCTGGATGAAATTACCGTGCACCGTAGAATGGCCAGGAGCCTGGATTTCCTGGGCTCGGCACTCAAGGTCGTGGCGGGCACGCCCGACGCGGAGGACCTCTTTAGAATCAAAACTAACGAAGCAGCCCTAATAGAGGCAAACAATAGGCAGGTAGTAATAAACACAGAAACGCAAAACCATATTAACCAACTCACAGACACAGTAAACAGAATCCTCAAAGAGAAAAGGGACGGGTTGGTTGACGCCGGCCACCTTTTCGAGACCCTCTTAGCCAGAAATAGAATACTAATTTCAGAAATACAAAATTGCATGCTCACGATCACACTCGCAAAAAAGAATATGATAAATCCAGTTATTTTTAATCACAATGACCTTAAATCTATCTTCGACGAACAGCTCACAGAGGTCCCCATAGTTAGTCTTATGGATGTATCTAAGATTAAGATTTTTCAATCTAATATTTTTAATAATAATTGTAATTGTAATTGTTCAATATCCTAAAGTTAAGTTTATTTGTAAAAAAGCCCTGCTCTTTCCTGTTGCTCACTACCATACCATGTTACAAATTGAAGAAAACGTCTTGGCGGAATGTGATGACGGAGTCCTAGCAGTTTCAGATTGCGCGTCTACCAACTTGGCCACGTTCTGCAAAAAGGCGGTTCACGACACCTGCGCCAGGCAGTTACATGCCGGCGGTGTGGCTACATGCCGGACGCAGCCCAGCAATCTAGAGCCCCTTACAATCGTGGACGATAGAGTAATAATCGTCAACGAGAAATTTACGAGGATTACTATCGATGACGGGCCTACAACAACCGTAATAGGGATCCACCTAATTACCTTCGAACGGAAGGCAGTCATCAACGGCTCAGTGTATTTGAACCTCAATTACGCTGTGGATAAGAGCCCTGGAATCGCGGCCTCCCCATTAATCAACATCACCGGACATGATCAAACACTGAGTCTGCCGCTACTACAGCGGATGAACGAGCACAACCTGCGGCTGATGCAGGAGCTTAGAGAGGACGTGTCCGCGGGAGGTGCACCAAAAATCTGGTTCGTCGCGGGAGTCGCCGTTAGCTTCACGTTATGCGGCTTGGTCCTGCTGCAACAACACTGCAGGCGCAAACGGGAGGCATCCCAGTTGCTAAAATCCATTGACGAATTGGCTGTCACCGAGGACGTCGTCTAATTTAAGGGGGAGTAGTTAACAACGAACTCCCAGGTTAGCATCAGCAGGCCTACTTTTATTCCTCCTATTAATATTAATCATTTTATTACCCATAATTTATTAATATTAAGCATTTAATATTATAATTATTACTCCACTTATGTATGGTCCACCCCAAATTGGGTCCACCCTAATTGGCCCGAGAGCTGAGCCAACATATTGCGCCCTTATGGGCCGTGGCTTTGTCCCATTGGCTAGCAGCGATCGTATGACTTCTGCAAAATGTGCATGGTCAGCGGTCTGCCACGGGCATCCGGTCATGCATGAGCTTTTGTTAGTTCTTAAGTTCAGTTCTGATTTTATATTCAATTAATAAAGAGCACAAGCTCATATAACGAAACTCCGGCACTTAGCCGTTAAACCTTTTTATTACAAAATATACCGGCTGAGTCTCTAGGCCAGCGGTATTGAAGGACAGTCTCCTTCCAACGTAATCATCCTATTTCATCATAGAAACAGGACGGCCAACCGGCCCCCCACTGGACAACCAGCAACAGCCAACCGGCTACCTACACTGGGAGACAACGGCGAGGGATATATTATTGCAAACCTCCCACCCCACTTAATAACTTACACAGCACAGTAGCAAAGAAGATTCTCGAGGACTTATAAAATTTTCAACAAAAAACAATTAAACTTGGCACAACGACAGGTTATTTTGATTGATTTTTTATTGATTTATTTAATGATTTTGATATTTTGAACAATGAAGACCACTCCAGAAGCGTAGGGAAAAATAAGTAGTTGATATTATGCAAACGAACGCAATACATATTTGACATGTATTGATGTTTATTCTAAATTTATAGCAGTTAGACCCATGAAAAGAAAAGATTGGTTAGAATGCAAAAGGCAATAATAAAAATATTTAGTTATTTAGATAAACCGGAAACGATCAAATTTGACAAAGTTACAGCATTTACGAGCAACGCAATTAAGGATTTCATAACTTCACAGGGAATTAAGTATGAAGTTACAGCCAGTAAGTTGGATATATAGAGAGAGTTCATAAAACTGTATTTAAAAAAATAAGAATTATAAACAGCACTAAATAATGTAGAAAAATATATACAAAAATGGAAAGCGTTTTATACAGTTATAATTTTGAAATAAAACATAGCTTTTAAAACATTTTTTTTTTTGTTTATTTTATTTTATATTTTTATTATTTATTTATATTTTATTTTATTTATTTATTATATTTATTTGTTATTATTTAAGTATTGAAACCGTGCTACAATTTTGCACCTTAACACAAGCAAAAATAGTCTTTATAAGCCCATCGCCGAGCGCTTAGCACGGGGATCTGTTAATGGAGGGGGAAAAGGGGATTTATGTTCGTGGAGGGGAAAGCGTCTTCACGAAGCCTTGTCTTTTTAGCCTTCTAAGCGGCCTGGCGGGAAGTAAGTTCCTGGCTAGTTCGCTGCAATGGGTGGTGAGTCTGTCTCTGTACCTGCTGGTGTGTCTATTGATCTGCTCCTCCACAGTATGCAAATTGAGGTCTCGGTGTAAAGTTGAATTCCGTACATACAAGGACAGTTGGTTATCTGCCTTAGGGAACGATTCTGCAGTACCTGGATGCGATTGCATTTAGATTTTGCTGCAATCCCCCAAATTTGCAGCCCGTAGAGCCAGATTGGGGCGACACATTGAGCGTACTCTTTTCTTTTCACCCTAAGAGACATGCTGATCTTTCTGCTCAGCAGCCAACGTAATTGCTGAAGTCTTAGGACGCACCTCTTGCGAGTGGCTTAAAGATGCGGCAAGAAGGTGAGTCGCTTGTCAAGAGTGATGCCAAGATACTTAACCGTTGCTGGTTGCTGGTTGCTCCAGGATATGTCCTTTCATTTCGATTGGTGGGATTGTTCTCATCCTAAGTGTGAAGGCAGGGTTGGACGTTTTTCGAGGGTTTATCTTTAGGTTCCACCTCTTGCACCACGCTGATAGGACTGCAACGTATCCTTGCAAACCGTCTGTTGCCTTAAAGCGACATTTGGAGCTATACAGAACGGCAATGTCGACTGCATATGTGGCAATTAGAGCCTTCGAGGGGTCTTCCACGTAGTCATCATCGGGTACGGGCAAGTCTGCAGTATAAAATGAGTACAGGAGCGGGCCAAGAACAAAATTGTAAATGTTTTTTACATTGACATTTGTGATGAGTTGGCTTGGGGAAGGGATTCTTAGTGATGTGGTTAGGTTTTTTATGTATGTAGTGATTGTCGTTGATGATGTGTGAGAGAATTTGTATTACAATAGGGGAGGAATTTTAATTTGTGTGTGAATGATCTGAATCTTGTGTAAGATGGCATGATTTCTTTTTATTATTTTGGGTATTTGTATTGTTTCTCTATTTGGGATTATAGATAATAGAAAATAGATTTATAAAAATGGTTGTAGTTATTCCAAACTATTGTTAAATTTTTTTTATGTTGTTGTTAATCATTTTATTTATATTATTTTTTGTTTTTAGTGTTGTGAAGAAGTAGCGATTTTGGCTGCCGTATTTGCTTGTTCATTTTCGGCTTTTCCTGCGTGTTCTGGGGTCCATAGCAGCTTTAGATGTTTTGTATTTGTGGCGATTATGTCCCGTATTTTGCTGACTGTTGGTAAGTTATTGTTGATGTTTTTTATAGAGGCGAGAGTGGAAAGAGAGTCCGTGCATATGATGAACTTATATTTTTTAATTGCGCTAACGAGTTTTGCCAGGATCAGGATCGCTTCTGATTCTGCGGTGAATATTGGTGTGTATGCTGGTGTAACGACGGCTATGTTCTCTAGACTTACAACAATAATTGCTATAATGTTGTTTTTTTTAAGCGTCCGTATAGATGAATTTCCATGTTCGGTATTATTCGTGTCTTATTTTGTTGAAGTTTTTTTTTATAGATTTTATTGGGGGTTTTATGAGTTCTATTAAGCCAGATTTGTTTTTGTAGAACCATAGTGGGACTTTTTTTATATATTTTTTGTTTAGTATGATGAGGGTGTTAAGTGATGTTTCTTTGTTTTTTTTATAGATTTTATTGGGTGTTTTATGAGTTCTATTAAGACAGAT
Organism: Drosophila merina; assembly: GCA_035047645.1. Lineage (NCBI taxonomy): Eukaryota > Metazoa > Arthropoda > Insecta > Diptera > Drosophilidae > Drosophila > Drosophila merina. The sequence goes on along the minus strand of JAWNPH010000051.1, from coordinate 115,159 downwards.
TTGCTTTTGTAGAACCATAGTGGGACTTTTTGTTTATATTCTTTGTTTAGTATGATGAGGATGTGAAGTGATGTTTCTTTGTTTTTAATAAGTTGTAGACTGGATGGGATTAGTGGAGCTCTTTTGCGTTTAAGTTGATTGATGATTGTTTCCTGTAGAGTTGACCTGGATGTAGCCTAAAAACCCTGTATCGTCTTCGTCTCCCGTACCTAAACCTTCATCCTCAAAAAAATAACAACATCTATCACCCTTACCTATCAAAATACTACGGGGCTTCGGAATAAACTCCCCAAACTGTATTCTGATAGTTCATCTTTTGCATCCCAGATTGTAGTCTTCACAGAGACCTGGTTAAAGCCGGAGATGTTTAGCTCCGAAATTTTCCCAGACAGGTACACCACTTACAGACGGGACCGACCACTACGATGGGGAGGAGGAGTCTTTATCTCTGTGGACTCCGACTTTGCTTCTGAAGAGGTTAGGTTACCGAATCTTGGTGATATTGAATTCCTATGTGTCAAAATCACTATGTCGCTTCAATCAATATTCATAACATGCTCATATTTACCACCTTCTTCTGAACCGCCTACATACTGGCACCACTTATCTGCCATTCAGCTGGTTTCTAACCGCATGTCCGACAGTTACCTTCTAGTGACTCTAGGAGACTTCAATTTACTTGAACTTATCTGGTCAAACATCGAGAATTCACCATCCTTAACACTCTCAACACATCAATATTTTACTGATTTTTGCATGATGTTCGATATATCCCTTGGTCAAATAAACCGCGTAAGGAATTCTTTAGGTCGGCTTCTAGATCTATGTTTCGTTTCTGACCCAGATGGAATTACCGTTTCCAGAGCCATGCCACTTTCGTTCCCAGAAGATCCTTACCACCCAACGCTTGAAGTGTCGATTGAAACCCTTACTGCTAGCAACCTTCAGTCTCGCCATGGAGTTCATAAAACTCGCTGCTTTCGCAAGGCTGATTTTCAGAGACTAAGCAATCTAATTTCTACATTCGATTGGTCCGATCTCTGGAAATGCACCGATATTAATATCGCTTTAGAAACATTATACAAAACGCTGAACGCGTTCTTCGACTCTAGCGTGCCATGGAAGTATCCATCCGCCGCGACCGACCCTCCTTGGTTTACAAGGAGCCTTAAAAACTTAAAACACATTAAAAAAATACTCCTTAAGAGACATAACAAAACTGGCTGAAATGTAACTTTCTCAAGATACTTAGTATCTCGGTCAAATTTCACCGTGCATAGCGCTGAGTGTTATAAGAATTATATATACCGCTGTTGGATCCAGTTTACTCAGGTTCCGAAGCAGTTTTATAATTTTTTTAACACTAAGCGTAAGCAGGTATCTTCTTCCCCCCTAATTTCGTTTGAAAATGTATCTGCGACTACTGTTCAGGGTATTGCCGATCTATTCGAAACTTTCTTTCAAACAACCTACTCACTTCCTACAATTATGGATTAGCCTTATTCATACAACATTCAATCAGCCACGAAAACTCAATAACCCATAAAGAGCTTGGAATTAGATGTGTAGCAGAGGAGATCACCCGTCTCAGCGGAAGATACATAAAAAGGCTGGATAACCACCCCAACCACCTGGCCATCAACCTCCTAGATAATAGGCAATCCCCAAGACGCCTGAAAAGGAAACACCCGCGTGACCTCCCCAACCAATAGACACCTAAGTCAACCTCATAAGAAATACATTCCATGTACCTCCCTTAAGTCAAGGTCTCCCCCAAACCATTTAATGATTGTCCACTTGGACAGATTTTAAATACAAATTAAGAATGTTATAAAAAAAAAAAAACGTAAGCAGGTATCTTCTCCCCCCCTAATTTCGTTTGAAAATGTATCTACGACTACTGATCAGGGTATTGCCGATCTATTCGCAACTTTCTTTCAAACAACGTACTCATTTCCTACAATTATGGATCAGCCTTATTCATATAACATTCAATCAGCCAATCTTATTTTCAGACCAAGAAAACACTGTGTTATTGGATCTTCTGAGGGTGAAACCAGTCTAGGTTCGCCAGGTTCTGATGGTGTTTCTGGCTGTGTATTGAAAAACTGCGCAAAGCCATTGTGCAGACCCCTTCTTAAACTTTTCTTTTTGTCTCTGGAAACTTCGATTTTTCCCCAAATGTGGAAGGAATGCTTCATAATTCCCCTACACAAAAAAGGAAAAAAATCGGATGCTACAAACTATAGAGGAATCTCTAAATTGTCAGCAATTCCAAAGCTTTTTGAAAAATTGGTAACACCACACCTTTAACATCTCTGCAGTTCAATTATTTCCCCATGCCAGGATGGTTTTATAAAGCGTCGCTCCACCACCACAAACCTCCTGGAGCTGACCTCCTTTATTATAGATGGCTGCCGTAAAGACTTTAGTAAAGCATTTGACTCTGTCAACCACTCACTCCTTTTGAGTAAACTTAGTATCCTAGGATTTCCCTCAGACCTTCTCACGTGGATTTCTAGCTACTCAGCTGGGAGAATCCAACGTGTTCTTTTTAAGGATGTACACTCTCGCTTTGTTAGTGCTACATCGGGAGTCCCCCAAGGAAGCCATCTTGGGCCACTACTTTTCACTATCTTTATTAACGACCTACCCCCTGCCATAACGAACTCTCTGGTTCTTATGTATGCAGACGACGTTAAGCTTTGTCTTAATACTTCAATACCCTTTCTGCCCAATATAAACTTTAGTCAGATTTGGACAATTTTCAAAATTGGTGTTCCACCAATTTTTTTAAACTTAATGGGTCAAAATGTAAGCTTATGTCTTTCTATCGTTCGTGCCCTAACCAGGCGACATATTTTCTCTATGATATTTTCTTAGATAGATAAACATAGGTTAACGATCTTGGTGTCCTATTAGATGCTAAACTTAAATTTTCCGACCATATTTCTACGATGGTTAATAAAGCCAAGGGCGTGCTTGGTTTCATTAAAAGGTGGTCTAAGGAATTCAATGACCCTTATATTACAAAAGCTTATACGTATCTTTAGTACGTCCAATTCTGGAGTACGGGTCATGCGTCTGGAGCCCTCAGTATGGGGTTCATCAAGATCGCATTGAATCCGTTCAAAAGAATTTCTTGATGTTTGCTCTTAGGGGACTCAACTGGGATGCAAATCTTCACCTCCCATCTTATTCTAACAGACTCGTTCTAATCAATTAACCTTCTCTAACCAATCGTAGAAAGATGCTGGGGGTCGTTTTCCTCCAGAACCTTTATAATGGTAATGTAGACAGCCAGCATCTACTAACACGACTAACATTTAACATTCCAAATAGACGTAATAGAAATTTTAGTCCCCTATTCCTAAGTTGTTGTAGATCTACATATGCTTTTCAGGGTTTTATGTTCTGACTATTACTTCACTCTGCACGTCCACTTTTATTAAATCCTCAATCCTCACCTACCTTTCAGAGCAACAAACGAACTCTACTTTTTCCTCGTAATCTTTTCTAAAATTTATTCTCTCGGGTCTATCCCCGCGATGCGAGCCGTACGACAAACGGCAGCGCCCTCGGTCGGTTGGGCGGGAGGTGGTCTGTACGTTGTGCAGTGGGAGCCGCGCGAAAAAAATGTGTTGGTACGAGGATACTGAGGATATTTATCGCGTCGTGTGCTTACAAAAGAGTCAGATAGTTCGTTAGAGTAGGGGTAGGTCATTAATAAAAATAGTAAAAAGTAACGCCCCAGGATGGCTTTCTTAGGGGACTCCCGATGTAGCACTAACAAGCCGAGATTGTACATCTTTAAAAAGGACACGTTGGATTCTCCCGGCTAAGTTGCTAGAAATCCACGTGAGAAGGTCCGAGCGAAATCCTAAGATATTAAGTTAACTCAAAAGGAGTGAGTGGTTGACAGAGTCAAATGCTTTACTAAAGTCCGTATGAATGACATCTGCTTGAAGGCCTTTACAAAAGCCATCTAAAATAAAGGAAGTCAGCTCCATGAGGTTTGTGGTGGTGAAGCGACGCTTTATAAAACCATCCTGGCATGGAGAAATAATTGAACTGCAGAGATGTTAAAGGTGTGGTGTTACCAATTTTTCAAAAAGCTTTGGAATTGCTGACAATTTAGAGATTCCTCTATAGTTTGTAGCATCCGATTTTTTTCCTTTTTTGTGTAGGGGAATTATGAAGCATTCCTTCCACATTTGGGGAAAAATCGAAGTTTCCAGAGACAAAGAGAAATGTTTAAGAAGAGGTCTGCACAATGGCTTAGCGCAGTTTTTCAATACACAGCCAGGAACACCATCAGAACCTGGCGAACCTAGACTGGTTTCACCCTCAGAAGATCCGATAATACAGTGCTTTTCAAATAAACCACGTAAGGAATTCTTTAGGTCGGCTTCTAGATTTATGTTTCGTTTCGGACCCAGATGGAATAACCGTTTCCAGAGCCATACCACTTTCGTTCCCAGAAGATCCTTACCAACCAACGCTTGAGGTGTCGATTAAAACCCTTAAAACTCGCTGCTTTCGCAAGGCTGATTTTCAGAGACTAAGCAATTTAATTTCTACATTTGATTGGTCCAAGGGATATGTCGAACATACCCTCAGTAAAATCATAATGTGTTGAGAGTGTTAAAGATGGTGAATTCTCGATGTTTGACCAGATAAGTTCAGGTAAATTGAAGTCTCTTAGAGTCACTAGAAGAACACTCTCGGACATGCGATTAGAAACCAGCTGAATGGCAGATAAGTGGTGCCAGTATGTAGGCGTTTCTGAAGAAGGTGGTAAGTATGAGCATGAGCTAAAAATCTCCGGCTTTAACCAGGTTTCTGTGAAGACTCTAATCTGGGATCCAAATGATGAACTATCAGAATACAATTTAGGAAGCTTACTCTGAAGCCCCTAGTATTTTGACAGGTAAGAGTGATAGAAGTTGTTAGTTTTTTGAATCACCTGTAAGCTATAACACCTGTTTTGGTGTTATGGTTGGTAAGACCACGACATCAGTCCGTATCGGGGGTGCGGACGGTGGTTTACCCTTAGCAGTGGATTTTAGGGGGGTCGACTCTACTCGTGCCAGAGGAATTACCTGAAGTGATATCCTGGATGGTAATTCAGACGAGGTATGCTCGATTATGGAGTCAAATTCAGAAACCGCATTTGTGTTTCCAACTCCTGCTCTTGGGGTGGTAAGAGTTATGAACGGCTGCATGGTCGGCGGCTGATCAGGCTGAATAGCGATATCAGTGCATACGGAGTCCCTAATGGCAGTTTTTTTTGTTTGGAGATTCATTTAGCAACTGTAGGCTGCTAAATTGGGAATCCAGCGCAGAGAGTTGGTCGTTGATTTTACGGAAACCACGGAGCAACTCCGTTCAACCGTTTTTAGTTTGCCGTATGAACGTTCGCATTTCTTTTTGAACCGCGCGACATCCACTGCAGCAAAAGTGGAATCCAGCGTTTCGAGAGACTGCATCCGAAACTGAGGCGGTGAAACCGGCACATTTCGTATGTACTACGTTTTCACTTAGCTAGGCTGGGACGCGGAATCCGCTTACTGTACGATTTTATAGCGCAGATGCTATAAAATTCCATTTTAAGGGATTTTTAAAACCAAATAAAATTTAAAAATATATAAAAATATATTAATACAAAAGATTTATTTACTCAAAACTAGTAGCCTGAAACCACTGTACTTGCTAGTAAGAGCGGGATACAAGGGTGAGGTAATGGAAAAAAGGAGCGCAAACTAGGAGAGAGTGAGTTATTGCAAAAGTAGAAATTGCAGTAAACGTAAGAAAAGGGAATAGAAATAAATAGGGCACAGTACCTTACTTGGGTAAATAATAAAATGATTTAAACACACCAAATACGGTACCGCGCAGACGCGAGTGCGAATGGAATCGTTTTAAGTATTAGATTTAAATAATTAATTTCTTAACAAACTCCGGTTTGTTTTTTTCAAGAAAATAATAACAAAATCGAATGATCGCAAGAAAAAAAACACGTCCGTTCGCTATGAAGTGAAGTGTTGATTGTGATATAATATACAAGTTATCTCAATATCATTTTATTTTAATATAAGTCAGTGAATTGTTTTTGGGGCAAAAAAGAATTTTATTTTTGGTCCAGTGTTTTTTACAATTTTTGTATTTTTTGCAAATAAAAGATTTTGTTTGAAGATTTAAAAATATTTTTCTTTAATGAGCGCCCTGCCATTTCTTCAGGTTTGGAAACGAGAAATAGTCGCAGGGGGCCAATGCTGAAGAATATACTGGTATCCCAATTTATGAATCTTTGCCAAATGCGGTCGTTTCTGCGGTCGACACACCCACCTTGGCCTTGCACGTTGACCCGGAGTGTGTGATGGATCCATGTTTCGACTACTGTAATTCTTTTGGATTGCGGTAGAACATCGCCAAACTCTCCCTTGAAATGATCATACAGTTGCGCTTATGGTCGCAAGCGAGGTCTTCTGCTTGTCTAAACGGTGCAGCTTCCTTAACATTTTAAAGCAGTCCATAAAAAGATAACAGTTAACTGGAGTAGTGTTGTATTAACAGTAACTTATCACCCTGCTCTCGTAATAAATATAAAAACAATATAAAAAATATTTAGTGGAAAATGGCGCTGGGAATACCGGGTATAAAATAGTCAAAAAATTCTACTATAGCAGTACTGTTTTCTTTTTAAATTTAGTACCACATTGTACCCCATTTTATTAAAGATTTAAATGAAAACATACTTTTTTCAGGCGAAGAATGCTTTTGCCGTGACTGGCATGGATGTATTATGGCTCAGTCAATTGTTGGCCAGGAGAATGTACAGCCCTACAAATTTTCCGAGTGCAGTAAAAAAGATTATATCGATTCTTTGCGAACTGCTCATGGATTATGTTTGCTCAATAAGCCAAACGAGGTGAGCCTTTTTAAGATTACATATATTAATATCATTTGTTTTAAAAACGGTACTCTACGAGTACCGGATATAAAAAGAATTTCTTGTCCGAAAAAAGCATATTAACCAGGTCGTTAATCATTGAGGCCAGCTTCTTTCCTACATTTTTATTTTTTTGTTCCGGTCAGGGATATCATAAATATTTTCGTTAACTTGATCATATATAATTTTTTTAACTCTTGGTATTCGTTAAATTGGAAAAAACATTTGCAATTTTTGCTTTTTAACAAATAGCGACAAGGTCGTGCTTACTTACAGAACAACGATGTCGACAGGTCTGCTGGCTTCGAGGAACTTAGTTTAAAGAAAGAAAAAATATTGACAATTTATATTTATAACCACGAAATTGGATTTTTTTAAATACATTTTATCTTAAAAAGTATAATATTGATATTTTAATTTTTTAAATATCCATTAAATATTCAATCACAGCTGTAAATGCCATTATAAATTGCATTTAAATATCCTGTGGACATACATATCTAGATATGGTGTTTACGTACCATATCATAGGAAAATTAAAATTACAATTGATCGTTTATCCGAAAGGCATTTGACGTTATAATGGAAGGCTCAATTGCTTGGAAGTTCGAATTCGCTTTAATAAGTTAATCGAAGGAGTAATTGAATCTTTGAAATCAACCATAAAATTGTCAATTCTATTTTTTTCTCGAATGGTGGAGGTGATCACATTTATACATTTTTTTCCTTTATTTTTCTTCTTCCTCTCCAAAATATACAAATGGCAATACTGTGTTTCCATAATATCACTCGAATCAAGAAGGATCTTGTGGAGTGTTTCCGTCGTTAGTAACTAATGACATATACAAATGATTCCCATATTTTTTATAAACTTTAAGTCGATCCTAGTAATCTTGGAAAATATGTATTTTCTCTGTATGTATGTATTTCTTTTGTCGGCTTCATCCTTGCGCCATTGGTACCGCATTTATATCCTCCATGTTAGATAGAAAAAGTAGCCAAATTTTTGAATTTAAAATATTAATTGCTTATTTTTATTTTCCGTTATGGGCTCATGTACAAATTAGTAAAGTCTCCTTCTTGATGATCCAGAGAATTAGCGAAGTCTTCTCCAGCGGTGATCCAGAGACTTCTTGCAGAGGTTTGGTGAGGGACTTGTGTCCCGGGCTTAATCTTCTTAGGAAGATTATGGTGGAGGGTTTTACTTCGTCCCCTTTAATTGATATTACTAGCCTTGTGGCGTAGCAATGTGTATGTCAATAATAACAAAGTATTTACGGCTGTGCGCCGAAGCAATGCAGTGATTTATTTAAATGCTGGGCAAGAAATGAAGAAGTCACAATATTAAAACTTAAGCTTACTCTACGGGACAATGTATCACGCCACCAAGACATGAGCGGCAAGCCGACTCAGCATTTCTTGCTGCGCAGCATAGCACTTCAACTAAGAAGTGTCAGCTTTCTGCAGCCGGACGTTTCTAGAGGCTTCTATTAAGCTTACTATAGGAGTGTCTTGTTCGACGAGAGATTTCAGATCGGCAAGATCAAGGATTGTGGGATTTACAATGCTCGATTTGGCCAATGTAATGGTAAGAATCAAATTTTGGATTTCTGTAGATAGTATTCTATTTCTTGCCAATAGTCCTTCGTATAAAAGTGGTGTGTCAACCAAGTCTTTTTTTCGGGCATTAATCACCTTATTAATGGTGTCGGTTAATTTATTTATTTGTTTTTGGGTTTCTGAGTTGATGGTTATCTAGAGTTAGACTCCACTAGCTGGGCCTCTGTTATCTTGACTTTTTGGAAATCGGAGGAATCAGGAGTACCCGCCACTACCTTTAAGGCCGTACCTAAGAAATCTAAGCTCCTGGCAATCTTATGGTATACCTTAAGGACGGACAGGAAAGTTCTCAGGCGATCTGTATCAACCTCGAGTAACTTGCGCATATGCGATTGGGGGAAGGACTCGGACAGTTTCTCTGTTTCGTCTATCATAATGGTGAACTCGGAAAGGTTGCTTGAATGTTTCAAGTTACCAATTGTTTGAATACCAGTACGTCCCCATCTACCACGGGAATGTAATCGGCATGCGAAAAGTCGGTGTTCCGGGCACTCGCTACTGCCAGAGAAATGAAAATCGTGAGGGTCAACCTGGCAATTAAAGATACGGTGATACTTAACGTTACCTTACTAACTAACTGTAAAGGGAACGCCTATTTGAGGTTGTCCTTATGGACCACCCTCCCCTTAATGTGAACAGACGTTACCAGGTCTGCTTTTTGTTCAGTGCACAATGGGGTCAGTTTCTTTCCTAACCTTTCCTAACCTCAAAAACACGGTTTGCCTGGATGGGTTTTACCTTTCGATGCTGTCTTGCTGGGCTTTTACAAGTCATTCCTTGATGCCTAGGCAACGTTATTTGGACCCTAAGTGAACATCTTCGACTGGCTTTTTGCCAGTAACTGAGTGCAAGGTTTTGTTATATTTTACCTTCAGGATCAGCTCCACTGTGTCATTGATTTTTTTGTCCAATTTTAAGCATCTGGCTTTTTATGTCAAGGTGCTGTGGAATCGTTCCATTGTCGCAGTAAACAGTTCTGATATTGGGGAACATATTTACAAGCTGCAGCAGGGGCTCTCTGATGTCAATTATCGTTCTGGACATTACCGGTTGCACAACTGCAAACTTGGAGAACTTGTCGACACACGTTAGGAATTGCTTCCGATCGGTTGAGAATATGTCTATATGCAGCATTTCCCCTTTATACAGGGTCTATTCAATAAGTAACGGGACTGCTTTGCTGTAGCCTCAACGAAGAGGAGGGTGGGGGGTCCAACTGGTCGGCTGGGTAGAAGGATCTCCCGCCAACAAAGCGCTCCTTATTTTAGTCGACTACCTACATTCGTTAAGACGGGAGGTGAATTTTTGTGGCGCGAGATTTATGGCGGCGTTCTGAGCGCTAAAATGGACAGTACCATTGAACAACGTTACGCTGTGAAGTTTTGCTTTAAATTCGGAAAATTAGCGTCGGAGAGCCTTGAACTCATTTAACGGGCTTATGGGGATAATGCCATAAGCCGTACAAGAGTTTTCGAGTGGCACAAAATGTTCCAGGAAGGCTGGGAGCTCGTTGAAGACGAGCACCGCGTCGGACGCCCAACGACAGCTCGAACAAATTTTCAGGTGGCCAAAGTGAGAAGAGTTTTAAACTCTTACAGGCGTTTAACCATTGCCCTTATCAGTTAGGAGACCGGCATTTCAGTCGGAACTGTCTACACTATTGTAACTGAGGATTTTGCGAAGAGAACAGTGTGCGCAAAGCTGGTCCCAAAAATCTTGACCGAAGAACAAAAAGCCGCTGCAGCTGCTGGCGAAATACGGCGTGACAACGTTGCCTCACCCCCTCTACAGACCAGACCTGGCTCCACCTGAGTCTTTCCTATTTCCGCGAATGAAAAGAGAGCTCAAAGGACATCGATTTGAATCTATGGAGGCAGTTCAAGCGGCTGTGACACAGGCTCTTATAAGCATTCCAGAAAACGATTTCCAGAGAGCTTTTGATGAGTGGCAGACACGCCAAATTAAGTGTATCAATGCAGGAGGGATGTATTTTGAAGAATATTAAGTAACTTTAAAGATACCTACAATAAATTTTGATTAACGACACCAGTCCCGATACTTATTGAATAGACCATGTAGCTTGGGTTAGGTGTCTCTCCGAGCTTTTGCTTCTTCGGGTGCATATTGTATGTTGCCTTAGTACAGATCCTGCAGTTCGATCATAGACCGAATAGGCATATGTAGTTTATTTTAATTTTTTGTATTAATTTACAAAAAGAACGACCTCCAAATGGCAAGTTTTTTGGTAGTTAGGTGGTAGTTTAAGAAGGCGATGAGCTTCACGCCGCTGTGTGGGCGAGGAAGCTACAATAATAGCCGAATAATTAAACATTTTCTGTAATGTCCAAAAAAAATAAGTGATTCGCCGAAATCGAAAGGTATTGCTGCTATTATGTTCCATTCCAACATATTTAAAAAGTATTTTAGTTTGGGATAACTTGGGGTGAAACAACGATTTACTCAATTTAGGTTAGGGTGGTCATACAGCCACTAGACAAAAGAGAAAAAAGTAAGTAATTCTAACCGATTATGAAATATGCGCTCCTGAGTTAATAAAATAAAAAAAAGAAAAGGGTAACTTCGGCCGGAGCCAATGTTTATATAGTAAAGTTTGTTAGTTAAGTCGAACTGTGTGTTGATCTTAAACTCTAAAAAACTGACCAAAAATTAAAAATCCGAATGAATGCAGCAAACGGGTTTAGTACTTGAATATCAGCTTGAGACTGAACGAAATAAAGTGATAAAATCAAAATTTTTTTTTTTATTTATACGAGGGCGGGTCAATAAGTCCGTGAATTTTTTAATTTCCCGCCTCTTAATTGAAATGGTAACACTGCTCCCGTCAACAGTCATCTGTCAGTTGACTCTTGTCAAAAATTGAACAAGCTGCGAAATTTAGTTTGTTTTTGACAGCCGTTAATATCAGACTACCGCGTTGACTGAGAAGAAAATGGAAAAAAGTGAATTTCGTGTGCTCATTAAGCATTATTTTTTGAGGAAAAAATCCATTACGCAAACCAAGGCCAAGCTTGATAAATATTATGGAGACTCTGCACCATCCATTTCCATGGTAAAAAAGTGGTTTACTGAATTCCGATGTGGCCGTACAAGCACGGAAGATGCCGAACGTTCTGGAGTTCTGGAGCCCAGTTGAGGTTTCCACATCCGAAACAATTGAAAAAATCCACGATATGGTTTTTGCCGATCGGCGATTAAAAGTGAGAGAGATTGTGGAAGCCGTAGGCATTTCACATGGCTCAGTGGTTTCAATTTTGAATGATCATTTGGGTATGAGAAAGCTTTCCGCAAGATGGGTGCCGCGTTTGCTCACCACCAGGACAATGCACGGGTGCACACATGTGCAGTTTCCATGGCAAAATTCCATGAAATGGGCTACGAATTGCTCCCTCATCCGGCCTATTCACCCGATCTAGCCCCGTGTGACTATTTCTTGTTCCCAAACTTGAAGAAATGGCTTCGCGGAAAGAGATTTGCCTCCAATGACGAAGTCATCTCATGCCTATTTTGAAGACCTCGACAAATTTTTTGGAAGGGATAAAAAAATTGGAGAAACGTTGGGCTAAGTGTATAGAGCTCAAAGGAGACTACGTTGAAAAATAAAATAACTTTTTATCTGCAAACCTGTGTTTCATTCAAATAGTCACGGACTTATTGACCCGCCCTTGTATTTAGACATTTGATGATGTTTAATCTAGTGTTAATTAATTTTTCTAATGCTTTAATCTGTTTGTTCCATGAGTGTTTGGTGTCAAAGATTAATCCTAAGATTTTTCGTTGTTTTGTTTTACGTATATTGATATTGTTGATTTCTATTTCTATGTTTTTACAGTTTTGTTTTTGCATATACTTAGGTGAGGAGATGTCTCTGTTAATATTTTTCTTTTTGATACTACTTTTTCTATAGTTTTGGATATGCACGATTGAAGTGATATTGGACGGTAGCTGTTAGGTACGTTTTTTGTCTTGTTTGATTTGTTTATTGGAAATATTATTGCAGTTTTCCATTGATAGGGAATGATGCTAGTGTCTAGTATTTTATTCTATAGGTCTAGAAGTTTATTTTGTATGGTATTTGGGAGTTTTTGAAGTATTTGATAACTTATATTGTCATGTCCCGGGGTAGTTTTCTTAAGGCTGTTCTATTGGTGTCATCGGTGTTTCAATGAGTTTGGCTCGGTTATTTAAGGGGTAACTAGTGGACAGTGGAGTATGACAGTGTGCTTTTTTTTGTTAAATTTGGGCTGGGAAATTAGAGTCTTTTAATAGTCTGGCCAGTGTTTTTAGGAGTGCATTGGCTATCATAATCGCAGGTCCCAGGTATCTCCTATCAATGCAATGGTGTGAACTGTATTCCAAAGTTTATATATCATATAATAGCAATTTCAAATTGTAACGACCCTGTTACTTATCCATTTTCAACAATTTCACAAAAAAGGAGCCGAATATTTCATACCCTTGCGGCTAAATGATTGCTGATAAGAGTAAGATATAAATTAATCAGAAACTCCAAGGTAAAGAATCTATTAAGACAAACAAAAAATTTTTTTTTTTTTTTTGTAAAATATTTATTAGGTCAACCGGGGTCACCACCGACCTCTTTATAGCCTTGCTTGCTGTTATTTCAGTCCAAAGGGCGCGCCGGTTAGACACTTGCCTAGCTTAAAACTTGAAAATTAATTATACAATATTTTGACTAAATACTAATTTAAAGTCATCTACGGGATCGACCCCTAGGGGATCGTGTTTTTAGGTCTCTCGGCTGACGCCTTTTCAGCCTCGTAAGCAACGTCCCAGAGGCAAGTCGTTGTGCCAGTGTGTTACTGTGCCCCTGTAGTCTTATATTGTAGCGGCTGGAGTGGTTATTAATCTCGTCAAAGACTGTGGGCAGCTTGAGATCTTTGTGCAGTGAGGAGTTACGAATGTACCACTCGCATCCGGTGATTAATCTGAGTGTTTTGTTTTGGACCATCTGTACTTTTTTGATTTGGCTAGCACAAGCTAATCCAGATCGAAGCTTTGTGGACACACCATTGGCGTTCCACACTAAAATGCGCAGCAGCAACCCTCATGCGGCACTGTGTCTGGACATTTAATATGTCCGTGTTATTTGAAGTGGCAATATTAACAAAGAACATATTAATAGGTCTCGCTTCGGGGCACCCTGGTTCGTGTGTGGCGTGTGTGCGTCTAACATCTTGTGACCAAGCTTTGCCAGCTCTTCATTGATGTGGCTATGAAGAGAGCGTCATCAAGTCACTTGACAATAGAGCGAAAGGTGTTGGCGTCGGTGTTATTTGCGTTAGTGATCGTCCTAGTGCTTTGCATCAGAATATTGACGTCGAAGATGCCTTTCATAACGATGGGTGGAGGCTTGGGAGGGGCTTTGGCAACAGTACGCTTTGCCGCAGCTCTGGTGGCTTGTTGGCTAGTGCTGGGCTGATCATTCAATTCTTCAGCATTGCTCTCGCTGTCCATTTCCGTGGTGAGTTCGGCGATTAGTTGGAATTTGTTAGTGTTACCACTGTATTTATGTTGATTTACCGAGTTTTCGTCTAAATGCGCTTTTATCCTAACTAATTTAGAAGAGGTAAGTGGGTCCATCCTACGCTTGATCTTTTGGAAGCGCTGCGCAGACTCCAAGGTGGGCGCAGTGGTTTGGCTGATTGTAGTTGTCATGTCTAAAGGGCCCAGGGCCCTTTGTGCAGAGCCACGTCCAGATTCCCTTGCCACCGCTATGATTTTGCTATCCTGAGTAATGTCGCTTGTATGTCCTACATTTACGGTTGGCCTAACTTCTTCGGCTTCTTCGGCCCTAGAATACTCCGCTTTGTATGTTTTTCCGGTTAATCCAGATTTCATCGAAGACTAATCAGGAGACAGGTTGCCAAGATCCTAGCCGAGACTTGACCTTGGATAAAGCTTAATTAGAGCTTATGGGCAAACAGATGTTTTGTTTGCTCTAGCCGGCATGTGAATGCCGGCTCCAATTGCAAAAGTGAAATTAATTTTTAAGTCAATAACTTTAGCCTTTTTGCACTTTGGAAACACTTTTATGTAACTTGTTGTTACACTAGCCACTGTTTGTGCCACTATTGTGGACTTGTCCTTGCTCATCACTATGTGTATTTTTCCACGAGCGTTGCGACACCGTCGAATGTCGTTTCCGAATCGAACTTACTTATATTTTTTTTAACTTTTTCGGAAGAGTTTATATCCCTTGAATGAAACTGTCAGCTGTTAGAGTCGAACAGAAAAAAAAATTGAATTCAAAAAGAGGTGTTTATTATTTTTTTTTTTTTTTTTTTTTTTTTTTTAATTACTATTTATTGAGACATACAGGGTATCTTAAAACCCCTTTGTGGCCTTGGCATCTATTAATACTGCCCGAGGGGCTCGCCGGCTAAGTGTGCTTAGCGTTACCAGTTATGACTAAATTTAAACTTACAGACTAACAATATTTTAAAAAAACTTAAGAACAAAAAATATAAAAGAAACAAGACGATGGGGAGTATATCGTTTAGCTTATCCTCATCTTGCTGTGCGTCTTGTTGGCAGCCGGTCAATTAGGTCCCTAGGGAGTCGCCTGTTGAGCCTTCTTTGTGGGCGGAATCTGGTGAGACCCTTAGCGAGTCGGTTGCGATGCGCAGTGGCTTCATTTGGTCGCTGTCTGCGCGTGTATAGCAGTGAGCAGTTGGATCATCTGCCCTTGCTGTAGTAGTATCATCCTCGTTTGTTCCATCTGCTGTTCCTGAAGGGAGAGCAGAGCTTTCATGTTTTCGTTTAGCGTCTGCAGGATGCTAAAAGTGTTATTGTCCAAAGGGGGCTGATGTCCGCCTCTAGACCGACTCCTTTGCCGGCTGTGTTTCCTGGTCTCAGGTTGCTGCTGGAAGGGCTGCGGCACCTGTTGCTGATCCTGCGTGGGGCCCATCCAGGCTTTAGCTACACCTGCGTAGGAGACTCCGCTTCGGAGAGGTGCAATCGGCATGCATCCAGTAGGAACGTCGGACATAGGTCGATTGTTGACTTCGCTTCTTCCGCCCACACCTCTTTTTGGCCTAGAGCGCTGAAGGAATGCCTGGAGTTTGGAGCATCCGGAATAATTCGCTGGATGCTGTTCACCACAGTTATAGCAAGTGCATGGCTCGCTTCGTGGTCGCGTACAGTCTTTGGCAGGATGTTCGCCGGCGCATTTGAGGCAGATGTGCGCTTTACGGCAGTACTTGGCCGTGTGGACCAAATTGCTGGCATCGATGGCATTGGGTTGTCGTATTTCGCTTGCGAAGGGGCTCGATGGCCACTCTCATGTGGCATAAGCCCTTAAGAGCCAGGATCTCCTTGTTGTTTGTGGCAGCAGCGATGTTCAAAAAGAACATGTTTATGGGATTGGAAACAGGAGCACCAGGCTCGTTTCGCCTTTTCGGCGTATAAATGTCGAGCACCTTGTGGCCGAGACTTTTCAGTTCATCAATGATTTGATGATGGAGCGTACTGTGGTGGAGTCCTTTAACGCAGACTCGGTATGGCCTGTCCTCCTTGAGTTGGTAACAGTGAAACTCAAGATTTTCGGTCTCGAGCCAGCTGACTATACTGCGGAAGGTGCTAGCGTCTGCCGCGTAGAGCCTCAGAACTCCGCCCATCGATGCCTTGGCAGAGACCTTGCTCAGATCAGCGATTTTTGAGATTTTGTCCATCAGCTGGGGTACGCTTTCCATACCTTCCAAAACTATTGGAGGAGGTTTAGGTTGTGCCTTGGTAGTAGCACTGATGATGCCAGAAGAGGCTGCATCATGTTTGGCAGCAGCAATAGCTGCTTGATGGCTGGTACTGGGCTGCTCGCTCAGGTCCTCGGTTTGCGCTAGCAACCCAAAGCGGGTTGAGCTGCCGCTGTAGGTGGGCACAGGAATTTTGTTATCCAGTATTGCCTTCTTCTTGGCATTCATTGGAGATCCACTTGCCTTCCTCTTGATGACTTGCATCCGCTGAGGCGCTGGCTTAATAGTGTTGGCCACTTTGGACGTCCGTTTCGTCTCAGAGGCTTTGTTAACTGCGATATTAAAGAGCTCGTTGAGGCTGAGTAAGCGCTCGGTAGGAGCGGGCATCATAGTTTTTGCATTTGGGTCCATAAATGCAATTTCAAAGTTTATAAACAAACTTCGATCAGCTGTGAACAGCTGCTTTCAACAGCTGAATTTTTGTTGTGGCCGCTGTTCAGCGGCCCACGATGTAGATTGTTTGCAGCAAGATTTTATCTCTGCGCTTGAGTGTTTTTTACCTGGTAGTGAGTCCAGGGGACACTCTTCTACAGTTTTGCCACTATTGTGGGCTTTGCTTGGTATATTACGTCGAAATTAATATTTTCCCGCTTGTGTTGCTAATAAAGTGCAACTCGTCACAAGGGTTGCCACACTCTTTTTTTTGATCACGTTTCTGGATTGATTAATTAAACGAAATGAGTGCCGTGTTTATTATTATCATAAAATTTATTATTATAAAATCCAATTGGAAAAAACCACATAAGCTGGCCCTAACATGATGAGAGTAACGTCATCTTTGCTGCTTCCAATTGGACTCATTGGCCACTACATCGGCTGATGTTTTGCTAATTTCCGATTGGAGCAGTTCGGGATCTACATGAAATCGTATACGCGAAGCGGAAGTGTTTACGACATATATTCAACAAGTTAATATTGGCAGCTTCGCGCGTGCAGGAAATTAGTCAAATGTGGCCTAAGAACAGTGCAGTGTGTAGCCAGAGAACAGTTTTGTGATTGCGTAGCCAAAAAGTGTTTTGCTTGTGTATCAAAAGTGCGGTAGAAATTTCAAACATGTCGAGTTTTGAAATAGAAACATTAATTAAAAATGATTCGAGTCGAGTCTTTGGGGAAAGAGAATATTAATACTTGGAAAATAAAAATCAAAGCGCTGCTTATAAAAAATGACAGTTGGAAATATGTTAACGGATCATATGTTAAAACCAAAAAAAATTGTGCACAGTGGGACAATGAAGATGCGAAGGCAAAAGCAGACTTGATTCTGTATATGTCAACCACGGAGTTGAAGCAAGTGAAGAACTGTGACATGGCAACCGCTTTATGGAAAAGCTGCATGATATTTACCAATTTAAAGGACCAGCTCGTAAAGCATCCCTAGTGAAGTCGCTAGTATTGTGTAAATTAAGCAACGGTGGTGTTATGAGAAATCACATCAATAGGTTTTTCGATATCGTCGTAAAACTACATGAAGTAGAGTTGGTTGCCATATTATTGTTATATAGCATTCCTGAAGAATATGAGCCGTTTCATGTAGCGATCGAACCGTAAGACACCTTATTGTCCCCGGAAGCTCTCAAGATAAAGTTGCTTGACGACTATGAAGCTCGGAAAAGGAAAAGTAGTGAGTCTTCTCCTGGAGCATTTTTAGTGAACAAAAAGGGCAAGAACAATAAAGGAAAGGTTCAAAACTGGAGCTCGCAAAAAGTAACTTTACACAAATAGAGGGTTGTGGATTAGTACCGTTTCATCCAACGAAGAGGTTTTCCGTAAACCTAGTGAACACTCTGAACACGTACGTCTCTGATCTATGGGAAAATATATTGTCTGTCTCCAAGATATAAGACCGAGAGTATAATGTTTTTTTTAAGACAGGCGGAGCAGAAATAGTAAAAGCATCTAGTAGCGAAGTAGTTTTTAGAGCCAAACGTAAGTTACATCCTTATTATACGAAAGAAATAAGTGAGAGCTGCTAAGTATTAGATCATAGGAATTCAGCACGAGTTCACAGTCGAGTACACCCCACAGCATAACTAAGTAACTGAGCGTAAGAATATGACGCTAGTAGAAATCGCGCGCTGTATGATGATACAGGCTAGTGCTGCCTCCTAGCTATTGGGCTGAAGCAGTCAACACTGAAAATTACATAAGGAACATATGTCCACCAAGTGGCCTGTGTGACGAAACATCGCTTAAACTATGGAATAGACGAATACCAGTAGTGAAACATCTGCGTACGTTTGGGCAAATTGTGTATTCGCTTAACAAAAGACCAGAAGGCAAGTTCACGCAAAAATCGAGGAAATGTATATTCATAGGACACTGCATTTATGCAAAGGCATACACGCTGTATGACCCGGGAGACAGAACTGTGCTGAAGAGTCGTGACTTGGTCTTTATAAAACAATTTGGTAAAGACAGAACCTTTGAAGAATTTACGGAAACGGATGGAATGATCATAGAAAGCGTGCCTATGAATCAAGAAGAAACTGATACCGAGAGTGAAGGTTCATCAGAGGAAGTCCATCCGGAGGTGAAAATCAAGCGTGGACCTGGCAGGCCAAGGAAACAACGTACAGGTAAACCTGGTAGACCAAAATTAATCCACAATCAGATCGTTGCAACTCCAAATAAATCCGAATCGGAAGATGTATTCTTCGAATCCGGCTGGTAGCCAGAGGATTTATGCAGAGAGAGGGGATTGACTACAACAAAACGTGTTCCCCAGTGTTATCACGTGTTATCTAAAGAAAAAGGGAGACAGGATCATCATTGTGGCACTATATGTGGATGACCTGATTGTCGCTGCAAATGATGAGCTCAAATGGTAGCTCATTTAAAATCCGAGATGTCAAGGAAGTTTGACATGCAAGACCTGGGTAAGCTGTCGTATTGTTTGGGAATCGAGTTCTCTCATAAAAAAGCAGCTGAGTTATTGAACATCCCGTATCAGAGCTTGGTTGGAGCCTTGATGTGGCTGGCAGTATCTACACGTCCAGATATCGCACACGCCGTTAGTGTCCTGAGCCAATATAACACGTCTTATGGCAGGCAACACTGGGTTGCTGCTAAGAGGGTATTGCGTTACTTGAAGGGAACTCCAAACCGTGGATTATTGTTCACCAGTTTGCGTGTCGGCTATGCAGATGCCGACTGGGTAGGAAATCCTAACGATCGTATAACTTTTACAGGTTTTGCATTCAAAATGTCCGATGCGGCGGTATCCTGGGAATGTCGCAAACAACGAACTGTTGCGTTGTCAAGTACAGAAGCAGAATACATTGCGCTATCTAAATCGTCGAAAGAAGCGGTCCACCTTCGAAGTTTTCTGCAAGAGATTATGGGGCAACTGGGTGCCACCACAATCTACAACAACAACCAGGGAGCTGGTCAGCTCACAAGGAATCCGATATTCCATGCACACTAACATCCGTTACCATTTTTTACAAGAACTGGTTGAGAAGTATGACATCAACCCAGTCCAACGCATTCCTCATGCATCGAAGCGTTATGCATGAGGCAGATCCATAAATAAGGTGCTATCTGAGGGGAACTGTTGGAAATGCATCTGGCAACCCCACATACTTGTGTCCTCTGGTCACACCGAATTTTGCCGTCCGTTGCAGTAAGTCATTGTCCGAAAGCCTTGCCGGTCTGTGTATAACGGCAAGAGCACACGCCGTCAACTAAACTTTTTACATCCGCGTTAAATAAACCTTTAAAATACAAACAGTATTATTATTGTTGTTATAATCAAAAAAAACACTTCACTTACACTGCGAACGGTTGTGTTATTTTCTTGCGCTCCTCGATTAATTAATTATTGCCTTTAATATAACAAACCGGTGTTTGTTGAAAATATAAGATAATACTTATTCAATTACTTAGCTCGATTCCCTTCGCATCGTATCTGCACGGAACCATATTTGGTAAGAATTAAATTTTATTTTATTTATCCAAGTAAGGTACTGCGCTTTACTTAAACCAAGTACATTGGTTCAAGGCTATTAGTTTTGCATAAAATTTATTGATTTTTTTCAATATATTTATATATATATAAAATTGTTTGTCTATATTTTAAAATAATTATATTATAGAATTTTGTAACATCTGCTCTATAAAATCGTGCAATAAGCAGATTTTCGTGTCCCAGGCTGGCATCCCCGGTTGGCTGTGTGAAAACGTTGTGCATACTAAATGTGCCGGTTTCCCCGCCTTAGTTTCGGATGCAATTTCACGAAATGCTGGCTTCCACTTTTGCTGCGCGGTTGTCGCGTGGTTAAAAAAAAGATGCGAACAAAAGAAGATGCGGCAAACTAAAAATGGGTTCAAAGAGTTGCTCGATGGTTTCCGCAAAATCAACGATCAATTCTCTGCGATCCGAAGCAGTTTTATCATTTTGTGAGCACTAAGCGTAAACATAAATCTCCCCCCCCCCCCTCTAATTTCGTTTGAAAATGTATCTGCGACTACTGATTCGGGTATTGCCGATCTATTCGCAACATTCTTTCAAATAACGTATTCACTTTTTATACTTATGGAACAGCCTCATTCATACATTATTTAACCAGCCAATTTCATTTTCAGACCATCTTTCTCCGAAAGCAATCTGCTATCGGATCTTCTAAAGGTAAAACCAGTCTATTCGTCAGGTCCTGATGGTGTTCCAGGCTGTGTACTGAACCACAACACCACTACTTCAATCCTCTTGGAGCTGAAAAACTGCTTTTAGCCGTTGTGCAAGCCTTTTCTAAAACGTTCTCCTTGTCTCTGGAAACTTCGATCTTTTTCCATATGTAGAGGGAATCTTTCATAATTCCCCTACATAAAAAAGGAAAAAATCGGATGCTACAAACTATAGAAGAGTCTCTAAATTGTCAGCAATTCCAAAGCTTTTTGAAAAATAGGTAGCACCACATCTTCAACACCTATGTAGTTCAATTATTTCTCTATGCCAACATGGTTTCATAAAGCGTCGCTCCACCACCACAAACCTCATGGAGCTGACTTCCTTTATTGTAGATGGCTTCTGTAAAGTCCTTCAAGCAGATGTCATTCATACGGACTTCAGTAAAGCATTTGACTCTGTCAACCACTCATTCCTTTTGAGTTAACTTAATATCTTAGGATTTCGCTCAGACCTTCTCACGTGGATTTCTAGCAACTTAGCTGGGAGAATCCAACGTGTCCTTTTTAAAGATGTACACCCTCGCCTTGTTAGAGCTACATCGGGAGTCCCCTAAGAAAGCCATCCTGGGGCGTTACTTTTTACTATTTTTATTAATGACCTACCCCTGCTCTAACGAACTATCTGACTCTTTTGTAAGCACACGACGCGATAAATATCCTCAATATCCTCTTGTGCCCAATTTACAAAAATGGTGTTCTTAAAACTTAATCAGTCAAAATGTAAGCTAATATCTTTTTATCGTTCGTTCCCTAACTGGGCCACTTACTTTCTCTATGGGATTTCCTTGGAAAGATTAACCCAGGGTAACGGTCTTGATGTCCTATTAGACTTATAACTTAAATTTTTCGCGCATATTTCTACGATGGTTAATAAAGCCAAGGGTGTGATTTGCTTCAATAAACGATGGTCTACGGAATCCAATGACCGTTATATAATATCGGGTTGGTTGGTCTAGCATTAGAGCTCGACCTCGGGCCTGCTATTGATTATCTTGGCTATCTCGTTGCACTCTGCAGTTGGGTGCCCTTTCCCGCTCTTGACACATCGATGTTTCAGATGACAGTAGCGCTGGGTGTGTCCCTAATCCTGACAGCGCTAGCATTGGGGCACGTCGTTGAACTTCAACGGTGGCTCTATCGCCACCACTGAGCTGCACAGTCGTTTATACTGGTAAGCCTAATAATTTTATTCTTAAAAGGTTATTCTTATTCCCAGATTGATAAAGAACATATGATGTGGCTTTTTGGTACCTTTTTAAGTGGGATTGCGCAGTTCTCTGACCGTGTGGCCGTGCTGGGTCAGCCCTACCTTGATCTCGTCTAAATCCGAGAAGTGGTGGAGACCTTTGACTACAACCCGGTAGGCCCCTTGTTTTTTTTAACCAGAAGTTTCTTGACAGCTGTGTAGCTGGCCTAACACGGCGTCATGACCCGAACTGTGTCGTTGGTCGCCTTGTTGGTGGCCTCAACGCTTTTGCCGAGAACGTTGGCGATGCAGTTGGTTAGGATTTTAATGTTGGTCAGATCAGGGATGCAGATAGGCGGCGACTTGATGGACTTCGGTACCGGACGGGTTTTTCAGCTGAACCTGTCTTTTCAGGCAAGTTGTCGACGGCCGAAAGATTCTCGTAGTCATCGTCTGAGGAGAAGTCTAAAAAATGAATGTTCTCCAGATGCGCTAAAGCAGCTTTACAGGTGCTCCATCCATCCATGGTTTTCCTGGGTTCCTTGCGCAAAAGCTTCCTCTTGATCTCTTTTGGTACTATAGAGTCGCTGAAGTCAGAGTCTTGTGGTATATTTCCTTTAGGGGCATAATAAGGGCACCTCTAAATTGTCAGGTATTTCTTTTTCTTTTCTCAGTTCTCTCAGTCCTTTTTTAAAAATTACTCACTCCACATTGAAAAAATCTTTGTAACCCCGTCACTGCCTTATGCATCCAGCTTTGCAATTCCGTGTCGAATTGGTCCAATAATTCGGCGTAGTACTGCCCTGTGATCGTTTTGCCCTTCTCCAGGTACTCGATATGGATCACAGTTTGTGAATACCTGAAAACGGTGGCCATTGCCCATCTGGTCGATGGAACAGTCTTCGCCTTCTTCGGAGCTGTCACGAAACGACGAAGAAACTCCTACAGATTGCGTTTAAACAGTGTCAAACACTGCTCTGAAGTGGTCTCACTTCTCGTGCCCGAAATTTCATGCAAGATATGACCCACGCGATCTTTTGAAATGCCCACTGTCTCAGCTATCTCTCGCACCTTCAATCGGCGGTCTGCCAATACGAGATCGTGGATTTTTGTTACGTTATGCTCTGTGGTAGCCGTTTTCGGAGCACCCGGACGTGGCTCATCAAAAACCGACGTTAAAGCAATTTTTGATGGTTACCATCAAGGAGAAGGAGAAGAGTCACCGTCATCCAAACGCTCTTTGATATTATTGCGCCGTTTCCCTTCCAGAAACCAGAATCGAATAACCGACCGATATTGATCTTTTTCCATTTTTCTAAAATCCGCGGACACTCCCGCTTTAACACGCGGCTAAAACAAAACTACAAGTCCGATCCGGCTGAAAATCGACAGTAGCTGTCTACGAGAATGTACAACACGAAAATAAATTACTCTTGCCATACTTGCGCCATCAGACGGTAAGGCTAAGTTCTTATTGGACTACCCTCGTATTAAGAATTATGCATATGCATAAACTATCCATATTCAGAGAAGGCGATCTCGTTCTCAAATAATGTAAAAAAACAATATCCCAGCGAGCAATCCCGCCCTCAAATTATGTGAGCAACACACAGATCAATTCAGATTTTGTGCACATGAATTTAGTCTTAAGTTGATATCCGAATAAAGAATTTAAAAAAAATTCTTCGTCAAATTTTTCTCCTAATCGTTGTCCTTATTCAACTGACGGGACATTTATTAGATTCAATAAAAATAACAACTATTTAACTATATATACATATATATATCATACATATCTTTGGTCTGTACGATTCTATAGTACAGGTCATGCAGTTGGAGCCATTAATGGAGTTCAACAAGATTGCATTGAATCTGTGGAAGAGAGTTATTTTTTCCCATACAGCGCCAGTTTTGATACATAGCATGCGGTGCGTGATACATTGCTTGAAAGCTACTCATTGTTCTCTGCACAGTCAATTTCATGTGACAAATTTTGAAATTTTGAAAGAAGTAAAAAAAAATTGGTTATTCATTTCCTAACATTTCAATTGGAAACCATCAAATTATTTATGTGTATTGTGAAAATTTTAATTCATTTTCAACAGCAGGCATTTGTCTTTAAGGTGGTAAGTTGAACTGTGTAAATTATGGGGATCGTGCATTTAAGGTTAAATTCACCACTCTGTCTATAGTCCAAAATGCCTAGAGACGACGTGCGAACATCCGCTGCCGCACAAGACATGCAAGACAGCAACATGTGTATTCACAGAACTTAAGCGAAGAAAGACAAAGTATAATAAGAAAAAAATTCCCGATTGAGACAACGCGCGAGCACACGAAGATCATTGACATCATACAATACGGCAGGAAAATGAAATCTTCTAAAGATACCACCTACTGTCTGTAGATGGCATGCACGATTCATAATCTTCCAAATAAAGTTATGCCTACGTACTAAACAAAAACCTCCGCTCTCTCTCCAGTCCTTGAGCTCACCGGGACTGATAGTCAAGGTATTTCATCGGTGAGCAGGATGTGATGTCAAATCGCACTCCCTCTCCAAATGCGTTGTACTGCAGCGTGACGCTTCCTTGACTCTTTAGCCGCGTTTTACGGCACGCCTAGCGCGCTGTGGCAGGATTCTTGCCCCGCCACCACACTCCTCATCCATCATTCCTGTTGGCCGTCTCGTCCGTTCGGACACGCTTCATCATGTTGACGATGATCTCGTGTGCCCCCTCCCAGACTACTTTGTACGCCATCATAGCAGAAATCAAGCGCCTCGTGCTGAGAGGTGCCCCAGCGAGCGACTCTAGCTGGGCCTTCTCCACGACGAACCTGGTACAGTGCAGAAGAATGTGTTCTGCTGTTTTCACAGCGTCTGTGCAATAGAGACACTGGGCTGTATCCACGTGGTGGAACCTAAATAGGTACCCTCGGAAACTTCCATGTTCCGTGAGGAACTGGGTCATGTGGTAGTCCACCACTTTGTGCTCACACTCTGCCCATTCCGTTAGGTTAGGCATAAGCTGGTACGTCCATCGCCCTCGTTGCGACTCTTGCCACCTGTTCTACCAGACTCCTCGAATCCACTTTCTAACCTCTGTCTGGGTAACCCCTTATCGCGCTAGGTATTGGTCCTTTATCTCCAGGTCAATGGGCGTAATGCCTGAAAGGGCGTGCGCCGCGACATCCGATATGGTTCTAAAGCCTCTGATGAGTCTGACAGCCATTGTCCGTAATACTGCACGCGCACTATCCAACTAGGATACTTTGTTGGTAACACAACACCAGAGACATAGGGGCAGCGTAAAGCAGTGTTGCCTGCCGCCACAAGCCGTCTCCCACGTCTGGGTCCTCCCACGTTGGGCATGATTCTTGCCAGGACTGCAGCTGTCATTGTAGCTTTTTTGCTGGCATACATTGCGTGGTCCTTAAAAGAGAGCCTTCGGTCTATTAGGACTCCCAGATACTTCAGCGTTCCTGATGAAACGATTTCGCTTGGTATGACAATATGATCCCACTGCGATCTATCGTGATGATAAAAATTTAGACATTGGACCAATGACGACTATAAGCCGATATTGCAATGCGTTAAAGTTCAAAAGAGAAACGGATGGATTGTGCTGGGCAAGTGGAAAAGTCAAACTGGATCCATTACTTACATCACCACAACCACTGAAACCATTGTTCGATGGAAGTGATCCTGTTTCCAGCCATTTTCTTCTACACATTCTTGATCTACACATTCATGATTCTACACATCCAATTTCTGCAAATATATTTATATATCAAATTATCAAATTAATTTGTTTAAAGGTACTGTTTAAAAATAGCTTCATAGCGGCCTCTGCCAACATGCAGACCTTGCCGGCTACATAAGAGCTTCCGGTCAAACGCTGTGTCAGCAATTTGGGCGGAGCTGGTCATCGGACGATCGGTCTTAGCCGTCGTCCGGTTAACTTAGCTACTCCTCCCTCAGAATTAAGGCCGCCCTCGGCCAACCCTATAGGGGCGCAGCCAATTGCACCTGCAATTAGCGCCATCTGGCTAATTTGGTAGCCGCAGACGTCCTCTTCGAATCTCTTAATTTGCTTCAGATTGATCTCACTCAAGCTGTGAAAATATGGGAGGCTCAAGATTTCGTGCTTCATCGTAATTTTCAGGACGGGTGAGCTAGCTATTACAGGTGCTCTCTTCTGGACTACGTCATAGTTGATAACCGTAATCCCATTGACCGTAGCACTCTCTATGAATGTTATAAGGTGCGTGCTCTCAAGGTGGATGATTTTTCCGTTATCCACACGCACAAATGTTGCTCTGTCATTGATGACGATGATTCCTTCGTCAACGTAGGTGATCGGATGTAAATCCCTCTGCTGTTTTTGCGACTCCAGCGTGGAGTTCATGAGCACACGAGCACATTATCCAGCAGTTTATGACGGTGCGTATTTCTCCATTGCATTCCGCCACTACATTATCCTCTAACCTTAACACCGTATCATGGTGTACCACAGGAAGAATGGTGATCTTATTGCAGGCTATTTTCACTCTGGGGAATCTTAGTCAGAAAGTGCAAAATGTTAGGGGACTGCAAAACTTTCAAGGACGCTATGGACAAAATGTCCCTTATGGGGGTATCGGTGGGCTCCTCAACCCAAACACTCTCCAAATCTGCATGGTCCACAATATTCTCTCTAACTATGTGATTTTTAGCAAGGGTAATGGGAAGCATGATATTCTGCAATTCCATGATAATGATCCTGTTACGATATATTAATATCTCGTACAAGTGCCCTAAATCTACTTGTTTATTTTTTTAAACTTTCAAAATCGAATTGACCGTATAGTTTTTTTTTTTTTTTTTTTAACTTTCTTATTTTGTATTCTATAAAATCTATCCGAGTGGACAATCATTAAATGGCTTGGGGGTGACATTGACTTAAAGTACGTGCATGGAATGTGTTCACACTATAAACTTGTGCGTACATTTAATGAGTTCAATTCGGGTGTTTGAATCTAACTGACTCGCTTCTGCGAGGGCTTCGCCTTTTAATCATTTTTAAATAGGTTCTTATCATTTAATTATATCATGCAGCGCTTGTAAGACGCCGCAGTCTGCGTTTGTAAATGCAGCCGAGTTTTATTCTTAAATCTATGTTTGAGGCCTATGACCGCGCTAATCACCTCCCGCGTGGTCACATCTCTTGACACTTCGGCAATAGGCCGCTGCAATCGTACTTATCTGTAGTTGCCACTCATGCTGTCCAGTGACATGTTTATTGCAGCCCATAAATAGAATATATTTATAGTTTGCCTACTTATCATGTCTAAACACATATTTAGACATTCTCCGGGGGGGCCAGTAGTCGTCTCTCATTTATGCATTGACTCCGTTATAGATGGCGTTGCAGCTCCAGTTGGTTTTGCTTCGCTAACAGGAAGTTGACAGATCTTGTTTAGCGATCTTTTTACTTCCCCATCGTTTGTTTTAATCGTGAATACCCGGACTTTATCATCTTGTCCTTTAGTCGTACTAATGATTCTTCCCATTGGCCATCTTGCAGAGTGAGTGTTCTCATGTTTTATAAGAACCAGCTGTCCCTCCTTCAGATTTGGCTTTTCTTGGCGCCATTTGGTTCGCTGTTGCAATGACACCAGATACTCGTCCTTCCATTTCTTCCAAAATCACCTCTGATGCGTTGAATAAGCTTCCATCTATCCAAAGAGCTGATTGTCTTACTTTCGTCAAAATGTTCAGGAGCTCCAATTAGAGGTCTTCCCACCAGAAAATGACCCGGCGTTATGTCCTCACCATCGTTTTCGCTTCTTACAGTGACCGATGGACGCGAGTTTAGCACTGCTTCGATTTGACAAAGCAGCGATGCAAATTCTTCATATGTAAAGCTGTTTTCACCAATAACTCGTTTAAGGTGATGCTTCACTGATTTTACACCGGCTTCCCATAAACCTCCCATGTGGGGGCTTCCCGGGGGAATAAAGTGCTACTTGATGCCTTCTTTTTCCAGTGTAGGTGCTAACTCATTATTGTTTTTAATGGCAGCTACAAATTCTTTGTCCAATACTCTTGAAGCTCCCACGAAGTTTGATAAATTATCTGAGTATAGGTTCTCACTCTTGCCTCGTCTTGCAAAGAACCGTCGAAGAGCCTCCAGGAATTTGTCTGACGAAAGGTCGCTAACAGCTTCCAGATGTATCGCTTTTGTTGCCATACAAACAAATACACAAATGTATCCTTTATACGTTTTTTGACCTCTTCCCTTTGAGCAGCGAATCTGGAACGGTCCGGCGTAGTCGATTCCAGTATTTTGAAACGAGTAATCAGCCGTTACTCGATAAACTGGTAAATTTCCCATCAGTTGACTGGACATCTCTTGCTTTTATCGTATGCATACAATTCATTCCCTTAAATATTTCTTTAAGGAATTTTGTATGCCAAATATCCAGAACTCTCTCTGAATATAAGTTCTCATAATGTTAATTCCGCCATGCAGAGTTTTTTTATGAGCATCCTTTGCAGTTAACCAAGTCAAATGTGACTTATCCAGTATAATTGGATGTTTTACATTATAGGGTATCATTGCGTTTTGTAGTCGTCCACCAACTCGAAGTACGCCATCACTATCCAAAAACGGATTTAGCGCTTGTAACTTACTTTTTGGGTCTAATGGTCTTTTGTTTTTGAGTAGTCTGACTTCGTGTCCAAAATCCAGCTGTTGTTGTATCCTTACCACGGCAATCTTCCCTAGATTTAATTCCTCCACTGTAAGATGTGAAGGCTGTTGCGATTTTCCTCTCAGCTTTGTTATGAAGCGTAATACATACGCCATTACTTTAAGAAGTTTGTCGATCGATGAATACTTCGATAAAAGATGATTTTGGAGATATTCGGATTTTATCAATGTGGGTACCACAACAATTTCCGATTCCTTTTAAATGAGCCAGTGTTGTGCATCCATAGCTAACCAAATCGGCCCTCTCCACCAAATTTCACAGATTTTAAGAGATTGCGGTGATATTCCTCTTGAAGCCACGTCTGCTGGATTTTCTTCCGATTTAACGTAATTCCATTTGACATTGGGAATTAGTTTATTGATTTCTTCAACTCTAGTTCTGACGAACTTATCTTTGCTGCGCTTGTTCTGTATCCAAGCAATAGTAATTTACGAATCACTCCATGCATGCGTTGTGATCTCGTTGCTCCATATAGCATGCACCTTAGCTAATAACTTTGCTAATAAATGCGCAGCACATAATTCCAACTTCGGAATTGTTTTCCTGTTTTTTATAGGATTTACTTTGCTTTTTGCTGCTAGCACAGCTGCATATGCTTTCTCTGATGCATCGCAGAATCCATGTAGCTCCATAATACCTTTGGAGCATCCAGTCCAGCGTGAAATGCTAATTTCTTCTAAATATGATAGACTTTTAGCATATTCCATCCACCAGTTAACTAAGTTGGATTCCAATCCAACGTCCCAAGTCATCGGTAACTTCCACAGTTCCTGAATGAAACATATGCCTTGAATCGTTACAGGTGCCAACCATCCTAGTGGGTCGAAAATTCTGGACAACTGTGATAACACTAACCACTTTGTTGTGCGTGTTAGCATTGGGTTTTCTGCCGAAAACGTAAATGTATCCTTCTTCGGATCCCATTGAAGTCCTAAGGTTTTGATCGATTCATTCTCCTCAATGCAGTTTTTCTCCGTAGCACCGTCGTCCTGAATGTCGGCTAAAATACGTTTGTCATTTGCAACCCATTTTCGCAGATGCATGCCGGCCTTCTGCATCACTTGTCTCAATTTCCTTTGAAGTTCATAGCACTCGTTGATTGTGTCTCCAACAGTTATGAGGTCATTCATATAAAAAGCGTCTCTAATTGTTTCTGCTAAGACGCTATCCTCTTGGCAAAAGCGATCTGCCAACTCTCGTAGACATCGGACTGCTAAGAAAGGTGCTGCCGATGTGCCATAAGTTACGGTTGTTAACTTAAACTCACTGATCGGCAATTTTGGATCATCCCTCCATAGGATATATTGGTATTCTTGGTATTTCTCAGCAACCTTTATTTGGCGATACATTTTTTCAATGTCAGCTACAACAACATATTGCCACTTGCGCCATTTAATTGTAATATCGAATATATCCTTTTGAATCTTAGGACCAGCTATAATAACGTCACGAAGGCTTAGTCCATTTGTCGTCTTTGCGGATGCGTCGAAAACTACTCGTAGCTTCGTAGTTAAGCTTCCAGGCCTGATGATTGCTTGATGGGGTAAATAGTATTTATCTTGACCCGTTGTCTTTACAGATTCCATATGTCCCATCTTAAGGTATTCTTTCATGAATTCGTTGTATGCAGCCCAGTTCTTTGGGTTTCTTTGAAACTTCTTTTCCATTTGCATAAGGCTTGCCATTGACTGTTTGCGAGAGTCTCCCAGTGGAATGCAATTGAAACCACAAATCTGCCTTCCTCGTTGATGAAAGTTGTTTCTTGAATTTTCTTTCGCATTCTGCATTGTCTATAATCGTCTCATCGGCTTCATCTTCCAATTCCCAAAAGCGTTCCAGGTCCTTTAGATTTATTTTTGTAGTGGCACTTATAATTTTTTGCTTTGCTTCTCGAGTTATATTTCCGGACACAATCCATCCAAATCTGGTTTTTTGTCCTAAGATTCCATTCACGGTTTTTATTTTCTCCATCATAATCAGGGAAAATAGATCCACACCTATCACCATGTCAATTCTGCTTGGCTCGTTGAATCATGGATCTGCTAGCCTTCCACTCTTTGTTGATATCAATATCAAAGTTTTTGCTGGGAAGGGCTCTATGGAGTGTTGGTAAAACCAATGCTTCCGTTGATGTTTTAAAACTGCTTGGAGTTTTTGTTTTGATCGTCAGGTGGACGCTATTTTTTGATAATTGAGTAGTCTGGGAGATACCTTCGACCTCTATAGTACTCCTTACTCTGGGAATCCTTTATATTTGTGCTGCCTCCTCTGAAATCAACGTCTTCTGGGATACACCGTCAATAAGCGCCCTCAACTCGTTGTAACCTCCAGCTTTGTTTTTAACTAAAACAACAGCTGTAGCCAATAGTGTGTCTTGGCCTTGCTTGAGGCTATTGCTGTTGATACTGCGTTTTGTGTCATCACGAAGAAGGCTGTTGTGTCCTTTGGAGCATCGATTGCATGTAATTTCCTTTCTCCAGCATTATGTTTTCCAAAGCATCTAAAGCACATGCTGTTGTTTTGAACGAATTCTTTTCTTTTTTCGATTGATTGTGCTTTGAATTTGAGACACTTTATCATATCGTGGCCATCCTTAGAGCAAAAGGCACACGATTTAACTTTCACTTTTCTTGTAGCAACCTGAGCGGTATTTTTGGTAATGGCATTTACTGAGTTGTATTGTTGCTCAATAAACTCCAGTACGTCTTGTAAGGACTGTATAGCTCTTGCCTTTTTTACATGCTGTTCATACAGCTGCAAGGCTTCTGGCGAAAATTTCCGCAGTAGAATTTCTGCTAAAATTACGTTAGCAGAGCTTTCTATTTTTCCTTTTTCCTTTATGATGAATATGCTCTCGGTCGCAGTATTTCAAAACTTCCTTAAATTTTTCTCATCATGGGGCAGCAAGCACTCCAGTTCCATTAATTTGTTGAAGTGTTGGGAGAATATTTTTCTGCTATTCTCATAGCGTTTGCAGATAAGCTCCCATGCTGCTGTATAGCTAGCCGTTGATCCCGTTATCAAATGGCTAACCACCATTTGAGCTTCTCCTTTTAAACAGGCTCTTAAATATCCCAGCTTCCTTGTGTTGCTGAGATCCTTCCTGCTGTCTATTAGCTCGGAGAACAGCTCGTAAAATGTTGGCCATTCCTTTGCATTTCCATTGAACGTTGGAAGTTCCACTTTTGGGAGTTCTGGCACGTCGTAGTTGGAAATTTTGAACTGTTCCAACTTCATTTGAAGTACCATCTCTAGTGCGGTAACTTCAGATTGCAGAATGTCTGCCTCATCTTGATCAAAGGCAGTTGTGTCATACTTGTGTTCAAGCAGTTTCAGTGTGTCCGTCACGTTGGACCAATGACTTTTCATCATTGGCAGCTGCTTGACTAGTTCAATAACACGTGAACTATCTAGGGTTTCGTAGATTAGGCTCATCTGTTTCCTCACCCTGTCCGCTCTTCTATCCACCAGTTGAACCAGATTATCAACTGGACTGGAGCTCCGAGCTGATGCGGTATCAGATAATTTTGATCCGCTTGGTAGATTTATCTCTTTAAGTGTTTCTACCTTTAATTGTGACTCCTTGTAGGCCTTGATAGCATCCATAGTTTTAATAAATATTTTATCATTAAAATATTGATGATCGCCAACTCCCAATTTTACCAGCGCATTGTTGTTAGTAGTAAATCGGACCACCAATACTTCTATTGCTGGTATAGATGCATTTTCCTTGATGGCTTGCAGTATTTTGTTCTGCAGCTCTCCTTGGTCTTGCATCAATTTCACAGATCTTTCCGACAACATCTTGGGAAAACAATCACTTAGACTTTTTTGTGCTTTCTGCTTGTATTCTTTGGCGTGATCCGTTCGAGGATTTTTTGATTGGTCGCCCAGTTGACCTAGCTGTGCCTCGACTCACAGCTGATTGATCAGCCAAAGAAAAGCAAGAACACAATGTTTCACCTTATAGTCCTAGTACTTTAAGGCGTGGTCTCTTATTCTGTGTTTCTTACCACTGGTGGGGGAAAACAACAGAATTTCTCGAAGGACCAAAATGTTCACACTATAAACTTGTGCGTACATTTAATGAGTTCAATTCGGGTATTTGAATCTAACTGACTCGCTACTGCGAGGGCTTCGCCTTTTATTCACTTTTACATAGGTTCTTATCATCTAATTATATCATGCAGCGCTTGTAAGACGCCGCAGTCTGCGTTTGTAAATGCAGCCGAGTTTTATCCTTAAATCTATGTTTGAGGCCTATGACCGCGCTAATCACCTCCCGCGTGGTCACATCTCTTGACACTTCGGCAATAGGCCGCTGAAATCGTACTTATCTGTAGTTGCCACTCATGCTGTCCAGTAACATGTTTATTGCAGCCCATAAATAGAATATATTTATAGTTTGCCTACTTATCATGTCTAACACACATATTTAGACAGAATGTATATTTAATGAGGTTGACTTAGGTGTCTATTGATGGGGGAGATCAAGCGGGTGTTTCCTTTTCAGGCGTCTTCTGGATTGCCTATTATCTAGGAGGTTGATGGAAAGTTGGTTGGGGTGGTTGTCCAGTGTATTTATGTATCTTTCGCTGAGACGGGTGATCTCCTCTGCTACCCATGGAATTCCAAGCTCTTAACGGATTATTGAGTTTTCGTGGTACGGATGAGCGTTAGAAACTGTTCTCAGGCATTTATTCTGAAACCGCTGGATTCTGATACGGTTAGAACAGGTTTCCGTGCCCCACAACTGTATCCCATATGTCCAGATTGGCTTCAGCACTACTTTGTAAATAAGCAGTTTGAGTTTTTCTTTGAGCTTGGATCTTCTTCCCAGGAGCCGATGCAGTTGCTTAAGTCGTAGGTTGGCCTGGTTGCGCTTGTTGACCAGGTGAGGGCGCCATGTGAGCCTGCGGTCCAGGGTCACCCCTAGATATTTGGGAGTGTTATTCATAGGAATGGTTTCCCCGTTGATTGTGACGGGGGGGGGGGCAATCCTCCCTGCGTAGTGCGAAGGTTGTGTGGGAGTATTCCTCCGCGTTAACCACGATGTTCCATCGTTTCAGCCATGGATCGAGAGCATCCAGTTGTCTCTGTACGATGGCTGATGTTCCCTAGGGATCTGTGGCGGAGGCTAGGAAGGCGGTGTCATCGGCATATGTGGCTACTGTGCGGTTCCGGGAGGGGGTGATGGGGAGGTCCGCTGTGTAGAGTGTGTATAAGATGGGTCCAAGAACACTGCCTTGAGGTACTCCTACTCTTATAGGCCTAGGCGTGCTGATTGATGATCCGCACCTCACTCGGACTCTGTCAAACGCCTGTTTGACATCCAGCATAACGGCGCAGCAGTACCTCTTCTTTTCGAAGGCCTCAAGTATGCTTTCAACAAGCCGGTGGCATTGCTCAGGTGTTCCATGGTAGCGTCTGAAGACAAACTGGTGATCAGGGATCAGTCCGGCCTCGTCCAGTACTGGCAGTACTCTACGCAAAAATACTCTTTCAAGTATTTTAGAGAGGATTGCCAGCAAACTAAATGGACGATACGAGGCTAGATTGGCTTCAGGTTTCCCAGGCTAGAGGAGGACAATTACTTTCGCTCGCTTCCACTCTTTAGGAAAGTACCCTTGACGGAGGCAGCTTTTGAATATGTTGGCC
This sequence comes from Drosophila merina, assembly GCA_035047645.1. NCBI lineage: Eukaryota > Metazoa > Arthropoda > Insecta > Diptera > Drosophilidae > Drosophila > Drosophila merina. The sequence continues at coordinate 80,508 of JAWNPH010000051.1, read as the reverse complement.
AGCCATTGGGAACAGATTATGGGCAACATTTTCAGTGCTGTTTCATCGATTCGGTCACTTGTGGTGACTTGCCATTTTTTAAGGAGGCGATGTCCTGTGCAATCTCCTCTGGTTCGACGGGTTGTATTGGCGGGCCAGGAGCAATTGGGTTGTCTACGAACCTTATGGTTGCAGCTTTCTCTTCGCCAGTGCATCTGTCGAACAGTGAGAATGCACTATGTAGATAGTCAGCAAAGGCTTCTGCTCTTTCGACCTCAGTCCGACACCAGGAACCGTCCACTTTTCGCACGGGTGATCTTCTTCGCAGGTCTTTTTATGTGCCTCGTGACATTCCACAGATTGTGTTGCGGGTCTCCAGGTTTCAGCTCCTAAAGGAATCTATGAAACGAGTCCTGCCGTAGGATGGATAGCTTGTCCTTCAGATCTTTGGTGGCACGATTAAGTGCTGTCTTGCCCCTGGGGTAGCGCGAGGAAAACCAGACTCTTCTGAGGCGCCTTTTTTCGGCCACGAGGGCCGCGATTTCCGGAGACCACAAGTGCACTTCTTTTTCAGGTATTCTCGGGGTAGTCGGAGGAGGTGGATTCGAAAACTCAGCGGAATTGTGCATCTTTTTGGTTAGTTTTTCTATGGCCGCATCTATGTTGCTTGGTGTGGAAAGAGGGGGATCTGGGTTCAGGAAGGAAAGCATCTAGAACGTAAACTTGGCGGCATCTGTGTGTTTCCCGGTGAGTCTTGTGGGCGAGGTTTTTCGGAGGACGGTGGTGTTTATGAGCAAGTTTACTGCGCTGTGGTCGGATAGCAGTTTATCATAGCTTAAGCATGTTATCTTAGAGCGTCCTATGCCCTTGGAGACGGCGAAGTCCAGCAGATCCGGCTGCTTTGAAGGGTCGGTAGGCCAGTGTGTGGGTTCTCCAGTGGAATGACAGTCCAGACTCTTCCGCCGCAGGTACTTATAGAGATTTATGCCTTTGGGGTTGTTTGTGCGGGACCCCCATCAGGACTGTTTGGCGTTAAAGTCTCCGGCTGCTAAAAAGCCAGGTCCAAGGGATTCGAAGAAGTCCTGAAGGTGGGTCTTGGTTATCGAATGTCTGGGTGGGATGTAAGCCGCACCAAGGGTGATATCTCCCTGAGGGCTGGTAATCCTGGTCGCGGCGCACTGTGCCCATTCCTCCTGAAACGCGGGAAGTTCCGTGTGCTGAATGCCACTCCTGATGAGCTCCTCCGCGTGCTCTGCCAGATGGATGGTTGGCGTGTATCAGTTCGTACCCGCTGATTTCGAAGTAGAATCTGGGACAAAAGGGGGATTTCGAAACTAGAAGAACATCGATATTGTCTGTTTTGATGAGGTGCTTTACCTCGGCTTTGCTCCTCTTCAGGCCCTTTGCATTCCGAAAAACTATGTTTAGACTTATTTGCATTATTTCCTGTTGAGGAGGGGAGCTATTAACTCCAGCATCTGGGAGTCTATCTGCGAGAAAAACATTTCCATCCTCTCAATCGTTACTTCCAAGCGGGCAAGCATCGTTTCAAACTGGTTGGGTTGTGGGGCTTCGGGAGTGGTTTGAGGGGTTTGTTGTGGATTCGTTGGCTGTGTCACTTGGTTTCCTTGAAGTGCGTTCCTGTAACTCATACCATTGATGATGGTTGGTATTTGGATGGGAGGTGGTTTGTTGCTACTCCAAACGGGTCTGGCTATAGGAGATTGCTGGCCTTTGCCTTTTTGTAGGCAGCGCATCCTCTGAACGACGTGATCAGCTTGTCAATGTAAACAGCATGCTTTTTCGTCATCTTTTTCGGTGCATGACCTGGAGTCGTGAGGACCACCACATTTCACGCACCGATGTTCCAGGAAGCAGTAGTGGCTAGGTGTGTCCGAACCCTTGGCATCTGAAACATTGTGGGACATTGTTGAACTTCAGTGGGGCTCTACGGTGACGACTGACAAATCCTCTTTATTTTGAAAGCCTCTGTGTTGTTGCTCCCTAGTTCGAGATTAACAAAAAAGATCCCCAGTTTTTTCTTGCCAACGGGATTGTGCAGATCCCTCACAGTATGGCCGTATTTGTGGAGTTCTTCTTTGATTTCAGTCTGGTCCGTTGAGTGTTGAAGTCCCTTGATGACCGCCCTGTACGCTCTCTCGTCCTTTGGTTGGAAGGTGCGGTGCCTTTTGTTATGTGCCACGAAATGCTGGCGTCATGCTGTGTAGTACTCCTTGTCTGGCATCATTACGCGTACGTTGTTGTTTCTCTCCGTATTATACGAGAAATTCTTTTTGGTTCCGACTAGAGTCGTTATCGACTTGACAAGCGCGGTAATGTCGGACACGTCTGGGATGTAGATCGGGGGAGGCTTGAGGGTCTTCGGAGTTGGGTTCAGTTCACTGCTGTTTTGGTTGCCACTGCCTCTGCAGCAGGTTTGGGTTCGTTATGTTCGTCGTCATCTTCTTTGCTTGAGAGGAGGGCAAAGGAGTTGTTTGCCAGCTTGCTATGCAGGGCTGCACTGGTGCTAGGCTTAATGTCAGGCTCCTCTCCTTGCTTTTACGCGCGGGCTTAGGCTTTATCTCCCCAGGCTCCGAGTAAGAAGAACTCGAGATTGAGTCGCTGCTCGAGCTGCACTTCCTTGCTTTGAAAGCCTTCCTGCAGGGCGTTGTTTTTCCTAGCTTGATGGTCCGCGCGGGGGCTTGCCAATCCATGCTCTAGGTTGTGGACGATTGAGCGGGGGGAGGGGAAACTGGGATCCGTTGGCCGGTATGCCAACCGCACTTTGCTTCTGCTGAGTTGTACATAGCTTAGACAGAGAGAGAATTTGGTAGGCAGCAGATGACACTCACTCTGGAATGTGCGTTAGAGTTGGTAGCAGACCGTTAGGCTCCCAGGTTGAACCAATCAGACGCTATGTGACAGTTTCAGAATAGTGGGAGTGAAAGCACGATAAGAAACTTGCTGTCGATCCGCAGGTACGTCTGCACTCTGTCTATCCTCTGCTTACATTTGGCTTTCGCAGATATCGGTTACATATCTCCACAATTTCATATTATCGTCACAGGTAGCTGTAGTATTAGAAACTTCGACGTTTGCTGCTTTCTTTACTTCGTAGCGTTCGTTCCGTTTTATGTTAGTGACTTCATACGTTCCCAAAAATTCGGAAGCTAGCTTGCGACCGGCAACATATTGAGTTCTTTTAATCACATCCAGATTCCAAACTTTGTAACCGAGCTCCTTTCTGTGCTCCTTTCTGTGCATGCTTTATGTTGTACCATATTGTGCTTTACTTTTGGCGCTCATCATTAAAGCTTGCAACCATTTCCTCGTGCAAATACTTACTCCATGTGGTCTTCGACTTTATTATTCATTTTTTGCCAAACAAAACTTAAAAAGGTGATGTTTTTGTCGTTGAACTTACGTTTGAATTGATTGCTCTCTGAACTTTTGGTACATAAGATTGAAGATGTTAAGATTGAAAAAAAATAGATCGATTAAGGCGCTCTATTTGACCGTTGCCTTGGCCACTTCTGTAGTTGAGCGTGCGTGTTCAACATTGTGTTCCTTCGGGAATTCGGTAAATGCAGCTGACGTGACCGCGGATCCTCTATCGCTGACAATGCGTTTTGGAAATCCAAATACATTAGACCAATTTTGCAGCTTTTCAATTACTTCTTGTTTAGTAAATTTAGTGGGAAAAAACCACAAATTTTGAGAAGGCATCGACCACTGCATTTATCTATGCAGTATAACAAGCCTTCATTTTTTCTCAACTTGTTGCTTATGCTACATTTTACGCAATTAGCAACGAATTTGTCGACTTTACTCTTTAAATGCGGGATTCAATACTACTGCTGGATGGAGTGTATGATATTTTGTGCTGCAAAATCACCAACTTGGTGTGCTTCTTGTGTAACGTCTTTTTCCATAGCTTTCGGAACTACTTACAGTTAATTTTTCTTTTTTTAATTTAAAGAGAAATCCCCCGTTCAGCATGTAATGTATTTCCGTAACAGCTCTTATGTGTTCATCATTCAGTTGTGCCTTTTCCAGATGCGTTGAAATCCGTGTGTTAACGACGTAGTAGGCTTGTGGGTTGCGCCTGAGATAATCGACATTTTTCATTCTATCAGCTGAAGGGTGCTTCACATTGAATTTAAAATCTTACAAGTGATTGCCTAAAAGGTAATGGCGAAACTTTTTCAAAGCAAGATAAGCTGCCCCCACCTCGAAAATGTAGCTATACCTCTTATAGTCTCCATCTGAAGCCTTTTTGCTCCAGAAATAAACCGGGTGCAATTTCCCATCAATGAATTGCAGCAGCATTGCTCCGAAGCCGTAGCATCTGTATGTACCTCTGGTTGATCCTGCCGATCATAAAGCTGCACTACTGGTTCGCAAACAAGAGCCTGCTTTAGCTGCTGTATGAAATGCTTTTCTACCGGACCAATTGAAAATTCGACTCCTTTCTTTAAAAGATTAGTTAGTGGTCGAGCCATATGAGCATACTTCGGAATAAACATTCTAAAGAATCCTGTCAATCCAAGAAAAACTTAGTCGGGTTTGTTATTCTGTGGCTCTGCAAAACGACGGACAGCAGTAGTTTTTTCCTGGCCATATATTGACATTTTTAACAGTGTAACCTAGGAAACTTATGCGAGATTGAAGAAAATTGCACTTTTCATACCGTTTCATACCGTTGCCGTTTCATACATTCATCTGGAGGTCTGGCATAAATAATGATGTTATCCATATAAAGCTGCATGACGTCTGTGTTGACGTCTGAGTTCTTAAAGCCGAACGGTGCTTTGTTGAGCTCAAGGAGTCTTTCGTTGGTGACGAACGCTGTATAATTTCTCCTTTCTTCTTACACTGTGCGTGAAAGAACATTCTCAAGATAATGGTGAAATAACTGACAATTTGGAGTTTCTCCAAGACCTAGTACCATCTTGTTAAGTCTATTGTAATCAACGAAAACTCTAAGCGTCCCATCTTGTTTTTTGACGACTCTGCTTGCCACATTCGAGGTTGACTTTTGCACTATACCTTGCTCACACTAATCGTCTACTTTCTTCTTGACTGCATCTGACTCCTCAACAGAAAGACGACTTGGTGAATGACAAAATGGTCTTACAAAGCTATCGGGAACGGTCTTTCAGGTGACTGGACACTGCTTAACGTCATCTGTTTTAGTCTGCCTGCTGATTTGTTTTAGCTCCTCTGTACTCTGCATCGAAGTTCGACAACCCTTTAAACATTACGACTATACTCATCGGCTGGTTTTTGATCCTCAAGGCTTTCAAAAATGTAGCCATGCGCATCGATAATTTTGGCGAAATTTCTTTAGGAAGTCATGTCCCAACAGAACAACGAAGTCGATCTTAAAGCTCGGCACAACCAAACACTTCTGCTTTTTCTGGATCTCATCCAGCTTTATTTCGGCAACAAAAACTCCCATTTTGTTGTTCTTATGTTACCTAGACCACGCAACACTGATGAACTTGCAATAAATGTCAATATCGGGTATGTTCTTTGCTTAAATTCAAAGCATTTCACCGCAGCTGTGCAATCTTTTCTTTTATGTTCAGCGAAACTATAATTAAAGCAACGTTTTTATGTTTTTAAGCTGCTTTTGTTTATTTTGATTATACTCGTTTAAATTAAGTCATTAAAAATATCAGATTCTTTCTTCAGATTTTTGTATGTTTTGCATCGGTACATTGCGCATTTGTTCTCGCACTTCCGCGATCTTTACGTTACCAGCTGATGCAAACTTCTTCATAACGAGAATGTACTCATGAAATGTCTCGTTTTTTCTTTTTTCTCTTCTATAACCGCTGATGCGCATCTGCACTATTTAAGCGACATTCAAACTCCTCCATTAACTCATTTTTTAACTCAAAATAGTCACAAGATTTTTCCTCTGCTTACATATATATATATATACATATATATGAGCTAATCAGCTATAATGTAGTCCCGATATCCAAGCCCAATAAAACTGCACAGAATAAAAAACAGTCAAGAACCGGAGAGCCGTTTAGGAACGGTTTTTTGATCTTAAAAGTATGTGGATTGTACAAAAAAATACTAATTTTACGTAATCAGGTTGCCTTAAAAAAACACCGTACCATGTACGCACTATTGCGTCGTCAACACTTCGCGTCTTATGCCCTTCAACAATGATTTCGCGATTAACTTCAAAAAAAATTTGATCGTAAGGATCGTGGGATCCTCTTTGTCATTTATCCATTCGAGCATTGCGGCTTTGGTCCGAAGACTTATTATTTTATAAAGTCTTTAATATAAAGGTATGATTTACTTTAAGGTCCAAGCTAATAGCACCATGTTAATTTCACAAAAAATTTTCTTTCTCTTAACTTCCAGAAACTCCACTCTTATTAGGCAAAAACACTTATACGTGTCTCTGTATGCAGGCATTGCTTTCATTATCAGCAAGCTCAAATACCTGAAATTAGAGACATTTTGAGTTTTAAAAATAACTTTGTTTCGAAGCTTATATTTAAGAAACATTGCGTTTGGTTAAGGAGACGACTAACAACGTCAAAATACAGGGTGCGGCAGCATAATTTCCTTTTTTCAGAACTCAATAAAAACTATTGTAGGCATCGGAAAATATTTATTTATTTTTATAATGTAGGTACATGTCTAAAGCTTTTTTTGTAAGTTGAAATCAATAAATAGTTATATAAAAAAAAAAAAAAAAATGAAATCTGATAGGTGACGTCCCCCATTCTCCATACATTGCGTAAACCGATTTCTGGCGTTTGTCGTGACTCTTGTTAGCATAGCAGGTGTATGTTGGCCAATTCTTCTTGGATGTTGGTTTTCAAATCTTGTAAGGTTCTTGGACGGTTCACATAAACACGGGATTTCAAAAAACACCATAGAAAAAAAGCACAAGGGGACAGATCGGGAGAGCATGCCGGCCATTCCAAATCGCCTTTAATTGAGATAAGGCGCTCTGAAAGTGTTCCCTCAAAGCAGCCATCCATGCTCTAGAAGTGTGTGCTGTTGCACCGTCTTGTTGGAACCAAGTGGCCCCCAAATCCAACTCTCCTAGCCGTTGGAAAACAGTTCTGTAGCATGTTTACATACCGGTCCGAATTCACTGTCACTGTAACCTCATTTTCCTCAAAAAACCAGGGACCAATAATTCCATCTGAGGAAGTTGCAGACCACACTGTGACCTTTGGTGAATGCAAAGGCCTTTCATGCAATTCTCGAGGGTTGGTGTCAGCCCAGTAGCGCATGTTTTGTTTGTTACCCGACCCACATAAATGAAAATGGGCTTCATCACTAAAAAAAACAATAGCAACCTCGGGAATGACATCAAGAAGAAGCTCACACGCGTTCATCCGAGAATTGAAGTCACGTTCTGAAAGTTCCTGCACTATCGCCATCTTATACGGATGAAATTGAAGATCATCATAAAGAATTCTTCTCACAGAACGACCGGATAGTCCAAGGGCAGATGCGTGTTTGCGCGCAGAACGCCGTGAAGATCGCAATATTGACGCTCTCACTGCTTCAATGTTCTCAGGTGATCTAACGGATCGAGAGAGAGTTTTTCGTTTTGTTGCACTTACAGTTTGCCTGAATGTAGTGACCCATGTAACAATTGATTTGCGGCCTGGGACGGGAGCCAACGGGGCTATATTAAAGCGATTTTGAAATTCACGCTGTGTTGTAATAACCGAACATCCGCTTGAAAAGTAGGCCTCAACGGCAAAGGCACGCTCCTCACTATTCCAACGCATGATGGCGACTAAACCGTGTCGGGACAAAACTTTGCACTAGCCCCTCTTGAACGGGACCACTATTGTTCCGCTATGACATCAACTAACTGAATGGCGTGCATTTTAAAAAAGGAAGTTATGCTGCCGCACCCAGTATAATAAAATTTAAAAGCTCCAAAAACACTCCAAACATAGAAACATATATCGCTATCACGGTACCGTACGTAAGACGATGTGTTCCCTACGTTGCCTGTGTTATGCATCCTTGCGGAAGCTGGTCTTCCCAGGATTCCAGAACCGATTCCGGAAACCATTATGCGACTAACCGTTCGAACACTCGTTTTTAGCACTCGTTACCGATTGTGAAATATGATATATGCGTTTCCAGCTCCATAGAAAATTAGCTCTTTTCTGTGTTCCAAGCCGCCACGAATAATTCACAAAAAGAATGTGTATAAGGCAGCCCACAAAACGGGACTTTAGCCACTTATCTGTTTACCCCCAAGAGCCCATTAGATATATGAAACCTGATATACCGCATTCAACAACAAGTAAAAACAGACTAGTATGATAAATTTTGTCACTGATGTACAAAATATAATAGCCCCCTCTGGCTTTGAGTGCACATGCGTCTCATTTATCAGGCACACTGAAATCACACAGGGACAATGAGAAAGCATCAGGACCTCATTATTTAAATTTAATTCCCCTACTCTAATTCTCGAATACCCCGTAATACCACAATAATACAATATTAAAATTATAAATGAATTTATATGAAAATCTAAAGAGTACATTTTAATCAACATTTTTTTTTTAAGCTAAAAGGGATAAAGAGAGAAAACAAAGAACACGATTCCAATGATTTGATAAACTACCAAAAATATAGTAGGTTAAATATTTTATGCAAAACTTTATTTGTTAAATAGGTAAGTAAGTTAATCATTTGTGCATCGACTTTTTATTTAAATGCTTATTTTAACTATTATGTCAACTAGGCTAACCTTCGTCGACATGACGTCGACAATTCCAAAATTAGCCCAATTGTTAAAATATACATAGAGATGGAGATCGAAAGATTTAAAAACAATAATATTGGTTTTATTGCATTGGTAATTTACTTAAAAATTAAACAATATAAAACATTTTCTTGCATTTCTTTTGCATTGAATCAACACAATTAACAAAATAGGTAAGGACACATACCTTGGCTCTCCCTCTATTGAAACTACTATCTTCGTGAGGTCGCGGTTTTTGTCCAGGCTGTAAATATATAAACATTTTTATAATGGTATACTGCATATAATAAGATAGGAAAACTAATGTAGTTTATGAGCACTTTATAACATTAAAATATTGAGCGTATCCAGATTCCCACTAATAAGAGCATTACTTCTGATGTCACAGTGCATTGCTTCCCCTCTTTCTCGCACACAGATTCCCTCTCTTGCCCTTGTTCGGATCATTCGTTTTTCTCCCCTCCCCCTTTGGCCCCTAATGACTGACATCTTGCCTGCGCAATATTCCGTCACAACTTGTTTATCTCAATAAATTAAGCTTATTAAACTGAATCTTTGGTCATTCATTTTTTTTGGGTTTTTCTAGGTTTTGCCTTAAAGGGTTGAATTAAAAAGACGATTAAAATTGCCTTTAGTTTATAAAAGATTTAGTTTATAAAACTTTTGTTTAATTCGTAAGTAAAAATAAATATAATTTTATTTTACCGAATTTTAATTTTTCAAGTTATTTATGCTGAAGAACACCGACTGATTTAATTTAGGTCTCAAACTGAACTCGACTTATCTGCATTGATTTACGTCAAGCCTCGGTCTCGAGCTTTTTGAATATGGACTTTCGTTTTCTTGACTTTGATTTACCCTTGGATTCAATTGCGTTTGCTCTTGGATACAAGGGCTGTTTGATTTGGTCTTCCGATCTTGTAATCTAATACTTTTGTTTTCGAGTTTGGGGAGTCCGATTCTTATCTGGTATTGACTGGATAGCAAAGGGTAACATAGGGTGTATTGGTTTTATTTATTACATTTAAATAGTGTAGAGTAGTGTAGGGTATATGTGGTATAGATGCTATGTGTGTCCTTATATAGTAGGAATGTGCTAAGTACTCAGGTACTGTGGATATGTCACTCCCCCAACCATTGAATTTGGCCTGTCCTCAAGCAGCTAAATTTGGGTACATCATAATATTTTTTATACCCTTGAAAAAGGGTATTATAATTTTGTCCAGAAATGTGTAACGCATTAAAGGAAGCATCTTCGACCCCACAAAGTATATATATTCTTGATCAGCATCAACAGCCGAGTCGATATAGCCATGTCCGTCTGTCCGTCTGTCCGTCTGTTTCTATGCAAAAAATAGACAGTAGTTTTAAAGCTAGCGTTTTGAAATTTTACCCAGATCATTATTTTTGTTGCACGCAGATCAAGTTTAAGAATCGGTCGGATCGGACCACTATATCATATAGCTGCCATACAAACGACCGAAATGAAAACAAGTCTTTTTATGGAAAACTTTTTTGTTTTCCAACCTTTTGCAACCGAATTCAACATTTATTCTAATGACATAGCCATACATAGTTTGTGAAAGTTTTATCCGGATCGGATCACCATACCATATAGCTGCCATACAAACGACCGATATGAAAACAAGTCTTTGTATGGAAAACTTTGTTGTTTTCAAGGGTATACCATCTTCGGCAAGCCGAAGATAACTTTTCTTACTTGTTTCTGATTGAATTTGTTCGTTTACATTAATATTATGGTTCGTGTGCTATTCGTTTTTCTTAGAATATTTTACAATTAATTTCTTAGGTATATTCTTAAATTTATACGCTAAATACAGGGTCAAGCTAATAATTGTAATGATAAATAAAGTATTTTACATGTGAGTTTATCATCTCTTTAGTTTGCAAATATGCCATAGGCTCTAATTTTGTGACGTTATTGGTGATATAAACGGTCTGTGTGAAATCTGCTAAACTGTTTGAAATTATAAATTCATTAATCTGGGTTGTACAATTTTTAATTTTTATAATATTGTTTCCTGATACTATAATCTTGTTGTTAGTGCAATCTTGATTTATTATTGTCTCTGGTAGATTCCAGGTAATCAGAATATTTGGTTCTATGTAATTTATTTGAAAATTGTTGTGAGTTTTCGTATTTTTTTACACTGAGTTGTTTCCTGTTTAATAATTCCAACTATACATTTGTCAAATATTAACTTTTCTGTTTTTTTGATATACTTGATTATAGAATTTGTCGAATGTATGGTCAGTTAGAATGTATCCATTCTCGTCTGGATAAGGTTTACTTCTTGAAAAATCGGAATTTTTTCCATTTCACTAGGGACATGAGAAATAATTAGGATCTTTTGTGTCTGTCTTAAGCCATGTTGACGTTTTATTCTTTACTCCTCCTCGACTGGTCTGGAAGTATCATATTTGCTCTTATTAATCTTTTTTTGATTTTTAAATTTAGATTTATACTGTACGATTTTCCTGCCTCGATTTGTCTGTTCAAAATGTTTATTATCCACTTGTTCAATGCTGCCTGTTTTCTTAAATGGATTGGTAATTTTGCTTTTTACAAGTGGGGCTTGCCTATATTTTACGTCAACCTCAAAATCATGTCTCTTCTTATTCAGCTGCTCAATTTTGTCGATTTTTTTTTGTTGAACATTAAAATCTGGGCTTCCTTCATATAGAAAGATATCTGCCGGAGATCGTTTAGTAGTTTTATGTGTTGTTTTGTGATTATAGACGTATAAGGTTGTTTCAAATCTTGTGCATCTATCTTTAATGTTCTGTTCACAACCAATGATTCTCAATTTTTTAATTTACGGTCTTATGAAACCTCTCAATATCCGATACGCCATTTTTACTTGTCGTAACAGAAATATTTACGCCCTCGGATTTTAGCCAATTTTGTAAGGCTACGCACATAAATGCTGAATCTTTGTCTGCTTTTATCTCTTGGGGTTTTCCCATGTCATTGAATATCTTCATGATGGCTCTTTTTGCTTCTAGCCAATCTCTACTTTTTACTTCAACTAGTGATGCAAATTTCGAATAGACATCAATACAAGATAAAGAGATTTGATTTCCAGGGAGATAAAAATCTATTACATATTTTTATCTGGCATTCATTATTTCTGGTGTAGTTTCGTATGTTAATTTTGTTTCTCTGTGTTCTGTTTTCGCTACATTACAGATCTCACATTCGTTGATAATGTTTTGCATAAGCTTTTGACTATCCGGGTAGTAGTATTTTTTTTTTAACCAATTAGTAGTTTTTTCTATACCTGGATGTAGAACTTATTTATGCCTCTTTAGGATTAAATCCTTAAATTCCGCATAAGTGAGTATATCAATTAGTTTCTCCGTACATCTCAGCAGTTTCGTGAAATTGTTGTGGCTTATGATTTCGGTAAAAGCCCTTTGGAAAATCAGAAAGTCACTATCATAAGGGAAGAATATTGCGCTTTTCTTTGTGCACACGTATTCCTTAATAATGTTTTTAGCAAGTTCAAGTATCATTTCTTTGTAGGTTATTTTGATTTTTAACTTCTGGAAGAAATGGTTAACACTTGTTGTATCACTATCGCCCTTTTCTATCTCTATTTGTCTAGGGAAAAATTGATTGGTCGCTCAGTTATTGATATGTATGTAGTTCAAATTTTCTTCGGCTGCACTGTGTACCGTTGCATTTGGGCTATCGGCAACCTCACCAAGCATGCCTTCTTAGATTTTTCTGCGGGAAAGAGCATCCGCTACATAATTTTCTTTGCCAGGAAGATATTTAATCTTGTAATCGAATTCATTTAACTTTATTTTCCACCTTTGCAACTTCATGTTTGGTTCCTGGATATCATTAAGCCACACCAAAGGTTTGTGATCACTTAATATTTCAAATGGCCTTTCGAATAGGTATGACCTGAAATATTTTACCGCCCAAACTATAGCTAATAATTCTTTTTCAATAGTAGCATAGTTAATTTCGTGTTCGTTCAGCGTTCTGCTGGCATAACAAAGGTTTATGGTTTTGTGATAGCACTGCACCAATGGCTACGTTAATCGCATCAGTTGTAAGGGAAAAGGATTTTGAAAAATCAGGGTAGATTAAAATCGGATCTGATGTTATCAAAACCTTTAGTCTTTCAAATGACTCGATGTAATCTTTGCATTTGGTATCGATTACCGCACCTTTTTTCAGCTTAAGGGTCATGGGTTTAACTATTTTAGCGAAATTGGGGATGAATTTGCGATTTTTGTTGCTAATTTGTTTAGGTGTTTTAGGTAATGCAAAAATTGCATTCGTTTTATTTGGATTAAGTCTGATGCCATAAGTAGTTACAATATGTCCCAAGAATTCGGTTTCTTTTTTCATGAACTCACATTTTTCTAACTGCAATTTTAAATTGGCATCCCTGAGCATACCAAAGACTTTACTTTTCTTTTTTTTTAACATTCTTATTTTGTATTTAAAATCTTTCTGAGTGGACAATCATTAAATGGTTTGGGGGAGACCTTGACTTAAGGGAGGTACATGGAATGTATTTCTTATGAGGTTGACTTAGGTGTCTATTGGTTGGGGAGGTCAAGCGGGTGCTTCCTTTTCAGGCGTCTTGGGGATTGCCTATTATCTAGGAGGTTGATGGATGGTAGTTGGGGTGGTTGTCCAGTGTATTTATGTATCTTTCGCTGAGACGGGTGATCTCCTCTGCTACCCATCTAATTCCAAGCTCTTTATGGATTATTGAGTTTTCGTGGTACGAATGGGCGTTCGAAACTGTTCTCAGGCATTTATTCTGAAACTGCTGGATTTTGATGCGGTTAGAACAGCTTGCCGTGCCCCACAACTGTATCCCATATGTCCAGATTGGCTTTAGCACTACTTTGTAAATAAGCAGTTTGAATTTTTCTTTGAGCGTGGACCTTCTGCTCAGGAGCCAGTGCAGTTGCTTAAGTCGTAGGTTAGCCTGGTTGCGCTTGTTGATTAGGTGTGGACGCCATGTGAGCCTGCGGTCCAGGGTCACCCCTAGATATTTGGGAGTGTTATTCTTTGGGATGGTTTCCCCGTTAAGTGTGACGGGGGGCATTCTTCCCTGCGTAGTGCGAAGGTTGTATGTGAGGATTTATCCGCAAAACCCCCCCCCCATATATGTTCAAAATGTTGAAAACATATACGCACTAACTACTGCTTTAAATTCATTGGAAGAAACACGATATGAACTTTAAGCACTGTCAACTAATGAAATAAAAATACAGCCACTAGAAACTACTCACTATCACAACATATTAGGACTATTAAAAGATAAATCGACCAAATACTACACCTTCAGACCAAAAGACCAGAGGGGATTTAAGGTAATCCTTCGTAACGTCCATCATGCTACAGACAAAGACGATATTATAAATGAACTAGCCCAGCAAGGACATGAAGTTATAAATTTACACAACATCCAGCGCTACGACACCAAACAACCATTGCCTCTATTCTCTATTGAACTCAAAATGAAAGAAAATAATAAAGACATCTATAAAATTGAGCACCTTCTTCATTGCAAAGTAATTTTTGAGCCACCGCGACCAAAGCGAACACTTCCCCAATGTACAAACTGCCAAAAATATGGACATACCAAAAATTACTGCACCAAAGACCCAACTTGTGTAAAATGCGCTGGAAAACACAGCTCATCATCCTGTACTATTAATACAAGATCGGACCGAACAAGTATTAAATGTGCACTATGCAGTGAAAACCACACTGCAAACTATAAAGGTTGTATGGTGTACAAAGCACTACAAATCCAAAAATACCCAACTCTCCGGAAAAAAGAAATACCGGCAACAGAAACAAATAATCAAACGACACAATACAGTACAACAAATAACGTAGAAAGCTTAAAGACGCCAGAAATATCCTATGCCGAAATCTTAAATAGAAACCAAGTAACTAGCCATCAAACCAACTCAGCAATCCAAACTGCCAGTGTACCTAATATACAGCCTGCACCAACTCAACTAAGCCAAACCGCACAAAATGATTTTGACGAACTAAAACAATTGATGAAACAATTAATAGCCCAAATGACAAATATGCTGAACATAGTCACGATTATAGTATCTAAACTTGACAAATAAACACCTAACAATCGCCATCTGGAATGCTAACGGACTTTCACGCCATTTACTTGAATTAAAAACATTCTTAAATGAAAAACTAATTGACGTCATGCTCATTTCTGAAACATACTTAACTGACAAAACATATATAAACATACCAAACTATAATATATTCTCTACTAATCACCCGGACGGTAAGGCCCATGGTGGTAATGCAGTAATAATTAAAAAAAGCATAAAGTGCATAGAGCTTAATGGATTCAAAAAGGACTACATACAGGCTACTACCATATCGACCTCAGACACAACGGGTCCAATAAATATATCTGCAGTTTATTGCCCACCTAAATTTAACAACACAAAAGACCAATACCTCGATTTTCTAAAATCACTGGGAAATCGGTATCTGGCAGGAGGTGACTATAATGCCAAACACATAACATGGGGGTCCAGACTTACCACTGCAAAGGGAAGACAACTGTATGAAGCAATAAGAAGCAATAATAGCCATGCCCTAAGCACAGGCGAGCCGACTTACTGGCCAACTGACACAAACAAGCTACCGGACTTAATTGACTTCTGTATTACAAGAAATATAACTTGCGATAACCTAACAATAAAATCATGCCTAGACCTCTCCTCAGACCACTCCCCAATATTAATTACACTACATGGTGGAGTAGAAGAAAACAACAATGACCCCCCTTTATTTAACCACAAAACAAACTGGAATATGTTTCGCGAGATTTTGGAACAGAACATGGAAATAAATATCTCTCTAAAGACAAACAACGAACTGGACTCCGCAATAGCATATTTAAATGACAACATCATATATGCAGCAACGCAATCGACACCATCTATAAAAATGATTGCATCAAAGAAAACTCCCGCCTTTATTAAAGAAAAAATCAGACAAAAGCGCAACCTTAGGAAGATATGGCAAAGGACTAGGCATCCAGAAGATAAAAACAAACTTAATAAAGCAACAGACGAACTCAAGAGAATTCTCAGGGCAGACAAAGATAACCGGCTACAATACTACCTTAGCAACCTCGGAACCTCCTTATCGACAAATTATTCTCTGTGGAAAGCGACCAAAAAATTGACGAACTCAACTATACACAAGCCGCCTATATAAAGAAACAATAACACATGGGCGAGATCAAACAAAGAAAAAAGCAGACACTCTGGCTGAACACTTTAAAACATCATTTACAAATGACATGGACAACGGCAACGCTGAGCTTCCAACACAAATCACCAACCCAAATTGTGCAATTAAAACTATAACAAAGGCAGAAATTAAATCGCACATAAAACAAATTAAAAAAAAGAAAGGCCCCGGATATGACTTAATCGGAGGAAAAATCCTTAAAGAACTACCAGACGCTATAATCATCTATATTAGAAACCTGTTTAAGCCTTGGAAGGTAGGCCAAATTAAAGCAATTCCGAAACCGAATAAAAACGCCAATACTGTAAGTTCGTACAGACCAATCACGCTATTACCTGTCCTCTCAAAAGTAATTGAAAAAGTCCTATTAAATAGAATCGAGCCAACCCTAAAACAGAAAAATATAATACCTCCTCACCAATTCGGCTTCCGGAAGCAGCACTCGACTGTCCAACAGGTCCATCGAGTAATTAATAAAATAACAACAGATTTTGACGAAAAGAAGTTTTGCTATGCCGTGTACTTGGACATTGCTAAAGCATTTGACAAAGTATGGCACAAAGAACTGCTGCATAAGATAAGAAATATACTACCAGACAACCTGTATACCATCCTACAAAGCTATATAACGGACAGATATTTCTATATCAAATATGACAATGAATGCTCAGATATTATGCCAGTGTCAGCGGGTGTTCCCCAAGGTAGTGTGCTTGGGCCCATCTTATACTTGATTTACACCTCCGATATTCCAGAGCCAACTATCCCTGGATCAATGATTGCTACGTTCGCAGATGATACTGTATTAATGTCGTCAAGCGCGTGTGAAAAAACAGCTGCAAGTACGCTACAACAAATCATGACACAAACAGTATCCTGGTTTGAGAGATGGGGCATCGAAATAAATAAAGACAAAACTCAACAAGTAATATACACAAAACAACAACCCAAAAACTTCGCAATTAAAATCAACAACAATCAAATATTGTTACGCCCATATGCCAAGTACCTTGGACTAACTATCGACGCAAAAACTGGCATGGAAGCAGCACATTCTAAATAAACGAAATGAAATAAAAAACAAATTTCGACAACTAAACTGGCTAATAGAAAAACACTCTAAACTAAAACTACATTACAAAATTTCAATATACAAGGCGATAATAAAACCAATATGGACGTATGGCATAGAAATCTGGGGAACTGCCAGTAAATCTCACTTACAGCTAATCCAGCAAACGCAATCGAAAATGCTCAGAACAATGACAAATGCCGAATGGTATATTAGAAATGAAGATATACATAAAGATCTAAACATAGAGACAGTCAACGAAACTATTAAAAAAAGCAGCAAAAAACACACAAATCAACTACTTAACTACCAAAACCCAAACCTGAGACAAATACCGATGAGAGAGCTGGGACCGAGAAGATTAAAACGTAAAACTCCAACGGAATTAAATCATTAGTAAAATATTAAAATATTAGCGTACCCTTGCAATGGGAAGGGCCGCTACCTTTTTTCCTTTCTTCAACCATTACTCATTGTTATTCTTTATAAAAAACAGAATGTAATTTAAAGGAAATTAATAAAAAAAAAAATGCCCTTGGAGACGGCGAAGTCCAGCAGATCCGGCTGCTTTAAAGGGTCGGTAGGCCAGTGTGTGGGTTCTCCAGTGAAATGGCAGTCCAGACTCTTCCGGTCCGTTGAGTGGTGAAGTCCCTTGATGACCGCCCTGTACGCTCTCTCGTCCTTTGGTTGGAAGGTGCGGTGTCTTTTGTTATGTGCCTCGAGGTGCTGGCGTAGGGCTGTGTAGGGCTCTTTGTCTGGCATCATCGCGTACGTTATTATTTCTCTTCGTTTTGAAATCATTTTTGGTACCCACGAAAGTCGTTATCATCTTGACAACCGCGGTCGGTCACGTCTGGGATGTAGATCGCGAGAGGCTTGAGGGTCTTCGGGATCGGGATTGGTTTCTCTGCTTATTAAGAAGCCACTGCCTCTGAGGCAGTTTCGGGTTTGTCATGTGTGTCGTCATCTTCTTTGCTTGGGAGGAGGGCAAAGGGGTTGTTTGCCAGCTTTCTACGCAGAGTTGCTCTGGTGCTATGTGTGACGTCTGGCTTCTCTCCTTGCCTATTACGCGCGGGCTTGCGCTTGATCTCGCTGGGCTCCGAGAAAGAAGAGCTCCAGCTTGAGTCTCTGCTCGAGCTGCACTTCCTTGCTTTGAGGGCCTTCTTGCAGGGCATTGTTTTGCCGAGCTTGATAGCACGCGGCGGAGCCTACCAGTCCATACTCCAGGTTGGCGTTCTATAACGTTTATGCAAATAATTAGTCACAGCAGCAACAGCAGCGAAGGGACAACGGACACAGTTTTCGTCCATCTGAATTTGATGGAATCCCTTGGCTAGATCAATTGTCGTAAAGTATTGGCATCTACCAAGTTTGTCCCATATCTCGTCCATTCGGGAAATGGGTAATTTTTTGTTGACAGTTATTTCATTGAGATTCCTGTAATCTACTACTAACCTAAACTTTTGTTTCCCAAAGGCGTCTGCCTTCTTGGAGATCACCAAAATGGGAGAACAATACGGGGATTTCGATTTGCGAATAATCCCTTGTTCTATAATTTCTTTAATTTGATTGTTGACTTTTTGGTCAACACTTTGGGCGTATTTGTAGGGTTTACGATAGACTGGATCTTCATAGTGAGTCTGGATGACATGTTTAATGGTACTTGTGAAGGTCAAGTTGACTATATCGTCATCAATAGACATGTGATCGAGATGTGTTACATCATTGTCCACTGTGTTAATCCTAACTTTTGCAGTCAGGCATTTTGTTGATGTAGTCTCCTCCTTCTTTTCTTTGTATATTAACTTATAAATTCTTTAAACTAAAGTTACCGTCTCATTCTCATAATTAATCTCTGCTTTGGTATCTTCTAGATACTTTGGACCTGACAGGAAATCATAGTTGTCGGAAAAATTATGGATGTAGAATTTCTGTTCGGACAGACATATTAGGTTGGGTTTCATCATAATGCTTTTAGTTAATTTTTTTGGCCCGTTTATTGTATAAGTTAACTTAAGTTGCTACTACGTCGCTACGGCGAGCGTGTGAAATACGGCAACAACGGCATTCTGCAACATAAGCAGTAGACCGGATGTCGTTACGTTGCCGGCAGACACAGCATATTTGCGTGGCCGCTACGAATATGAAACCGCAACAATGTGTTTCGCTTTCATTCTAGCTCTTAAATTGAATTCTTGCATTTATGTATTCAGTTCTTTTCTACTCTCATAAGCAGCAGCACTTGCTTTGCTCAATAAAGAGTTCTTAAAAGTTACTCCGTCTTGTTTTTATTGTGAAGCCACCGGCTTGCGGAAACCGGCGTAAAATATTATAAATTTAACATACCAGGAAACTGGTTATTTTAGATACCGTCAGACCTTCTTGTTTTTCTTCTAACCCAGAAAAATTTTTCTTTATGATATTCATGGAAGCACCTGTGTCGATCATTCCTTTATAAAAATTATTATGGTAATTAATTCTAACATGACGACTGACTCTTCTTCCCCCGTTTCCTGAGTGTCCGAGGCAGTCTGATGAAAATTTAGATCCATTCTGCTCTGTTCACTCTGGCTTTCTCGCTGTCTTTTTACTGGTCTACTGCTATTCACATTATTCGAAGTTGAAGGCTAATAGTTAATGGCGTTATTCTGCCTTGATTTAAATCATTTCAGAATGTGTGATAATTTCCCCTCTGATTAGCAGAAATAGGACGAGTCGGGTTTTGGGTTTGAATAATGTTTGGGTTTGGATTCTGGGTTAGGGTGTTTTGGCTTCTTGAGGGATAATAGGTACTATAATTATGGTGTCTATTGTTATAGTATCTTTGGTTGTTTCTTTGATTTCCACTACCCCTATTATTTCTCTTCTGCCCTTCCGAATTGCTAAAATATTGATCTTCTGGATTAGCGTCATAAATTCCTAGCTCCATTGTAGCTTGTTTTAATTTTGGGATGGTGTCAATATCCATACGCGCTAACGACATGCACATTCTATCTGGCAAATTTCTATTAATTGTTGCTTTGATGCTTCTTTTTAACATTTCTGTATATATAGATTTACTGACAGGGTCCACCTCTAATTGAAGTTTGTCATAAATGTTCCTATATTGCACTTCAAGAATTTCGATAAACCTACTTATGCTACCAGGGTATGGTGCTTCTTCTAGCTGCTTCACCAGAGTCACGTAAGGCCTGTGATCCTTGAAGTATATAGCTAGTGCTGCTTTCATATCCATCCATGTTGTTGCGTTAGCCTGGATAACGGCTTCCAATGCTGAGTCCACAAGTACCTGTCTTACTGCTCCATAGATAATATGAGCTTGTCGAGCGTCCTGAGTAGGGTATAAGCTCAAGCAGTTGCTCAACTTGACTGATGAATCCAGAGTGTTTGCCATCAAAATAATGCAGTTCCTTTATTTGAGCCAATACTTGGTTCAAATGAATCTCAGAGAGTTGCGGAGAACTTGCCATTATTGTGTTTTTATTGTGTAATTATTCGATATACAGAATTTAAGTGTGAATAGATTTTGGGTTTTTTTTAAATCTCCGGAATTAAAAATTTAATTTAAATTTTGTTTCCGACCGCACGGGTTTTGAGGATGTCGGTGTCGGGGGTCGAATATTGTAATCGATAGGCGTAGTCAGTATTTTTCTTGAGATGAACTTGTGTTGTGAACCAGTCCGAAAGTGATAGGATTTGGTAGGTAAATGTGTGCGGGCACACTGTTTGTCGCCATCGCAAGTTGTAAATTGGCCGCAAAAACTTAGCTCGCTCATTGTCGTACGAGAGTTTGGAGGGCACACTGCAATCGAAAAAACTGTCAGTAAAAGTGTTTCATTCGACCGAACTTGGCTCGCTTTTTTCGGTCTTGGTTCGTGCGTCAGCTTCCATTGGAGATGATTGAGCTTTGGTTTCTACGTCGTAAACATAAACCCACGATTCGTCACCAGTTATGACCCTCTGGAGAAAATTTGGGTCGTCGGGGACAGAGTCCAACATCAATGTTCATGCTTTAGCAATGTTCATGCGATGCTGTTTTTGGTCGCAATTGAGCAATTTTGGTACGAAAAGTCGAAGACGATCCAAAACACGTGCAGGCAAAGCAGCTGTCAACAATTAAGTAAACATTCAAAATGGCCGATCTTGTCGGCATAAGTGACAGACATGGGTACCAACATAACTCCAAAAAAAAAATCAAAATTCGATTATATTTAACCCGCGAAAATTTAAAATTCGCGAAACTTTTTGAACACACCTCGTAATTCAGTACTATTTACTTGTACGTTTTTTATAAGTTCACTATCCTCAAACAAGCCATCTCAACAGCGCTCTATCTCGGAACTTCACCGTTATTACTATTTTCTAGTTTTCTATTCCTCTTTCCTTTATTCATGTGTTTTCTGGTTTTTAACAACGCGTCGTCGAGACAATAAAGATGGCTTCTTATTTTTTTTTTGTTTCTCCATATATTTTGTGCTTCTTAGAATCACTTTTTGTTGCTGTACTGCTTTTACATTTGCACGCAAATCAAAAATTTTCGTTGTTTTTTCTTTTTTGTGCGTCGTATACAAGTTAACACTGCTAATGGGTAAACTTAAGTCGATATAAGTCCGGGTTTGTTACCCTAACATTTTATATGCAGATTCAGCATGAACGTCTGTAGGGGCGTGTCTGGTTCCCATTGGTCTTCCCAGTGTGGGAAATATGCTGTTTCTGCTAGTGTCAGCACTTTGCTGGACGAGCAGTCGGCTTGCCGGCCGCGATCAGCTTTTGTAAAATAGAATAAGTTCAGTTTGATTTCAATTATAATAAAGAGCACTCGCTCAAGAATTCTACTCCAGCGAAAGCTGCATTTTTAATATTGGTTGGCTAGCCTTAAGGGCAGTCAATAACGGAGAAGGTTCTCCCAACATATACTAAACTTACTATATATCAGGCTGCGAAACGAAACGTTGCGCACCACGAGCAGAGAAAATCTCCGCTCCCCTCCCTGATCGAGAGGCCGGCCAAGTCGGACCGACGTCATCACCCCTTCCCGTTGGACTGCGGCGTGGGACAACCCAGGAAATACACCTAAAACATAATTGGCACCCAACTAAATAAGAATTCACGACCCCCAAAGAATGTAAGTGGGCTGATCAAAGTTAATGCAGCTTCAATTAAACAGGGAAAAAATAAGTAAAAATCCCTACAAATTATTCACCAAAAATTTTAACATAGAATTCAAATAAAGTGTGATTGTAAATGTGACTCGCAGATAAAGGCGAATTAATATCAGCCGTCGCTAAATAAATATTTCAGACGCCAAGCACTCGGTTATTAATATAAATATACCACAGTCAAATTAATTCCTGTCGAATTAAAATATTCGGCCACTCTATACTTGTGTTAAGTGTTAACCAATTAATGGCCTTATGAGTTTCCCAGGCCCATATAGGGAAACTAAACGCGAATTGGAAAGTGATAGTGAAGAGGAGTTCGTCGGAGAGACCCTCAAAAATCCAGTAGCACTGACAGAAAATAACACATACACCATGAACGCGGCCCAAATTGAAACGTTAATTCAGGCGGCTTTGTCTAATCAAGAACAAAGGCTTAAAGCCGAGCTTGCGGGGCAAATCAATGCAGTTAATCAACAATTAAAAAATTTGCGTATAGAAGCGCCAGAGGTTGAAACCTACCAGAGGGTAGCTGTAAAACCGGGAGCAATACCATATGATACACCTTTACACATTGTGAAGTCAATTCCAGAATTTACTGGTATACAGGATGAATACGTGGCATGGAGGCAATCGGCCACTGATGCTTTTGAATTATTCAAAGATTATCCAGACAGTAGCGGACATTACCAAGCCGTTACAATTATTAGAAACAAAATTAAAGGCCCAGCGCGCGCGCTGCTAGTTTCACATAACACAGTGCTTAATTTTCACGCCATTTTGGCTAGACTAGACTGCTCCTATGCAGACAAAACATCCTTGCGCCTATTACGACAGGGTCTTAAGTATGTCCGTCAGGGCGAGCTAACCCTAATGCAGTACGACGACGAGGTCGAACGAAAATTGACCCTCGTTACTAACAAAATCGTCATGACATATGACGACGAAAGAGCCACATTGCTTAACACAGAGGTTAGGGCTGATGACCTACATGTATTTATTTCAGGTCTAAAAAAATCCCTAAGGGCTGTTGTGTTTCCAGCACAGCCCAAAGACCCGCCAACGGCTCTGGCATTAGCAAGAGAGCCAGAGGCCAGTATCGAACGAAGTATGTTCGCGGCTACTATACATACGCCAAGGCGGTGGAGCAAAGAAATCAGAATACTGATTTCCACAAGAGCCAACACCGTGCGCCTGAAAAACTAGGCGGTTCATGGCGCAAACATAATGACTGGATCCCTGATCTACACAAACAAGATCAATCCCCAGAACCTATGGACATAGATCCATCATCCTCGAAATTTCGACATCCCACGAACTTTAGGCAGGGAAGTAATAAACATGCCCCTAAAAGATCAAACTCTTCTGAGAGAAATTCTGGCCAAAGGCGCCAGAGGGTTTTTAAGGTTGAACAAGCCGCCAAAGCGGAGGAAGAGGATGAAACGCGGCTGCAGCCGCTCTTAATGCGATTGACGACGACAGTGACTACTCGGAGTCCAATGACATTATTAATTTTTTAGAGGAAGGTCCCGCTTGCCCTTCATTGAACGAAGGCTGTCGGGGAGAGTTTTAAAAATTCTCATAGATACCGGAGCGGCAAAAAATTATATAAAGCCCCTTAAGGAGCTGAAAAACATAACTCTTGTCGACTCTCCATTCACTGTGAGTTCCATTCATGGCTTCAGTAAAGGAAACTTAATGCACATATTTGGCCTAACGGCCCCATTCTTTTTACTTGACACTATTAGTACATTTGTTGCCATAATAGGTTTCGACTTTCTAACGCAGGCCGGAGCGGCATTAGATCTACCCAACAGCGCAATCAGGTATGGAAATGTATCTGAAAAGTTAAAATACCACGAATGCGATACTGTGAACTTCACAAATATCGATGACGTGGAAGTCCAAAGTTCAGTAAAAGCTGAGTTTAAAAAAATGATCCTTAAGAGGAAACAAGTGTTTTCGCACTCTAACGAGGCGCTTCCATTTAACAACTCGATCATTGCCACAATTCGTACGGAGACTAACGAACCCGTATACTTGGAGCTATATCCTTATCCTATGGGAGCAGCGGATTTTGTTAACACAGAAATCAAACAGCTGTTAAAGGATGGCATTATTCGGCCTTCTAGGTCGCCATTCAACAGCCCCACATGGGTTGTTGACAAAAAAGGGACCGATGCCGTCGGCAACAAAAAAAAGAGGCTGGTGATCGATTTCAGGAAACTGAATGAACGAACCATTGCCGATCGGTACCCTATGCCAAGTATTCCTATGATTCTAGCGAAATTGGGAAAAGCTAAGTTTTTTACTACCCTAGACTTAAAATCGGGATACCACCAGATCTATCTGGCTGAGAAAGACCGCGAAAAAACAGCTTTCTCCATAAACGGAGGAAAGTACGAATTTTGCCGTCTACCCTTCGGACTAAAGAATGCCGGAAGCATCTTCCAAAGGGCAATTGACGACGTGCTTCGCGAACAAATCGGGAAAATTTGTTACGTCTATGTAGACGATGTAATAAATTTCTCCGAAAATGCTGCGGACCACGTCACACACATTGATACAGTTCTTTTTCTGTGTCAGGCCAACATGAGAGTGGCCCCAGAAAAAATCAAATTCTTCAAAGAAAGTGTTGAATTTTTACGTTTTATTGTCACATCAAACGGAGCCAAAACAGATCCGGAAAAGGTAAAAACCATACAAGAGTACACTGGATTGGCTAGTTACTATAGAATTTTTGTCAAAGACTTCACTTCTATAGCAAGACCACTTACTTCCATACTTAAGGGAGAGAATGGCACTGTTAGTAAACACATGTCAAAAAACGTCGCTATTGAATTTGACGATACCCAACGCAGTGCGTTTGAGCGCCTGTGAGATATTCTGTCATCTGAAGATGTAACTGACATACCCAGACTTTAAACTTCCTTTTGATTTAACTACCGATGCCTCAGCAAGCGGTATTGGTGCGGTACTTTCCCAAAAGGGCAGACCAATAACAATGATATCTCGCACATTAAAAGACTGCGAGGTAAATTACGCAACTGAGTTACTGGCACCAGAGAAATCCGGATTTTTACGGACCACCAGCCGCTCACCTTCGCCGTGTCCGAGCGGAATACCAACGCCAAAATAAAACGATGGAAAGCGTTCATCGAAGAACACAACGCCAAAGTGGAAAAAGGAAAAAAATTTTGTGGGCGACGCCGTCAAAAAATTAATGCCTTGGAAAATGAACCCCATTCCGACGCAGCCACTGTGCACAGTGAACTGTCGCTGACCTACACGGTCAAAACCACCGATAAACCTTTAAAATGCTACAGGAATCAAATAATCCTGGAGGAGGCAGGCCAGCCCTCACGGCGACATCTTATTGTTTTTGGAAACAAAAACCGACACATTATCAACTTTGATAATAAAGACTCGCTGCTAGGATTGATTAAAGAAATTGTAAACGTAAATGTTGTCATTGCTATTTACTGCAACCTCCCCACTCTAGCATGCATCTAGCATGCCTTGGTTACGGAATTCCCAGCAACCAAGTTTTGGCATTGCAAAAACTTCGTGAATGATATCACTGATGCTAATGAGCAGAGGGAAATTATCACATGCGAGCACAACCGCGCCCATAGGGCAGCCCAGGAAAATGTTAAGCAGGTCCTTCAAGACTACTATTTTCCAAACATGGCAAAACTCGCCAGCGAGGTGGTTATAAATTGTAAGACATGCACCAAGGCTAAGTACAACAGACACCCCAAGAAGCAAGAACTGGGTGTCACCCCAATTCCCTCATATGCTGGCGAAATGCTGCATATGGACATTTACTCCACGGATAAAAAGTTATTCTTAACCTGTGTGGATGAGTTCTCAAAGTTCGCCATACTACAGCCATTAACCTCTAGGGCCATTATTGACATACGCAGCCCCATACTACAATTGGTAAATTTTTTTCCAAACACCAAATCAATATACTGCGATAACGAGGCATCCTTTAATTCGGAGACCATAATTTCGTTATTGAAAAACCTGTATGACAGTGACATCGTTAATGCACCCCCTTTACACAGCAGCTCCAATGGGCAAGTGGAACGATTCCACAGCACACTTACGTTAGCTAGGTGCATTAAAATTGACAAAAAGTTAACGACACCGTCGAACTCATCATGAGGGCCACGGTAGAGTATAACAAACCGTTACCCTCAGTCACAAACTTACAACCCAAATATGCGTTACATTCTGCCAACGACGCTCAGAGACTGGCAATAAATACCAGTATCACAAAAGCGCAGCAGGCTAACCTAGATAGGTGTAACCCTACTAGGCAAAACCGAATTTTTGAGGTAGGTGAAAAGGTCTACCTCAAAAACAACAAAAAGGTTAGGGAATAAGCTAACCGCACTCTACACAGAAGAACGTGTAGAAGCAGACATGGGAACGTCTGTCCTTATTAGAGGGAGGGTGGTCCATAAGGACAACCTTAGATAAAAATCCCTCTCAAATCTACATCTTCCACAATTTTTATACCTTTATTCATGCACTTTGTATTTTTAGCATATCCTTATAAGATGCACATTTGATTTAATCTTCCGATTTCTTACAGGATTGCCGGAAATAAATTAATTACGTTAGCTATAGTTAACGCTAGAGTTACGAATTACTCTCAGGATAACTATATCCCCATAACATATGGTGTTGCACTGGTGTGGGAGCAGAGAAACTGGCTTAGGCACTCTAATTGTCCGAGTTCAAAACTATCATAGAAGAGACTAGTAGGTTGTCCGAGCTTTTACCAGAGTCGCAGATGCGAAAATTGTTAGACGTCGATACCGAACATCTTAGAAGTTTATTGTCCGTATTGAAAGTGCATCCGAGGATTGCCAGAAGTCTAAACTTCCTAGGCACAGCACTGAAAGTAATAGCGGCCACCCCAGATGCCGGCGATTTTGAAATGTTAAAAATGTCCGAATCTAGACTAATAGAGTCAAATAATAGACAGGTGGTCATAAATACACAGACCCAAAAAAAAATTGACGAATTAACAGAAGCAGTCAATAAAATTATTTTAGCGAAACAAGATAATATGGTTAGCACTCCTCACTTGTACGAGGTACTCTTGGCAAGGAACATAATATTAAATACCGAAATCCAAAATCTAATGCTTACTGTCACACTGGCTAAAGCCAATATTATAAACCCGGCCATTCTTAACCATAATGATTTAAAGTCTGTATTAATTGATCACTTCACAGATGTCCCCGTAATAAGCCTAATAGAGGCATCTAACATTAAAGTCCTTCAGTCCGATAGTATCATCCATGTGATAATTTCATACCCTAACATTAAAACCACTTGTAAAAAGGTCACCATTTTCCCTATATCCCACCAACACATCATTCTGCAACTAACGGACAACATAGTAGCGGAGTGCAACAACGACGTCCTGGCAGTCACCGATTGCGTACCAACAACTTACGCATCGTACTGTAAGCTGGCTACCCACGATACCTGCGCTCGAGGCCTGCACGGGGAGCACTGCACTATGCGAAACGCAGCCCAGCCATTTAAGCCCCATCACACTGGTAGACTACGGCGTAATAATAATCAACGAGTGCCAAGCTAAGGTCAGCACTGACGATGGCCCCGAATTAGAAACCAACGGCTCACATCTAATTATGTTCGAGCGAGTGGCTTTCATCAACGGCACCAAATACGTCAACCAACGTGAAGCCATAAAGAAAACACCGGGTATGGCTGCATCCTCGTTGCTTAACATCATCAGCCATGACCCCAAGCTGAGCATACCACTTCTCCAAAGGATTAACAACGAAAACTTGGAGGTTATCCAAGGCCTTAAGGAGGAAGTGAAATCGGCCGGAACTACTGACATTTGGTTTGCGGTCGGCGTGGGAATCAGCGTCCTCATTAGCTGCTCTATCCTGCTCATCTTGAGGAGGAGACGAGATGCGAGGGAAATACAACAGGTCGTCGACAAGTTCCAGATGACCGAGGACGGTCATATTCCTAAGGGGAGAGTAGTTAAAAATGCTAATGGGTAAACTTAAGACGATATAAGTCCGGGGTTGTTACCCTAACATTTTATATGCAGATTCAGCATGAACGTCTGTTGGGGCGTGTCTGGTTCCCATTGGTCTTCCCAGTGTGGGAAATATGCTGTTTCTGCTAGTGTCAGCACTTTGCTGAACGAGCGGTCGGCTTGCCGGCCGCGATCAGCTTTTGTAAAATAGAATAAGTTCAGTTTGATTTCAATTATAATAAAGAGCACTCGCTCAAGAATTCTACTCCAGCGAAAGCTGCATTTTTAATATTGGTTGGCTAGCCTTAAGGGCAGTCAATAACGGAGAAGGTTCTCCCAACATATACTAAACTTATATCAGGCTGCGCAACGAAACGTTGCGCACCACGAGCAGAAAAAATCTCCGCTCCCCTCCCTGATCGAGAGGCCGGCCAAGTCGGACCGACGTCATCACCCCTTCCCGTTGGACTGCGGCGTGGGACAACCCAGGAAATACACTTAAAACATAATTTACATTTATATATTTAAACATGTAATTTACTTTCATTTACTTTAATTATTCTTATTCGTACAATTAAAAAATGTCACCACTTGGCTGAATATGTGACTAGGCCCATAACCTATTGAATTTAATATTACGAGATGCGCTGAAGTATTTCATCAGCCAGCCCATCTGCCAAAGCAGTAAAATGCCTTTATTGTCTTTCTTTCAATATTCCCTTTTTTTCAGTTCAGTTCCGTTGAAATTCGCTCTGTGCTCTATTCCACGCTGTTGTGTCCAGGAGGTGTCGAGACATCATCCACCTTGTGCGTCTCTTTTCACGGATTAGAACCTGGATCGCGTTGGTGATCGGTGGTGCTGCGGGCTTCCGGGCGGAGTGTGTGTTGCCATTTTTGCTGTTGTCTTGACTTTGCTGGTGAACAATTCAACGGCGTCTTTCAAGTCATCCCCAGAGTTTATCTCAATATCGAGGTGCAGAGATCTCTCAAGTTGTTCTTTGAAGAATTCAAGGTTGCTTTGCTTGGTTATCAGCCTCTCCGACGTTGGGTATGCCATAGCGGCTGTGTCCAGCGTGATTATTAGCGGTAGGTGGTCGGGGCTGAGCTCAACGACGGACCGTATATCAACGTGGATACCCAGGATGCCCCTTGTCAGGGCAAAATCGATGAAGCCAGGAGGGCCTCGTCTGCCAGGCTGGTACCGTATGGGGCCACCTGTGGCAAGACAGTTCACCTCAGTGCTCAGGTCAAGATTCGCAAGCGTACGACCTCGTTGGTTAGACCTTCCTGCACCCCAAAGCCAGTGGGACGCGTTCCAGTCACCCGCCATAATATACCTCGTGCAGTTATGGTCCAGAATGTCGGTAAACTCTTCCGTAGTCCATGCAAATCACGGTGGGCAGTAGACTGCTCCAAAGTTAATGGTGCCGAGTACTGTTTGTATGGATGCAGACGCAAGTTGCACCTTGTCGGCAGTAATTGGGGTTAGCGGGAAGTGGACTCGGCTGGACATAACCAGGATAGCTGCTCCTCCTTTTGCGTTGCCATCTCTCGTGGCGTTTGCGGGATAGGTATCAAAGCCGTACAGCCTAGGCGCGCCAGAATTTCCTCTATTGTGTTGGCGCTTGCCATTGGACGCTGAGCTGGATCGCGGCGACTTTTTGATCGAGTGCGGCTTCTTTCATGACGCTGACGTGTCTAATTATGGTCCGTGATTATGCCTCTTATTATGTCCGCGTAAGAGACACTACCCTTGGTGACGACCACCGGGCCGCTGGGGGCAAGTTGGGGCACCGGATGCTCGTTGACTGATCTTCTAGAACTCATGCCGCGCTTGGGCCTGGAGCGTTGTAGGAATGTCTGGAGCTTGGCATATCCTGAATAGTTAATTTCGAGGCCGAGTGCAGCTACTTTCGGGGTGTTTACACAGACGTGGGCTTTTCGGCAGTATTTGGCCGAGCGACAAACTGATGTTCGTTTTCGGAGCGGTTCGAAAACGCTTCGCTTCGGGGCAGCCTGGTTTGCTGCGGCGTTGGGGCGTGTGTGCATCTAACATCTTGTGGCCAAGCTTTGCCAGCTCTTCATTGATGTGGTTATGAAGTGTGCGTCATCAAGCCAATTGACAATAGAGCGGAAGGTGTTGGCGTTGGCCGCGCTAGGGCGCATAACTCCACCCATGGAGGCCCGAAACTCAACCTAATTTGCGTTAGTGATCGTCCTAGTGCTTTGCATCAGAATATTGACGTCGAAGATGCCTTTCATAACGATGGGTGGAGGCTTGGGAGGGGCTTTGGAAACAGCACGCTTTGCCGCAGCTCTGGTGGCTTGTTGGCTAGTGCTGGGCTGATCATTCAATTCTCCAGCATTGCTCTCGCTGTCCATTTCCGTGGTGAGTTCGGTAAGTAGTTGGAATTTGTTAGTGTTACCACTGTATTTATGTTGATTTACCGAGTTTTCGTCTAAATGCGCTTTTATCCTAACTAATTTAGAAGAGGTACCTGGATCCATCCTACGCTTGATCTTTTGGAAGCGCTGCGCAGACTCCAAGGTGGGCGCAGTGGTTTGGCTGATTGTAGTTGTCATGTCTAAAGGGCCTAGGGCCCTTTGTGCAGAGCCACGTTCAGATTCCCTTGCGCCATGATTTTGCTATTCTGGGTAATGTCGCTTGTATGTCCTACATTTACGGATGGCCTAACTTATTCGGCTTCTTCGGCCCTAGCATACTCCGCTTTGTATGTTTTTCGGGTTAATCCAGATTTCATCGAAGACTAATCAGGAGACAGGCTGCCAAGATCCTAGCCGAGACTTGACCTTGGATAAAGCTCAATTAGAGCTTATGGGCGAACAGATGTTTTGTTTGCTCTAGTCGGCATGTGAATCAACCAAGAACTTGAATCCGTATTTATGGATAAATTAGGAAGTCAAAATGGCAGTAAAATGTGCTTAAGAATTAATGACAATGCCAATCCAATTTTTTGTAAGCCTAGACCTTTGCCTCTGGCATGGAAGTCTAAGGTGGAAGACAAACTCAAGGACTATATATAACAGAGGATGCTACAAGACGTTGAAAACTTACAGTGGGACACACCACTTGTTCCTGGGTTGTCTAGGATTGATGAAATTTTTGTATCGTTAGAAGATGGTAAACTATTCACAAAAGTGGACCTGTCTCAAGCTTATAATCAACTACTACTTGATGAAGAATCACAGTTGTTAAATACATTGAGTACACACACTGATCGAATTTCGTGTATTTCACTGGCTTGGTAAACTATTATTCGAAGTTTATATACAAATTTTCAGGAAAAATGCAACCCATTTATGAGCTTCTTAAAAAGAATACTGTATTTAAATGGAACAATGGGTGCCAATACGCATATGATACAGTTAAAAAACACATTGCTTCAGACAACGTACTGGTACATATTAATCCAAACATGGAGTTAGTTCTTATCGTAGTGGCTCGAGTTCTAGCGCACAAATGTCCAAACGTTGAAATGAAACCAATAGCCTTTGTTTCTAGGGCGTTGAAAGAAAGTGAGAAAAGGTACAGTACGTTCGAAAAAGAGGAGTTAGCAATTGTTTTCTCCGGAACAAAGCTTAAACAGTATTTAGTGGGCAACAAGTTTACACTCAAGACTGACCACAAGCCATTACTTTTTTGGGGGGCAAGGGATTACCTTTGATGGCTTCTGCTAGAGTCCACTAGAGTGCACTATTACTATCAGATTTTGAATTTAAAATTAAATATGTGAAAGGCACTTCAAATAAAGCAGAAAATTTGCTTAGAATGCCGCAAGCCTTTGCGAATGATTAAAAAACTGAAAGATTTCAGTTATGTTAACAACAAACGGTTGTGTTAGAGACTATACCGACTAGCCGCCGCAGTGCTGGACAACTCGGGCCCTGTAGCCAGCAGCGCTAGCAATACGAGCAACCAGGCAATGGACGTTATCAGCGTGCCGTCGCACAGGAACGGAAGGAAATCACCAACGGGATCGCCTATAAGGCCTTTAGACTAAGCCGCCGGACTACAAAATGAAGACCTACGGAGCATCCTCGCCAGGATGGGAAATAAAATTAACGCGATACTATCCGCGTTCGAAATTCGGCGCCATGTCGTCATAGATGGCAAGAGCATATTACTCGAACTCTTGGCTCTCAACAACAGAGCGATCGAGCTTCATGAAGGCGTCGCTAAAGAGAATCGTTCTACGACCGCTTCTACACAAACCGAGCCCCAAAAACCAAGAAAAAAGGCTACACCAACAGAGCAATTGTCAAAGGGACAGATGCCCAAAGCTCAGGAGCCTAAAGCACAGGCACCCAAGCGGGGCAACTACTCCGAGGTTGGCATAGAAGGTATACCTAAACCCAATGAAAATACGTCCAAGCCGCGCAGCTATGCATCCGTCGCCAAGGATGCTAGCACTAGAGGCGAGTGGAACAAAGTTAAGCCTAAACGCCTGAGGAAGAAGCCAGAGGCACTTATACTTAAGAAGATGGCAGGGGCCTTGTATGCGGAAATGCTCCAAAACTAAAAAGCGAACCCGAACCTCAGCGAACTGGACAAACATGTTCGTAAAGTCCGCTGAACTCAACAAAGGGAACTACTGCTGGAAGTAGAGGGGAAAGTCTCCGACAGCGTTCCCAAATTTAAGACCGCGCTGGAAGCAACGCTAAAAGACATGGCTTCGGTACGGACGGGTACACAAAGAATAGCACTATCCTGCAATGGAATGAAACGAGGACACGACAGCAGATGATCTCCACAGCTCCCAATTTTAAGGCATTCTGCTGAAACCAGAGGACATCAAACGACTACGTAGGATGCGTGATGGGACTCAGATAGCCTTTGTCCTGATAAACTCGAATGATGCGATTGCGGTCTTGGAGTAGGGCACGGTAACCGTTGGGTGGTCAAGGTGCCACATCATCCAGGACGTCCGGCCCACGAGATGTCACAAGTGCCTGGGCTACGGTCATCGAGCAACGACATGGACACGCATATTCAATGGCGGCCGACCTCATGAAGATGCTTGAGGCAATGTGTGATGCAACCATGCCAAGGAGGAAAAAAGAGCAGCGCAAGCCCCCAGTGTACTGGTGGAGCGCCAACTTAAGCAAGCTACGCTGAGAATGCCTAAGGGCAAGGAGAAGGGCGCAACGAGCCAGAGGCAGCACCCAGCACGCAGAACTCATGGAGGCTTTCAGAAGCAAACGCTCAGAGTTTAAGCACGGCATATTGACAGCCAAAGCGCGGGCCTATAAGGAACTGCTAGATACCGTGGATAGAGAGCCCTGGGGACTTGCCTACAAACTCGTAGCTAACAAGCTAAGGAAGAGAGAGGCAACTCCAACTGACCCGGATGTCCTGGCTAGCATAGTAACTGAGCTATTCCCAAGGCAGACTACTCTATGGCGGCCAAACAAACTCTCGGCGGTTAGAAACATCGCCGAGAACGCTCTCGATGGTGATAGATGGGTGGGTGGAAGGAAGGAGTACTGCGGAATCGTCACATTGAACGTGAAGAACGCCTTCAACACCGCTAGATGGCCAGTAATCCTCAGCGCCATGCATAGGATGGGTATCCCGGAGTATCTCAGGATCGTCGCTGGAAGCTTCTTCAGCGATCGTGTCCTCTGGTTCGACACGGACGCTGGCCCGAGATGCAACAGTGTTTCTGCAGGGGTCCCACAAGGATCTGTGCTTGGACCGATCCTGTGGAACATTATGTATGATGGAATCCTGGGCATCAACAGGCCCTTAGGAGCTGCGCTACATTGCTTTGCGGACGGTGTGGCAACAACTGCAGTGGCCAAAACAATAGCAGTCCTCGAAGGCAAGTGCAATACAACAATAACTATGGCCATCGACTGGATAGAGAAAGCCGGCTTAACAATTGCGGCGCACAAGACCAAGGCTGTTCTATTAAGCAGCAGGAAGAAGGTGGAAAGAATGGTGATCACGATCGACGGGACACAGGTGGCATCACAAGACTCCTTAAAATACCTGGGAGTAGTGTTAGACCACAGGCTATCTTTTAAGGATCAAGCTAGCTACGCGAGCAGGAAAGCAGCAATAACAACTGCGTCCTTGTCCAGGCTTATGCCCAATATAGGAGGTCCAAATTACCCGGCAAAGAAACTACTGGTGGCGGTAGCCAAGGCAATGCTGCTCTATGCTGCATCAATATGGAGCAACGCCACCAAGAAAAGCTCTTACATGAAAGGAGCGCGCGCGGTGGTACAGGACTATATCCGGAAACGCAGCACTAGCACTGGCAGGTTTGCCGCCAATCGACTTTGAGATAAAGGCTATTTGTCAGGTCCGAGAAGGTGCTACCCGGCTGAAGGCTCACGAGCGACTGATGGGAGAGTGGCAAAGCAGATGGCTAACATCGCAACGGGGAAGGTGGTCCTACCAACTCATCCCCGATTTAACGGCATGGGCCAATTGCCGCCACAAAAGACTGGACTATCACCTTACCCAGTTCCTCACGGATCATGGTTGCTTTCGGGCATACCTACTCCGGTACCACGTAGAGGTAGCTCAATGCCTCTACTGCCCCGATGCTGAGGAAACAGCAGAGCATGTACTCATGCACTGCTCCAGGTTCACGGAGGAGTGGGTGCAGCTAAGGGCGCTGACTGGTGCCCCGCAGCAAAACCGGCTTTTTTGCAAAAGGCTACTACGGGGTTGAAGGACGTGCGCCTCTTGGCTAATTAACAAGGAAGAAAGTACGATCAGGCTCCACATCCTGCTCACCGACGTAATAACTTGACTGGCAGTCCGGGTGAGCTTGTAAAGGACAGAAGAGCATACGGAGGTTTTTGTTTTTAGTACGTAGGCATAACTCTACTTGGTGGGCTATGAATCGTGCATGCCACCTATGGACGGTAGGTGGTATCTTTTGAAGATTTTAATTTTCCTACCGTAAGGCATAATAAAATAAAAAAAAAAGCATAGAATCATTTTGGGCATTTTATGGGGTTATATGCCTTTCATACTAAAGAAAGTGCAGCAAGAAGTCCTCAATTGTTAACATTTGTCACAATAGGCAACCTTAAAGAATTTCCCGCATGAAGATTTAGAAACAGTTGTTAATAGGTTTTTAGCAGACAATAGGATCACTAAGAACTGCACTACCGGTAAATTACCAGCGAAGATTTTCTTCAAACGAAATATCAAAATCCGCCTCTGTGCTACTGAGTGCTACAACTGACTGCTTCTTGGATTCCCAAGTAAATGTGGCACCTGCAGCGAAGAACAATCAGCCACTGTATGACTTCCAATCACTGCTATCACCAGCCCAATACGCGTCGACATAACCCTTGATGAACTTGTTTGAAAGCCTGCCTCCAACGGTAACGCGTTTCCCTCACAGTCTTCCATACCTTGATCATTGAAAATACTCCCAATAATAGTTTGTGACCAATATGGATGGTATCAAGTTCAACATCGTGCTTAAATTTCATGCCAAGGAAATGAGTTAGAGCGCCGCCATCGACCATTGAATTCGCCGGATATTAGCGCCATTACGCTTTTCAGTTCTTCCCTACTCGTATTATGAAGAATATATAGAATGGGTATCCTTAATCATTCGTGTATATATGCAGGGCTCACTGGCGCAAAGGACGAAACCAAACTTATAAAGCACCTCGTTCAATTTCATTCTTCTTTACTTGAGACCATACAATAATTTATGCAGCTTAAATACACGCTCTGGGTAATCTATATCCAAAAACTCTTCCGGTTGCCTCAAATCACCATGTCAGTCAGCTTGCTGTTCAGTTATGCGGACGTTACGGCTATCTGATGCATGTACATCTTGTGCTCAACAGCCAGGGCAATCACTAACCAATCGATGAATAACGGGCAACAGGATAAAATGTTTCACTGTAGTTGATGCCGAAACGTTGAGCGCAACCCTTTGCGACCAATCGGGATTTGAGCCACTCTACTCTGCCTAAATGATCTTTTTTTACGACAAAGACCCATATGCAGCCAATTAGCTCTTCGCCCTTAGGTAGATCCACTAATTACCACGTCTTATTGGCTCGCCGCGAATCAAACTTCTTCTGCATTGAACTTTACCGGTCTTTAGCTTGTGCCGTTCCCATTCCCTCGCTGGCTGTATTTGGAACCTGAATGTCATTAGCAGCCATGACATTCACCATGAAATATTGTTTACGTGGACGTCCAGGTCGACCAGTAACTATCTTTTTCGTCGCCGGGATCCTCTCCTGATGCAGCTTAGGTCGTCTTAAGCAGACTGTTCTGCTTCTTCTTCAGCTTCATCACCGTGATGCTCTTTAGTGGCTGCAGCTCCTTGACCAGGATTCACCTCATCAACCACGTCAAACTGCGCGCCGTCCGCATCAACAGCTGACTGGACATCAAGCTCGACCAATTTTACATCAGCATCGCATGCCGAACGTTTGGATCCTTACCACCAGCTTTTCCCAAGTTGTTCAAGCATTGAATATATTATATTATATATTCTAATATATCTTAAAATATAAAAAGAATGTAAAAGGTATTGGACCAACAACCAATATTTTCTACATGCATTTTATGACTGATCCCACATGTAAACACTTGCGTAAGGCGACATTGCCATGCAATTGAAAGAGTCACAAAACACTTAGGTCACCAGCGCACATACCAACGCCTTGAAGTGGTTGGGGGCATAAGTATATAAATAGTTTAAAAGAACTTTTGTTAGTACATAAGAACCTTATTGTAAAATTTTTGTGTTTTTTCGGATGGTGAAGCATATGAATAAAATAGTTTCTAAACTCATTGGAGTTAGACTAAGCCAGGTCATATGACATCTCTCGCTCTCGATCAACTATTCGCGTCTCTGGGTTATACAAGCGATACGCCTTCGCAGTCTCGGAGTATCCGACCAACATATGTTTTGCATCTTTTGGCTCGAACTTCTTTCGGTAAGGCTTGTCCAATACAATGGCTATCGTACCAAACATTCTCCGATGGGACACCGACGGATTCTTGCCTGACCACGCCTCGAAAGGCGTCATACAGGGCAATGTTGACGTCTTAGATCGATTTCCCAATTAGGCTGCCGTGCTGATGGCCTTTGCCCACAACGTCTCGTGAACTCCAGAATGCACCAGCATACTCCAAGCCATCTCCACTAGTGTTCTATTGGCACTATTCACCACACCATGCTAAGGAAGGTGGGAAAAAGTTAGTTGCCGTTTGATTCCACTACCCACCAAGAAATTTTCAAATTTGCCACTGATATATTCTATACCACTCTCGCTTCTGATTGATTTGATTTTCTTGCCGGTCTGCGTCTCAGCATACGCTTTGTATTCTTTAAATTTGTTAAAAATCTCGTCTCTTGTTTGAAGAAATCACACGGAGATATAGTATAACACTTTTTGTTGTCAATAAACGTTGCGAAATAACGTGCACCACCAATTAAGGGTTTGCTCATTGGTCCACAAATGTCACTATGTACTAAGCCAAGGACGTCACTCGACCGATTCCCGAGGCTTTTCATTTTGCACACGTTTCACACACATGTTATTTGCGGCACCCACGTCTGCATCGAAATCCAACACCAACTTGTACTTGATAATTTTCCACAAAGTTCCATAATTCAGGTGTCCGAACCGATTGTGCCATTTTCTTATTTGACTTACATCAGACTGTGAAACAAAGCATTTTTCACAACATAAATAATCCGTTTCTATTTCGTGCTTATAACAAAACATCCTGTCTGTCCATTACGCGCGCTTTATTCTTTTCAAACTGTACTTTAAATCCATTTTTACTGGCTTTCGTATCGGATATAAAATTACACAGCAGGCGTTTTATGTATAAAAAACATGGATCAAATCAAAACTTTTCTTCCGCCTGTAGAACCGTACAGTACGGCGCCCGCCTGCTGCCACGTAATTAACTCCAGCCAGCATAATCTTTTGATTGTGCTCACGAAACTCCATAAATATCGATCGTTTACAACACAATAACGTCGTTGCACCACTGTCCAAACTCCACAAGTCTTCTAACTCATTCACCGCAGCAACAGACAAAATAGAAAAGAGATTTGCTTTAACGTTGCACATTCGGACGATCGTTAGAATTGTCAAACCGTTTTTGCTAATTTTTTTTCGAGTAATCTTAGCATGCCTTTCTTCTTTCGCCTTCTTCAAGCTGTTTTATTTTCAAGGCACTTACGATAGGCAATTCACATAGGAATTCAATAGGAATGTTGAAACTGAAGCTCCGCGAGTGCAGACGTCTCACAATTGTGCTCCGTGAATTTAACAATTTCAACAGTGTAAAACTCTACATTAAAACATATAAAGTGGTACCACCACCAAGCGAAAAGACGCTATTGTGTGCAATGTGCAAGCACACGAAACCTTGTGTTACTTCTATTAAATAATCTAAGAAAAACATAAAATCAACAATGCCAATGTATAATAATGCAAAAGCAATCGGTAAAAGTGCCAACAACAAAAATATTGAAGATGAAATGAGAATGCAACGGAAAAGAGAGCAAGACGAGCGTCGTCTCTCAGTGGCTCGCAATAATGCCTACCTATCAATAATTTCCCCAACAGCAACAACAAACAATGCAAGCGATCGATCTATTTCTCCCGCTCCCCTGGGCTCAAAAGAAAGTTGAAGTGTAGAATGCGCGGCATTCTCTCTGCCAACAACATCAACAACAACTACGCAACCTTCGTTCTCCCTGTCTCAGTCCACAGTGACTGCAACAACAACATCAACGGCAACGTCAATGACCACTGCTGCTATGCCCGACCGGCCAATACTGCAAAGTCAGCAGTTTCCGAGTCAATTACCTAACCAACTCTACCTCAACTTTAAACTCACGTCCAACTATACAGACCGGAATGGATCGATACATACTATTTACCAAGCGCAAATTAAGCCCGCACAATAAAAAGTTGGGCAATAATCCAAAGCTTAATAAAACCTCCGAATCAAAATCAAATCAAGAAAACGTTTCAAACGATAATAGATTCAAAATTTTACGCGAACACCTTGAAGACGAACCCGAAGAAGTGGCCACAGAATCTGCAAAGCCAAAACCCCCTCCCATCTACATAAGAGACTCAAATTGTTCTACGATCGTCGAACGACTTACGGAGGTAATAGGCGCCAACAACTGTTATGTGACCCATATAAATAAGGGCAATATACGCGAAGTCAAGCTTCAAGTTAACAATGAAAATAACTACCGCACCGTTGAGAAAGACCTAAGAGCTACAAAGAAAAATTTCTATACCTACCAATTAAAGAGCAGTAAGGGTCTTCAAGTGGTAATCACAGGCATCGAACCAACTGTGTCAACTGCAGAAATCATCTCTGCTCTACAAGAGAAAGAATTCGAGGTGAAATCGGCTATCAACATTATAAATAGAGCTAAGATACCACAGCCTCTTTTCAAAGTGGAATTAAGCCCCGAAAACAAACCCAAAAACAAAACTTCCGTCCATCCAATCTATAAACTCCAGTATCTACTCCACCGCAGAATAACAGTGGAGGAGCCACATAAGCGTAATGCTCCTGTACAATGCACGAATTGCCAGGAGTATGGACACACTAGAACCTTCTACTGTGGGCAAAAAGTAAGGTGAATTTGTTTGTAAAATGAAAAATCTTTATTTATTCTTCTACATCAATTTCATCCCCTTCAAAGTAATCCCCTCCCGATAAAATACACTTATGCCAACGTTTTTTCCAATTCTCGAAACATGCCAAATAGTCCCTATCCGGTATAGCCATCAGCGCCTTCTTCAATTCAGCTCTTATCTCCTCAATCGACTCGAAACGCGTTCCCCGGAGTGGTCTCTTGAGTTTTGGGAATAGCCAGAAGTCACACGGAGCCAAATCAGGCAAATACGGTGGTTGCGGAACGATATGCGTCGAATTTTTGGCGAAATGGTCACGAAGAATGAGTGCAGTGTGACATGGTGCATTATCGTGATGCAAAAACCAAGAGTTGTTGGCCCATAATTCTGGTCTTCTTAGACGAATTGCTTCACGCAAACGACGCATAACGCTCAAATAATATTCCTTATTAACAGTTTGGCCGGGTGGAAGGAATTCATAGTGCACCACACCACGAAAATCGAAGAAAACTGTCATCATGACCTTGATTTTTGAACGACTTTGACGTGCTTTTTTCGGTCTGGCCTCGCATTTAGCACGATATTTGCTTGATTGGTCGGTTGTTTCAGGGTCGTAAGCATAAATTCAAGTCTCATCTCCCGTAATCATGCATTTGAGTTTATCCTGATATTCAGAAAACATTGTTTCACACACATCAACGCGGCGACTTTTTTGCAAGAAATTGAGCGTTTTTGGTACCAAATGAGATTTGACTTTTCGTAGACCCAAATGGTCTTTCAAAATTGTTTTCACAGATCCTTCTGATATCCCGATCATATCAGTAAGGTCTCTAACAGTCAACCGACGATTTTCGAGCACTAATTCCTTCACTTTATTGACGTGTTGGTCATCTGTTGACGTCGATGGTCGTCCGGA
Source organism: Drosophila merina (assembly GCA_035047645.1). Taxonomy (NCBI): domain Eukaryota; kingdom Metazoa; phylum Arthropoda; class Insecta; order Diptera; family Drosophilidae; genus Drosophila; species Drosophila merina. Next base: position 39,623 of record JAWNPH010000051.1, on the reverse strand, counting down.
GCGCTTCAAGTCATCAACACGTTCTCGACCCTCTTTGAAGTCTTTGTACCACTTATAAACATTTTTCTGTGACATGGTAGAATCACCAAAGGCATTCCGCAACATCCTCAACGTTTCCGCAGCCGAAAAATCATTCCGCAAACAAAATTTGATGGCACTTCTTTGCTCAATTAAATCAGACATTGTAAAAATCGAAACATGCACTCGTGGTCGTTTGGTAAATACAAGCACAAATATATTACTGATGATGACATTGACATGAAATTTGTCCCAGATGTCATTAGCAGTCCTACCAACTCAAGAAAAAAGAACTAGCCCGAAATGTTAGGCCCGCGAAGTTAAAATTGGAAATTCACCTTACTTTTTGCCCACAGTAGTACTGTACACTACGCCCAGTGTGCGTAGGTTGCGGAGACTTGCACGACTCTGGCATATGTCTAAATAATAAAAACGACCCTAATCTAAGGAAATGCGGCAACTGTGGTGGAAACCACACAGCAAACTTTAGAGGGTGTCCAGTCTACAAAGACCTCAAAAGTCGCGTTTCTAAACAACCATTCCCCGAACAGAACTCTGTAACTCCATCTCAATCAACACCGGGAGTCTTTTTCACAAAAGCAACTAGGTCCTCCTTTGAACCTGTATGCACAATTCCAGGAGTATCATTTGCAAATGCCTTGACAGGCATAGTAAAGCCAGCTTCTAAGTCGGCAATCTCCCTAACACCAACTGCCCAATCAACATCAGAGAAACACCACATCTTAGAACAGCCATCAACTGGAATTGAATCACTAATTAGTTCACTTCATAAAAGCATGTTGGAATTTATGCAGTTTATGCAATCTACAATACAAGACCTCATGCGAAATCAAAACATACTCATAAAAATGCTTGCATCCCAACACTCCAAACCATAAATGGCTATTTTAAAGATATGTTTTTGGAATGCTAACGGCATTTCACAGCACAAAAAACGAACTTATTCAATTCCTAAAGGAACACGACCATTGATATAATGTTAATCTCCGAAACCCATCTCACAAATACAAATAACTTATTTCTTAGTGAGTACACTTTTTACTCAACGAATCATCCAGACGACAAAGCTCATGGGTGAACAGGCATCCTTATCAAGAGACGCATTAAGCACCATCAATTGCAGCCATTCGCAACCAATTACTTGCAAGCTACGTCAATAAGTATTAAAGTGTCTTTCGGCAGTCTTAGTATTGCCTCAATATACTGCCCACCACGGTTTTCTATTTCGGAAGAAGACTTCATGGAATATTTCAACCAACTAGGTGCCCACTTCATATCAGCAGGCGATTATAATGCCAAACACACGCACTGGGGCTCCCGTCTTACAAACCCAAAAGGAAGGCAATTATACAAAGCTTTAATCACAAGATCGAATAAACTTGACTTCATATCTCCGGGTAGGCCTACATATTGGCCAGCTGATCCAAACAAAAAACCGGATCTTATAGACTTTGCTATAACCCGAAACATACCAAAATAACTAACGCGGATAGAAGCAATAGCTGACTTGTCCTCGGACCACTCTCCTATCCTTCTTCAACTGTTCGAACAACCACCAACGTTGGAACGGCCTGATATTATTACATCCAACCAAACATACTGGCTCCGCTACAAAAAATATATAAGCTCACACATTGAGCTAAGCCCAACACTGCACCACGCGGCTGACATTGATAAATCTGTAAATGCCTTTGAATTTATTCTCACCACTGCTGCACGCGTATCTACACCTCAAATGAAACCAAAAGTAGTACATCAGTACCGTACAAAAAGGCAAATTCAACAGCTTCTTTTAGAAAAAAGACATTTACGACGAGAGTGGGAAAAAAACAGATCACACGCAAGCAAAAGAGAAATTAAAAGCTGCAACTCGAAAACTCTCTAGAGTACTGAAACAAGAAGAAAATCTTGCACAACACCAATACATCGAACAACTCTCTCCAACATGTGCCAAAAAACCCACTCTGGAAAGCGCGCAGTCTCAGTGCCCCTATTGAAACAGACAGCCCTATCCGAAGTCTTACAGGAAGATGGGCTAGAAGTGACTCCGAAAAGGCGAACGTGTTTGCAACACACCTCCAGGAAGTCTTCCAACTAAATCCTGTGACCAATTTATTTGAGCTTCGGGAATTCTCAAGCTCTGACATAATACACACTATGCCCTTGAAATTCCGATCAAGCGAAATTACTCAAATAATCAAAGAGCAATTAAAGCCGAATAAAGCACCGGGCCGGGATAGAATTACTCCAAAAATGATCATAGAACTACCGAGCTGTGCTGTAAATCATTTATGCACGCTTTTCAACGCAATGACTAAATATGGTTATTTTCCTCAAAGATGGAAAAAGTCAACTATAGTTATGATTCCAAAACCTGGTAAAGACAAAACACAAGCATCTTCATATAGACCAATAAGTCTTCTGTCCTGCTTATCAAAACTATTCGAAAAACTCATCTTATCGCACATCAGTCCCCATCTTAGTATAAATAACATAATCCCAATGCATCAATTTCGGTTCCAAGAAAAAAATGGTACAATAGAACAGGTAAACCGTATCTCCACGGAAATACGCTCTGCGTTTGAACAACGAGAATACTGTTCTGCTTTATTTCTTGATATTGCCCAAGCGTTTGACAGGGTGTGGCTTGATGAACTCATGTACAGGATCAAAACATTACTCCCCAATAGTATGCACAAACTCCTCGAATCCTATCTGCATAAAAGATTATTCTCCGTAAGATGCAGCGCCTCAACATCTGCTGAGCGTGAAATCAAAGCTGGAGTCCCTCAAGGAAGCGTTCTCTGTCCCAGTCTATATACACTATACACATCGGACATTCCGACAAACATTCAACTTACCACATCAACTTTGGCAGATGACACTGCCATTCTTAGCCGGAGTAAATGTCCCCTTAGAGCAACTGTTATTCTACAAAATCATTTGAAATCTCTTGAAAAATGGTTAGCTAACTGGAGAATTAAAGTAAATGAAAGTAAATGTAAACACGTAACATTCACACTGAACAGACAAACGTGTCCCCAGCTTACTCTAAACGGAGCACGAATCCCCCAGTCAAACACCGTCACATACTTGGGTATCCATCTTGACAGGAGACTCACCTGGCGCTCACACATAGCAGCCAAAAAAACTCAGTTTCTCGCTCAGTTCCGATAGTATTAGAGCCGTGCTTAAAACTAAACCCATCGCTAAAAAATGGATTTTAGTTAAAATATTAGTCTAAGATTTTAAAACTTGTTGTTAGTCTCTATTAAGAAGAGAAGATCCAGCAAATAAAATAAAATTAAAAAAAAAAAAAAAAAACAGGAATTCACGAACGCGTCACTCAGACAACACAATAATTACGAGAATTTCGTCAGGAGCCGTTAATTCTATCTCCTTCAGTTTTCCGACTATAACGGAAAAATTATTTACATGCGTTGCAATGCTCTCACCCCCATCCATCTTCATGTAGAGCAATTGCTTAAACAAACTTATACGGCGCGCTGGACCTTTTGGTGTATGTATTTGACTCAATTTATCCCATGCTTGCATTGCACTTTTGCAATGCCTCACAATATTTATTTGTGAAGGCTTTACACACAACATGATGCTAGCAAGCGCCTTTTCGCCCTAGACCACCCGACCGCATACAACTGACCACATTTCAGTATGTATCAAGATGCTTTTCATTTGTATAGGCCATATACTATAATTGTCTTTGCCTTACTTCTTAAGCGCGAGCATTGGCGAACCCATTTTGCGAACAATTGTCCAGAAAGTCCAGAATAATCGCGCACGATCACTTCATAACTAGCCACTGCAGTGCACTGGCCCATAACCTGTTCCAGATTAGTTTTAAATATTTATGAATGTGAATCAACTTCGGTCTTATTTTTCTTGAGATTGGCTGCTAGGAGAAAATGCAGAGTTGCCAGAAAATATATTTTAACATATTCAAATAATAGTTAAGAGAATGAAATCAAAAGAAATAGTTGTGTAAGTTCAATCGAAAAATATATATAAATATATAAAATATATATACGAAGTAATTAAATAATGAAGTAACAAGCAATGGAAATATAGAGATTAATTGCAAAAGTTCACACTTCCCATTTGACTATAATGCGATGATAACCTAACCTCCTGTTGGTAGGCTTGGCCTATGCAACAGTATAAATGTATGGATAACGACAGAGTTTGCCGAAGTAATATAGGATTTTATTGTGCGACTTATTGCAATGCGCCTTCTGTTAAAACTAAATCTAAAGCTACCGGGAAGCGGGGTCATACCCCTAGAAAACCTTATACGTTACAAACTACACAGAACCTAAAGCTACATTAATCGGTCGGCTAGCCGACCTGTAATAAACGGTTATGCTGTATGTTCAATTTAGCATTTAAACATTCTTCCAATCTATTTGTGCCGTATGATTAATAATTGAAGGCTTCAAGGGGTTACAAACTATTTCCGGCATTTCTTCTATCCTGGGTCAACATGGTATCCTAAATTAAGCTCTAGATTTTCTATTTTTAGGGTGAGAGAGATTCTTATTAAATCAGGCCGGTTTTGACGTTAATGGTACGAAACTTTTAGGGATAAATTTGTTCATGGCATTTATAATCACATCGTTAAGATTTCGTAGCTAAAATTTTAAATAAAACTTTAGTTAGTATTGGACAGGTGATTTCTTAGGGCACAATGGTCATTTCTTTTCAAAAAACTCCTGTAGAGACTGTGCGCTGTTACTGGTGGAAACTTAAGGTCAGTGGCAGACAAGCGTGGCAGTGGCAAGCGACTTGCTATGAGAGTTCTTGATAAGGTTAAACTGGAAAACGTCAGCATCAGTTCAGTTATCAAGGAAGTCACTTTGGCTAGTGGTTAATAGCGAGTTATCATCCTCAGTGTGGATCTATGAAATAAGGGGCAAAACTGTTTTAATGGGATTTAGGTAGTGTATATAAAAGATTGCGTCACACAAAGGCGTAATGTTGGAACAGGAAATGAATAAGTTAAATAACTTAGAACAAATTTTTAGGGCTACTTGAAACTTGATTTTTAGGATACTTGATTGGCATACGTTCAGCCGAGTAGTTATTGTTAACGGCAATGAGAAAGACAGCTCCAAAAGATGAGCGATCTTCATGAATGACAGTGTACTTGAAGACAAACATTTCCAAGTAAAAAAATTTCATTGGATTGCTCAATAGAATTGCGTCGAAAAGTTCAGTCATTTGCTGACTTGTTTTTAGAAAGGACCATTAAACCCAATCAAGGATTTTAAGCGAAGTATAGATGCAAACTATCCAAAGGCATTGGCAGCGAGCATCTTCGAACCTAAGCCTATGCATGGCCCTTGCCCTGATAGATGAAGTCACGACAATCTACAATTCACTATTTTCTGTTGATGGTTTAATCCATATAATAATCTGGAAAGTACATTCTAAAACTCGCTCCACTGGGATGATCCAATTGATTCTGATGACGAACTCACACCCACTCTAGTGGCATGGCTCTAGCCATGCCAATTTCGACCACAGTTGATCCATACCATCCAACGCTTGAGGTTAGACAAAAGTATTGATTGGTCCCATCTCTGAAAATACACCGATGTAAATATCGCCTTAGAAATATTCCACATGAGTTTTATAGAATAACACATCACTCAAAAGGTCCGTAGGATAACTAAGAAAAACACCTCTTTTTGGCAAAATTCGATTTTATTCATCAACATACATCCCTTCAAGAGTGATACAATCAGTCCAACGCCGTTCTAGCATTTCGACACCTTTTTTGTAAAACGATTTGTCTTTGGTCTCAAAATAAGCTTCAGTTTCGGCGATCACCTCTTCATTCGAGCCAAATTTCTTTCCAGCGAGCATTTTCTTCAGGCCTGCGAACAGGTAATAGTCGCTGGGGGCCAAATCTGGAGAATACGGTGGGTGCGGAAGCAATTCGAAGCCCAACTCGTGCAATTTGGCCATCGTTGCGATCGACTTGTGACACGGTGAATTGTCTTGGTGAAAGAGCATTTCTTTCTTCTTCTTGTGTGGCCGTTTATTGGCAATTCAAACGCATTAATAATGCCATGTTGTATTCACTGTTGATTCTTCTTCCTTTCTCAATATAGTCGATGAACAAAATGCCGTGCGCATCCCAAAATACAGACGCCATAACCTTACTAGCCGACTTTTGCGATTTTGGCCGCTTTGGACGTGGTTCTCCTGCTGCAGTCCACTCAGCTGACTGCCGATTTGACTCTGGAGTATGGTGGTGGATCCATGTTTCAGCCATTGTCACATACCGACGCAAAAAGTCCTTCTTATTCCGGTTAAACAGATCCAAACAGCTCTCAGAATCCTCGACGCGTTGTTGTTTTTGGTCCACTGTGAGCAAACGCGGCACCCACTTTGAGAACAGCTTTCTCATGGACAAACGTTAATGCAAAATAGTGTGCACACTGCTTTCTGATATCTTCAAGGTGTTAGCTATCCCACTCAATTTCACTTATCGGTTTTCCAAAACGAATCGGTGGACTTTTTATACCCTCTACCCATTAAAAATGGGTGAAAAGGGTATTATAATATGGTGCAAATGTATGTAACAGGCAGAAGGAAGCATATCCGACCCCATGAAGTATATATATCCTTGATCAGCATCAACAGCCGAGTCGATATAGCCATGTCCGTCTGTCCGTCCGTCTGTCCGTCCGTCTGTCCGTCCGTCTGTCCGTCTGTCTGTCCGTATCAACGCCTAGATCTCAGAAACTACAAGAGCTACAGACATGTGCCATATATCGTTGGATAGGTAATTACCATACGCAGTACAGGTTTGTTTTTTTATAAGCACCAACGCATATGCCGAATTGCATAGCATTAGGTTTATAATTGTGGGCGTGGCAGTTTTTTGCGGTTTGCGGGGAGCGTGGTCGTGACAGTTTTTTGCTGTTTGCGGGGGAACGGGGGGTGATATCAAAATAAAAAAACAAACTTGTACTGCGTATGGTAATTACCTATCCAACGATATATGGCTCATATCATAGAAAGATTCACTAACGTTATTAATCTTGGTGTCCTATTAGGTTTGAAATTTAAATTCCACAAGCCATATTTACAAGATGGTTAGTAAAGCCAAGGCTGTGCTTACCCTTAACCAAATATGGTCTAAGAAATTTAATGACCCTTATAAACTTAAAGCTTATGTATATCTTCTTGATGTTTTCTCTTAGGGGACTCAGTTGGGATGCAAATCTTCGCCTTCCTTCTTTTCTTAACAGACTTCTACTCATTAAATTACCTTCTTTAGCAAACAGTAGGAAGATGCTGTGTGCCATTTTTCTACATAACCTTATTAATGGTAATGAAGACAGCCAGTTTATATTTACATACCTCTCATTTAAGTGTTCTAATGTACGGACTAGAAATTTTAAGTCTCTAAGCTGTATGGCTTACAGAGAGAGCGGAACGAAAATGTTTAACCGTTGCAGGTGTCTTTTCAAATCAAATTCAAATTGTCTTTGTTCGTCATTTAAAAAAGCCAATAGGTTTCCTTCATTAAAAAGACGTTGTTCTTACAATTTAAAATTATTTTTTACGAAAGTAGCATAAGGCGTTGTTAAGCAAGTCAGCTATACCTTTTTGGGCCGGGGGAAAAAATTAGATGGAAACTATTGAAATATTAAAATATTATGTATGTTAATTTGGCAACAACCATATACTAAAATTTGGTCACAGTGATCTGAATCAGTTCTTTTTTTTTCTGGAAACTTCCTTCTTCTGTAGTTAACTTCCGAACGACTCTCGACGATGTCACGCTTATGTCAAATAAAACAATTATTAAACTTTAACTAAATCGCCTCGCGTTTTACTCCACAATTTCCAATAGGTTATGGGCCCAGGAGTAGTAAAGTCTTTAATAATTGTGTGTGATCAAGTGGAAAATAATTATTGTCTGTAATTAGCTTGTACATTTTTTATAAACATGAACGGACAAGGGTTGTGTGCGATCGACAAATTGGACGGCGAAAATTACGCAGTATGGTTGGTGCAAATGAAGAGTGTATTGGTGCACTCAGGTATGTGGTCGTTAGTGTGCAGAAGACGCGTGAAGCAAGAAAGTGATACAGTTGAACAAGGAGCCCAATTCGACGAACTAGATGAAAAAGCACTAGCAACAATATTGCTGTGCGTGAAGGCTTCAGAAATTAATTTGATTAAAAACTGCGCTAGTTCTAAAGAACCTTGGGACAAGCTTGCAGCTGTGTACAAGCCTCGTGGACCCGCCAGGAAAATTACCTTGTTCAGGAAACTACTCCGGTTGAGTTTGTCGGAAAGTGCGTGCGTACAAAATTACATAAATGATTTTGTGGATATCGTCGAAAAACTGAAAGAAATTGATATGGACATTTCTGAAGATATTCTTACTATTTTGATGCTGTCGGGACTCGGTAAGAAATTCGAAAATTTCGTGGTAGCGATCGAAACGCGCGAACAGTTACCGACTCTCTCTGATTTAAAAGTGAAAATTATAGAAGACGGAGAGAGACAAAGAGTGAGTTCGGACGAAACGGAATTTTGTGTGCAGCAAGCATTTGTGTCGCGTTCCAGTGGAAAGGGAGACAAGAAAAATATATCGGCGCAAATGAACAGTGATGCAAAGACGAATAAAAAATGCTTTCGATGTGGTCGCGAGGGTCATTTTATTGCGCAGTGCAAAGTGAAAGACAAAATTGATTAAATAGAAACATTTGAAAAAGAGAAGTCGTTTACTATGCTTGCAAGTGTAAATAAAAATGACGTTTTAACGAAATCAATGTTGTGCTTGGACAGTGGAGCAACTGCTCACATGTGTTGTGAAAGGTCGTGGTTTGTGGACATTAAAGAGAAAATATTACTTGTAGGAGCAAATTATATATTTTCGGATGGCGTCGGTACGGTGGTCGTTAAAACAAAAAATGGTTCCGTTAATTTGAAAAATGTGCTTTACGTAAAAAACTTGCAAAGTAATTTCATATCGGTAGTGAAAGCCGTTGAAAAAGGGTATAAAGTAATTTTTCACAAGCAAAGTGCGTATATAAAGAACGGTCAAAATGAAGAAGTGTTACAGGCAAGAAAAGCTGGAAATCTTTTTGTTGTTAATACTTCGAACAATCGGTGCATGTATTTGTGTGCAAATGATGAATTGTGGAAGTGGCATTATCGTTATGGTCATTAGAACATGGTGAGCTTAAAAAAGATGGCAAGTAACAATATGGTCAATGGCTTAAAGTCAATCAAAAATGTTGTGGACATAGACCGAATTGCATGTGAAACCTGTGCTAAAGGTAAAATCTGTGTGAAACCATTCCCAAAAATGGCAGAAAATCGTGCGGACAAAGTGCAAGGGCTAGTGCATTCGGACATTTGCGGGCCAATGAACAAAGTATCTGCCGGTGGAGACGTTATATGTTCGTATATTTTTTAAAGACCCCTGATGAATTGCTTCCCACGTTTAAAAACTTTGTCGCGTTTGCAGAAAAACAGACCGGTGAAAAACTAATCTATTATAATAATATATAAGCCACGAGTTTCAGAAGTTCCTATCTGAAAACGGTATTAAGCGGCAATTGACAGTACCGTACACTCCGCAGCAAAACGGGGTTGCTGAGCGCGCTAACCGGACACTTGTGGAAATGGCAAGGAGCATGCTTATATATTCAGGAGTGAATGAGTTCCTGTAGAGAGAGGCAGTTAGGACTGCAGCATATCTACGCAACAGATCGGAGACAAGGTCGTTAAAGAGTCAAACACCATTTGAACTATGGACAGGTAAAAAGCCTTCGATATCGCATTTAAAAATCTTTGGATGCAAAGCGATTGCATTAAATAAGAAACATGCAGGAAAGTTCAAGCCAAAAGCCATTGAATGCATGATGATAGGGTATTCAACAACAGCGAAGGCCTACAGATTAATGCGCATTGGATCGAACCAGGTAATCGAAAGTAGAGACGTCGTTTTTCTAGAGGAAACTATATGTCGGAAGAATGGAAAGAGCGAGAACAAGACGGCATTTATTGACGAAATTGGAGTTGATTGTTCGCAAATTTTGGCAGTGGACAACAACAAAGAAGATGCTGAGGTGCTCGAGGAAGAGAAAATTGACAGCGAGATTAATGAAGCTGATTAATGAATTTCTGATGTTTACGAGAGTGCGAAGAGCGATGATGCCGAAAAACGGGAAATTCGTGGTCCTGGTCGTCCTAAGAAGATACAAACTGGAAAGCCCGGGCCCAGGAGAACAATACAACTTGTTGAATATGATGAAGGTTCAAGATGTCAAGGTACCTGTTACGTTGGCTGAAGCAGCACAGTCTGAAATGAGTCAAGAGTGGGTAGCATCAATTCAGAAGGAGATTGACGCCCTCGAAGCTAATCAGACATGGGAGCTACAAAACTTACCAGAAGGTAAGAAAGCCATCGGTAGTAAGTGGATTTTTGGCATCAAAGGAGATAAGGATGGCAATGTGATGCTATTTAAATCGAGGTTGGTGGCTAAAGGATGTGCACAACAATATGGTATCGACTTTTTTGAAACGCTTTCACCAGTTGTCAGATATTCGTAGGTGAGACTTATTATATCTCCGGCTGTTAAGCATAACTTATTTCTACATCAGATAGATGTATCGACAGCTTACTTAAATAGCGAATTGAGCGAAGAAGTCTGTATGAAGCAACCCGATGGATTTGATAATAAACATCATGGAAAAGTTTTGAGACTAAAGAAGTCACATTATGGACTAAAACAGAGCGGTAGAGAGTGGAACGCCAAGCTCAATGAAGTCTTGCAAAAACTGCATTTTGTTCCCTGTGGCAGCGAGCCGTGTGTGTACACACGCAATGAGAAGGACAATATTAATATAATTGCAGTATATGTCGACGATCTTCTTATTGCAAGCTCATGTAAAAATAATTTGATTGGTATAAAAGAGTCAATTGCCAAAGAGTTTAAAGTAGTAGATAGCGGACAGCTTAATCATTTCTTGGGCATCGAAGTTGAGCGAGAAGGTGAAACTGGAGCCATATCCATAGGTCACAATACATATATCGAGAGTATGCTACACACCTGGGGCATGTTAGATTGCAAATCGGTAGCAACGCCTTTGGAGGCAAATTTCCAAGTTAAATGTACTGATCCTAACTGCAAGCCTGTTAACGAAAAGGACTACCAATCACTTATAGGATCATTAATGTAATCATTAATTAATGCAATTACAACCAGGCCAGATATAATGCATTCAGTTGCAAAACTGGCTCAAAGAAATGAGAACCCACATAAGGAGCATGAAGTCGCTGCCAAGCGTATACTAAGGTATTTGAAGGGCACCTCAAACTTAAAGCTTCATTATCACGCAACAGGTGAACCGATTCATGGCTACGTCGATGCAGATTAGGCAAATGACACATCGGATCGTAAATCCTACAGTGGATATGTCTTCATAAACGCAGCTGGTCCAATTTCCTGGGAGTCCAAGAAGCAAAGTCTGGTGGCATTATCCAGCACGGAGGCCGAATATGTTGCATTGTCCATTGCAGCAAGAGAAGCAGTATTTTTAAAAAAAAGTTTCTGAAAGAAATGGGTTTTTTGATAGATCACTCAATTTTAGTTTTTTGCGATAATCAGAGTGCTTTATGTTTAGCTAAGAATCCAGTATTACATAATAGAAGTAAGCATATCGACATAAAGTACCACTATGTTAGAGAACTTTATTCCAAAAAGGAAATTGATGTAAAATATATATGTACAAATGAGATGTTATCAGATATATTAACAAAAAACCTACAGAAAAACAAGTAAGGAAGCAGCAGTCAAGTTTCCCGATTGCAAAATACCCTGTACCCTTAGACATGCTTACAATTTATTTATTTAGTATCAATAAATAAATGAAATAATATTCTATTAGAAAAGAGTACCATAACAATATAAATTTGGTATGATTTTGGTTATGAAAATAAGTTTCGTGTGTCATGAAGCCATACACATTTCGCTGTCAACGTCGCAGTCGGTGTCGCGCAATGCGTGTTTTGCTGCGCTTCTGCTTCCCTTGCCATAGATTTTGCATGTGGCATAACTTTCGTGTTTCTTATCCGATTTGGTTCAAATTTAAAAATTAGATAGCTTTTATAAGCACCAACGCATATGCCGAATTGCATAGCATTAGGTTAATAGTTGTGGGCGTGGCAGTTTTTTGCGGTTTGCGGGGGAGCGTGGTCGTGACAGTTTGGTCGTGACTTGTACTGCGTATGGTAATTACCTATCCAACGATATATGGCACATGTCTGTAGCTCTTGTAGTTTCTGAGATGTAGGCGTTGATACGGACAGACAGACGGACGGACGGACGGACGGACGGACGGACGGACGGGCGGACGGACGGACGGACGGACAGACGGACATGGCTATATCGACTCTGCTGTTGATGCTGATCAAGAATATATATACTTTAAGGGGTCGGAGATGCTTCCTTCTGCCTGTTACATACATTTGCACCATATTATGATACCCTTTTCACCCATTTTTAATGGGTACAGGGTATAACAAGCATTTAAAATGTATAACTGAAATGAATTGTTTCTGAATATGTTGTTGAGAATGTTTTAATATTGAAATATTAAAATATTATGTATGTTAATTTGGCAACAACCATATACTAAAATTTGGTAACACTGATCTGAATCAGTTCTTTTTTTCTGGAAACTTCCTTCTTCTGTAGTTAACTTCCGAACGACTCTCGACGATGTCACGCTTATGTCAAATAAAACAATTATTAAACTTTAACTAAATCGCCTCGCGTTTTACTCCACAATTTCCAATAGAAACGTTACGTGATTGGCAATTTATTAATTAAAGGAAATGAATAGCCTAATAGCCAATGCTAGACCTAATTTTTGTTATACTTGGTTTTCCTGCGTATTTCTTACCTTTGATGAACTAATTTCGCGAGTTGAAATTCCCATCTTCTCATGATGCCGTAGCTGTACTGGATATATTATTTGGTAATAATGACCACCAATTCGACGCACAAGCTCTTGGTTTTGTCTATATTCCTTAAGTAATCGTTCCACCTCTCCTGAAATAGTAATATCATTTCTTTAAAATTAATACTCCACCGCATTGGTCAGAAATTAACTTAATTATAAAAAGAACTAAAAAAATTTGTAAATAATGACTTTTATAATTTTTATCACGTACCAATCATCTGCAATTCATGCTAATGCCCGGAAAAAAATTCGCCAGGCGGGGACTCTTAATTATTTTTAAGTTAAGTTTATTTTAACCAATTTTTTTGGCTGCAAAAACATTGGAGTATTTATAAAGAAATTGAACATTTTTGACCATCTATTTCATTTCCGATCAATTTAAAAACTCCTTTAATGGGGAGTTTGTAATATTAGTTTTGGTGCCAAAAAAAAACTTATTTGGGTATACGATGTGAGTTTAAAAGAGAAGGTGAATTTTGATATCTCGCATTGTGTATATCGACTATCGACTACCTTCGGTTAATTGTTTTATTTTGACTTGAGAAAAGGTGCTCTCTATTTTGAAATTCGAAAAATATTAAAGAACATGTATTAAATTTTTGGTTAAAAATAGAACAAAATGCTCCAAGTCACACAAAATTTTGATTGGGTAATTCGTTAAAATCGTTTTATCTAAAAAAATTTTTTATACAAATTTTTTTTATAAAATGTAAGGCGTTTTACAGAAAGCCGAGAATAAACACACCAAGTTGGATCAAATGCGAAGTTTTGTCTCATCATATCTAAATACAATGTTATTTTACCTGTCTAAGTATGCGTTTAGACATGATAAGTAGACAAACTATAAATATATTCTATTTATGTGCTGCAATAAACATGTCACTGGATAGCATGAGTAGCAACTACAGATAAGTACGATTGCAGCGGCCTATTGCCGAAGTGTCAAGAGATGTGACCACGCGGGAGGTGATTAGCGCGGTCATAGGCCTCAAACATAGATTTAAGAATAAAACTCAGCTGCATTTACAAACGCAGACTGCGGCGTCTTACAAGCGCTGCATTATATAATTAGATGAAAAGAACCTATCTAAGAGTGAATAAAAGGCGAAGCCCTCGCAGTAGCGAGTCAGTTAGATTCAAACACCCGAATTGAACTCATTAATTGAACGTAAAAGTTTATAGAGCGAACATTTTGGTCCTTCGAGAAGTTCTGTTGTTTTCCCCCACCATTGGTAAGAAACACAGAATAAAAAACCAGCGCTTCAAAGTAAAAAGAGCAAGGTTATTCGAGTGATTCTGTTGTTTCCCCCACCAGTGGTAAGAAAAGCAGAATAAAAGACCACGCCTTAAAGTACTTGGATTATAAGGTGAAACATTGTGTTCTTGCTGTTCTTTGGCTGTGAGTCGACGCACAGCTAGGTCAACTGGACGACCAATCAAAAAATCCTCCAACGGATCACGCCAAAGAATACAAGCAGAAAGCACAAAAAAGTCACAGTGATTGTTTTCCCAAGATGTTGTCGGAAAGATCTATGAAATTGATGCAAGACCAAGGAGAGCTGCAGAACAAAATACTGCAAGCCATCAAGGAAAAGGCATCTATAACACCAATAGAAGTATTGGTAGTCCGATTTACTACTAACAATAATGTGCTGGTAAAATTGGGAGTTGGCGATCATCAATATTTTAATGATAAAATATTTATTAAAACTATGGATGCTATCAAGGCCTACAAGGAGTCACAATTGAAGGTAGAAACACTTAAAGAGATAAATCTACCAAGCGGATCAAAATTATCTGATACCGCATCAACTCGGAGCTCCAGTCCAGTTGATAATCTGGTTCAGGGTGAGGCAACAGATGAGCCTAATCTACGAAACCCTAGATAGTTCAAGTAAGATTGAACTAGTCAAGCAGCTGGCAATGATGAAAAGTCATTGGTCCAACGTGACGGACACACTGAAACTGCTTGAAAACAAGTATGACAGAACTGCTTTTGATCAAGATGAGGCAGACATTCTGCAATCTGAAGTTGCCGCACTAGAGATGGTACTTCAAATGAAGTTGGAACAGTTCAAAAGTTCCAACTACGACGTGCCAGAACTCCCAAAAGTGGAACTTCCAACGTTCAATGGAAATGCGAAGGAATGGCTTACATTTTACAAGCTGTTCTCTGAGCTAATAGACAGCAGGAAGGATCTCAGCAACACAAGGAAGCTGGGATATTTAAGAGCCTGCTTAAAAGGAGAAGCTCAAATGGTGGTTAGCCATTTGATAACGGGATCAGCGGCTAGCTATACAGCAGCATGGGAGCTTATCTGCAAACGCTATGAGAATAAAAATATTCTCCCAACACTTCAACAAATTAATGGAACTGGAGTGATTGCTGCCCCATGATGGGAAAATTTTAAGGAAGTTTTTGAATACTGCGACCGAGAGCATATTCATCATAAAGGAAAAAGGAAAAATAGAAAGCTCTGCTAACGTAATTTTAGCAGAAATTCTACTGCGGAAATTTTCGCCAGAAGCCGCTGTATGAAGCTGTATGAACAGCATGTAAAAAAGGCAAGACCTATACAGTCCTTACAAGACGTACTGGAGTTTATTGAGCAACAATACAACTCAGTAAATGCCATTACCAAAAATACCGCTCAGTTAGATTGTGTGCCTTTTGCTCTAAGGATGGCCACGATATGATAAAGTGTCTCAAATTCAGCACAATCAATAGAAAAATGAAAAGAATTCGTTCAAAACAACAGCATGTGCTTTAGATGCTTTGGAAAACATAATGCTGGAGAAAGGAAATTACATGCAATCGATGCTCCAAAGGACACAACAGCCTTCTTCGTGATGACACAAAACGCAGTATCAACAGCAATAGCCTCAAGCAAGGCCAAGACACACTATTGGCTACAGCTGTTGTTTTAGTTAAAAACAAAGCTGGAGGTTACAACGAGTTGAGGGCGCTTATTGACGGTGTATCCCAGAAGACGTTGATTTCAGAGGAGGCAGCACAAATATAAAGGATTCCCAGAGTAAGGAGTACTGTTGAGGTCGAAGGTATCTCCCAGACTACTCAATTATCAAAAAATTGCGTCCACCTGACGATCAAGCCAAAAATTCCAAACAGCTTCGAAACATCAACGGAAGCATTGGTTTTATCAACACTCCATAGAGCCCTTCCTAGCAAAAACTTTGATATTGATATCAACAAAGAGTGGAAGGGCTACTGGCTAGCAGATCCACGATTCAACGAGCCAAGCAGAATTGACATGGTGATAGGTGTGGATCTATTTCCCCTGATTATGATGGAGAAAATAAAAACCGTGAATGGAATCTTGGGACAACAAACCAGATTTGGATGGATTGTGTCCGGAAATATAACTCGAGCAGCAAAGCAAAAAATTATAAGTGCCACTACAACAATAAATCTAAAGGACCTGGAACGCTTTTGGGAATTGGAAGATGAAGCCGATGAGACGATTACAGACAATGCAGAATGCGAAAGAAAATTCCAAGAAACAACTGTCATCAACGAGAAAGGCAGATTTGTGGTTTCAATTCCATTCCACAAGAAGGCAAAGCTGGGAGACTCTCGCAAAACAGGCAATGGCAAGGCTTATGTAAATGGAAAAGAAGTTTCAAAGAAACCCAAAGAACTGGGCTGCATACAACGAATTCATGAAAGAATACCTTAAGATGGGACATATGGAATCTGTAAAGACAACGGGTCAAGATAAATACTATTTACCCCATCAAGCAATCATCAGGCCTGGAAGCTTAACTACGAAGCTACGAGTAGTTTTCGACGCATCCGCAAAGACGACAAATGGACTAAGCCTTCGTGACGTTATTATAGCTGGTCCTAAGATTCAAAAGGATATATTCGATATTACAATTAAATGGCGCAAGTGGCAATATGTTGTTGTAGCTGACATTGAAAAAATGTATCGCCAAATAAAGGTTGCTGAGAAATACCAAGAATACCAATATATCCTATGGAGGGATGATCCAAAATTGCCGATCAGTGAGTTTAAGTTAACAACCGTAACTTATGGCACATCGGCAGCACCTTTCTTAGCAGTCCGATGTCTACGAGAGTTGGCAGATCGCTTTTGCCAAGAGGATAGCGTCTTAGCAGAAACAATTAGAGACGCTTTTTATATGGATGACCTCATAACTGTTGGAGACACAATCAACGAGTGCTATGAACTTCAAAGGAAATTGAGACAAGTGATGCAGAAGGCCGGCATGCATCTGCGAAAATGGGTTGCAAATGACAAACGTATTTTAGCCGACATTCAGGACGACGGTGCTACGGAGAAAATCTGCATTGAGGAGAATGAATCGATCAAAATCTTAGGACTTCAATGGGATCCGAAGAAGGATACATTTACGTTTTCGGCAGAAAACCCAATGCTAACACGCACAACAAAGTGGTTAGTGTTATCACAGTTGTCCAGAATTTTCGACCCACTAGGATGGTTGGCACCTGTAACGATTCAAGGCATATGTTTCATTCAGGAACTGTGGAAGTTACCGATGACTTGGGACGTTGAATTGGAATCCAACTTAGTTAACTGGTGGATGGAATATGCTAAAGGTCTATCATATTTAGAAGAAATTAGCATTTCACGCTGGACTGGATGCTCCAAAGGTATTATGGAGCTACATGGATTCTGCGATGCATCAGAGAAAGCATATGCAGCTGTGTACACAAAAGTAGGCGGCAGAGTTGCATTGCTAGCAGCAAAAAGCAAAGTAAATCCTATAAAAAAACAGGAAAACAATTCCAAAGTTGGAATTATGTGCTGCGCATTTATTAGCAAAGTTATTAGCTAAGGTGCAGGCTATATGGAGCAACGAGATCACAACGCATGCATGGAGTGATTATGGAGCAAATTACTATTGCTTGGATACAGAACAAGCGCAGCAAAGATAAGTTCGTCAGAACTAGAGTTAAAGAAATCAATAAACTAATTCCCAATGTACCGAAAGCTCTTAAAATCTGTGAAATTTGGTGGAGAGGGCCGAATTGGCTAGCTATGGATGCACAACACTGGCCCACTCAAAAGGAATCGGAAATTGTTGTGGTATCCACATTGATAAAATCCGAGTATCTCCAAAATCATCTTTGATGGGAGTATTCATCGATCGAAAAACTTATTAGAGTAATGGCGTATGTATTACGCTTCATAACAAAGCTGAGAAGAAAATCGCAAAAGCCTTCACATCTTACGGTGGAGGAATTAAATCTAGGCAAGATTGCCGTGGTAAGGATACAACAACAGCTGGATTTTGGACACGAAGTCAGACTACTCAAAAACAAAAGACCATTAGACCCAAAAAGTAAGTTACAAGCGCTAAATCCGTTTTTGGATAGTGATGGCGTACTTCGAGTTGGTGGACGACTACAAAACGCAATGATACCCTATAATGTAAAACATCCAATTATACTGGATAAGTCACATTTGACTTGGTTAATTGCAAAGGATGCTCATAAAAAAACTCTGCATGGTGGAATTAACATTATGAGAACTTATATTCAGAGGGAGTTCTGGATATTTGGCATACAAAATTCCTTAAAGAAATATTTAAGGGAATGTATTGCATGTGTCGGAGATGGATATTCATTAGCGTCGTTCATGTTTTTTTAATTAGTTGCACTGTCACGCAGCGAGTCGCAATGGTCACTTCTGTTCTTCTCGGAGGGCTATTCGAAAGTGCTTCGCCTTCCTGTTTCTTGTTCCTATTTCTTCTTCCTCCTCACCTCTCATTGCGAAACGCTCAGCAGGGATTTTTTACTCTCCTTCCCCACAGCATTCTCATACAGAAACTCTCATACACGCGCTCACTCAATAAAGCGCTCTCTCTCTCTTCTCATTCCTTTTCATCATCATTTATTTCCAATTTATAACCTCAAATCTTATAAACCAAGTAAATTCCCGACACGGCCTTCCTGACTATAACACGTCCTCGTGTTGCTTAACTCAACATAAACTTCATTGTATTTCTTTATTCTTCATCTTTCTAATGTATCGCTTAACTTCATTACTCATATCATTCAACTTAACTTTCCGTAGCAAATTTTCTTACACTTCTTGTGTCTTCAAATGTTAGTTTGGCGGGATAAACCTTCTCAATCTTCTCTAGAGTACACGCTCTCTTCCGCACAAACCCAACAATTTGACTATCAACCATACATTTCATCAGAGATTAGCTTAGTAGGATATTCTTCAACTTAACGCTTAGAGTACAGGCTCTCTTCTACTCAAGCTCAATCGTCTGGCTATCTTACACTAGTCTTCAAATGTCAGTTTAGCAGGCTATACATTTTCTAATTGGAGTACACGCTCCCTTCTGCACAAACTCGACCATTTGGATACCAATCCGCTCTCAACTTATTATCGGATTCTTTTTCTACGTTTTCTTCTCTGTTGCCGTCGTCAAGCTCTTCTATCATCTCACGAGTTTCTCTTTCATCGGGCAAACTGCGTACACTATCATGTGGATACTTGTACATTCGCTTAGTCGTTAATGATTTCAACGTATAACGATCTTCTTCTAGCAACTCTACTATAACAAACGGTCCTTTATACTTAGGATCTAATTTCGTTTGGTGTCTTTATTCACTCTTTAATAACACATGATCACCAATCTTATATTTTACCACACATGCTTTTTATCAACTCTGGCCTTATCATACTTTGCATTTCTATCAATGTTTTCTTTAGCCTTCTCTCTAGTTTTCTCCAGATCTACTGGCATTTCTTCGTTGATGGTCAACATTCCCATCGGCCTTGCCTCCTTTCCTATCAACAATTCTAAGGGACTGTGCTGAGTCACCCGATTAGTGGTGCAATTTATGGCCAACTGTATCTCACCCAACGCCTCCTGCCACGAACGTTCGCTAGTCTCTACTGCTGTTAATATCCCTTTAAGTACACTCATCACTCGCTCTACCTGCGCATTCGCCCTGCTAGCACCAGTTGCTATCACGTGTAAATCCATTTTGTTTGTGTTACAGAACTTGCGAAATTCGCTACTTGTGAAGCATCGTCCCCGATCCGCTATAATTCTACTGGGGACGCCAAATATCGATATGGCGGACTTCACCGCCTGTATGCAACTAATCGAGTCTAAATTCCAGGTGTGGTACAAATAGACGTACTTAGTGAAAGTATCAATTTGTACAATGACATATTCCTTTTCGTCTTTCTTGCCACTCAATTTCCCACTAATGTCAATATGAATGATATGCCACGGTATCTCTACTTTGGGTATTGGATGTAATTTTGTTTGCGTTTTGCCTGACGCTGATTTCGATAATTTACATGTGACGCAATTTTCTACGAATTTCTTAACATATTTTGCCATATTTTCAAACCAGTACTGCTCGTAGACTTTATCTAGTGTCTTCTGCCAACCCATGTGCATTATGGCCTCGTGTATATGATTAACAACGGACCATTTAAACGCCCTCGGAATAACAGGCAAGCATCGCGTCTTCCTATTTCTTTGAATAATACGATGCAACAGACTCTTTCTAATCTCATACGTGTTCGCTAATTCTCTCTGCATCTCGTCACTATTCAACTCGCTCATAATATTCGATATGTTTTCATCGCGCTGCTGCTCGGATACTAGCCAGTTGTGTGTGATAGTTGCCAAGTCAACTCGTACTTCCACAACTTTACTGACTCCCTTAATAGAATTGCAGTCTGTATACACAGTAAACTGTCTACCGGTTAAATAATGACGAAAGTGCTTGATGGCATTAAAGACTGCCAATGTTTCGAGTTCATAAGAGTGGTATTTAGATTCTGCTAACGTGGTGCATTTGCTATAATACTCGACTACCTTGTTTTTACGTTTTTCTCTACTTTGTGCAATAACATAGCGCCATAACTATTTGCGCTCGCATCCGTATGCAATTCAATTGGAAATTTGGGGTCAAAAATGATTAATACTGGATCACTGATCAGGACTTTAATGATTCTTCGACGAATTTCCTCATGTTGTTTTTCCCATTTGAAATCATTTAATTTCGAAGTTAATTGGTACAATGGTTTCATCACTTCCGAAAATCTAGGGACGAACTGCCTGAAGTAGGATGCTAAACCAATAAACTGTCGTATCTGTGTGATTGAACCTGGTTCTGGGAGTTGAGATAATGCCTGAATTTTTCGTGGATTGGGCTTCAGTTCACCCTCCTTTACAACGAAACCCAAGTATTCTATTTCCTTTCGCAGAAATTGACATTTTTTTTTTTTTTTTTTACATTGAAAGATAACCCTGACATTGATAACACGCTTAGCACTTTATCCAATCTTTCGAACGCTTCCTATTCAGAATCTGAGACAATCAACACATCATCAATGTAGACCACCGCATAGGTATTAACTTAATTCCTCAGGGCTCGGACTATGGCACGCTGAAAAACAGATGACGCATTCTTCAATCCGAACGGCATTGCCAAAAACTCATATTGACCTTCAGGGGTCACAAAAGCTGTCCTCTCAACAGAATCGGGGTGAATTGGCACCTAATAAAAACCACTGGCCATATCCAAACTGGAAAAATATTTCCCGCCACGTAAGCGATTAATCTGGTCTGATATTAACGGTAAGGGATACTTATCTGACACTATATTTGCGTTCAACTCACGATAGTCAATACAAAGCCTATCACTGACGTCTTTCTTTTTCACAAGTAACATAGGGCTAGCGAAGGGAGAGCCACTAGGTCTAACTACCTTCGCTTCCAACATTTGATCAATTTTACTCCTTACCATCCGCCCTTTGTCCTCGCCGAGGCGACACGGTCGCCTTTGAACAGTCCTACTCATGTCCAGAAAACGGACCTCCAGTGAACCCGTGGTCACACGCCTACATGGGACGCTTATCACTAGCAATTAAGTCGACCCTATTTAACATGCCATCGTCATTCATCGATAAAACCGTCTGTGTTTTGCAAATATCGAACCTGTCACTTTCCAACATTACTCCAAAACCAAGAGTGGACAGAGTTTGCAATTTACTCTTGACAACATTGTCGCCCATGCCTCTCAAAACTACAGGATTATGGCATCTCTTGACGGCAAGCTTCTCGCTTTAATTATCTCTTTTATTAACGAGCATTTGGAACCAGAATCAAAGAAAAATGGAAACCGCTCACCAAACTTTTTTTTTTTTTTTTTTTCCAATGTTTTTCCTTATTTATTGAATCTTCCCTTTTACTTAAGAGTCTAACAATAAGTTTTCAAATCTTATTCTAAGCTAACTAAATATCATTTTATGAAATGATTCGTGCTATGTGGCCTAACAAATTTAACGCTGGGCTGGTTGGTCGTTCCGGTGCAGTCGGCTTTGGCTGCATACTCGAGTAAGCTTTCTTGCAAGAGGATTTGGATGTGAGGCTAGTTTTTCATTATATTTAACTTTTTTCTCAGCTATTGTCTCAATGACAAGTTTTATTTGTAAGTCCCTGTGTATATTCTCGTTCCGAAGATACCATGGAGCTCCAGTAATGATTCTCAGGATCCTAGACTGTGCTCGCTGGACTATGTCGATGTTGCTTCTCGATGCGTTGCCCCATAGCTCGGAGCCATAGGTCCATATGGGTTTTAAGACGGAGTTGTAAAGGAGGACTTTGTACTCCAAGCTTAGGGGAGAGCGGACGTTTATAAGCCAGTGTAGATCCCGTGCTTTTAGTCTGAGGTGCGTCGTCTTGGCCTCTATGTGTTTCCGCCAGGTGAGCCGCTTGTCCAGATGAATGCCTAGGTATGTAACGTTATCGGCTTGTGGGATGCGCGTGTGGTTCATTACCAAGGGCGGGCAGCTTTGTTTGTTTAGGGTAAATGTTACCTGTTTGCACTTTTCTTCATTTACTCGTATGCGCCAATCTGCAAGCCAATGTTCTACACAAGTTAGATGGCGTGCTAGCTGCATCGTGGCTTTTACTGGGCATCTGGATCGACTTAGAATTGCAGTGTCATCAGCGAATGTGGATATCGTTAGCTGGTCGTTTGTTGGGATATCCGCCGTGTATAGGGTGTATAGAATTGGGCCCAGAACACTTCCTTGAGGCACTCCGGCTTCTATAATACAATCCTTTGAAGTGTTTGAACTGCATCTAACCGCGAACACTCTTTTATATAGATACGACTTTAGGAGCTTATGTATGTTTTGAGGCAGCAGTTTGATTATTTTAAACATAAGTCCATCCAGCCATACTCTATCGAATGCTTGTGCAACGTCTAAGAATAGAGCTGTGCAATATTCTCGTTGTTCAAAGGCAGTGCGAATTTCGGTTGTGATGCGGTTAACCTGTTCGATGGCTCCGTGTTTTGCCCGAAAACCAAATTGGTGCGATGGGAGTGTGTTGTGTGTTTTGAGGTGGGGGCTGATGCGTAGTAGCAGCACTTTTTCAAATAGCTTGGATAGACAAGTAAGTAAGCTTATTGGCCTGTATGATGATGGCTGTGTTTTGTCTTTCCCAGGCTTAGGGATCATAATAATAACTGATTTCTTCCACTTTTGAGGGAAGTATCCAATTTTAGTAATTGCGTTGAAGAGCAAGCAGATTCGTAGAACTGCACACTTTGGGAGTTCGATGATCATTTTCGGTGTTATTAAGTCGTAGCCAGGCGATTTTCCAGTCTTGAGTTGCTCTTTAATGACTTGCGTTATCTCGCTTGGCCGAAATTCTATAGGATCTTGTGGTGCTAAGTCAGATGCAGTTAAAGGCGGGAGAGTAAATGAGTTAGTGGCTGGATTTGGTTTAAATACTTTTTCAAGATGATCAGCGAAGACTCTTGCTCTGTCCGTGTCGCTGCGAGACCAGCTTCCGGTAGAGTTACGGAGGGGTACAACCGTTTCTGTTGGTGCCTGTAGGTTCCTATGGCTTTTCCACAACGAGTTCTTTGTGCCTGTGGGCGTGAGATTCTCAATGTACCTTAGTTGTGCGTCCGCTTCTTCTTTCTTAAGCGCATTGGTAAGTCTGCGAGTAGCTGCTTTGAGTCTACTCTTTGCGCCAGGTGATCTGTGCTCCTGCCACTCTCTTCGAAGTCGTCGTTTTTCAAGGACAAGCAGTTCAGTATCTCTACTTGTTTTGTTGAACTTTGTGCTGCATACATAATTGTCTTGTGGAGTTGACGCTTTTGCTGCTGCAACGAGTATTGATTCTATGTTATCTGTAAGCTGATCAATGTCTTGTTCGGTTTCCAGGGGGCTAGAAGAGCCGGTATGGGAACAAACATATTTTTTGTACCTCGCCCAGTTGGTCCTGTTGCTTGTGAGCCTATGCGGTCGCTCGATGTGTTGTAGGTGGTACAAGAGATGAAAGAGCACCGGACAGTGATCAGTTGAGAGTTCTGGAAGTGCCTCAGCTGTGATCATGGATTGGGGTATCCTTTTTGTGATGGCAAAGTCGATCAAATCTGGAAGCTTCATGGGATCTGCTGGCCAGTATGTAGGCGCTCCCGGGGGAAACATAGTTTAGTTTGCGTTGCGGATTAATGATTGCGTTGTACAGCTGTTTTCCTTTAGGGTTCGCTATCCGAGATCCCCAGTACATGTGCTTGGCATTCCAATCGCCAGCTGCAACAAACCTTTCACCAAACGAGTCAAAAAGTGTTGTGAATTTTTCTTCGGAGATTGTGAAGCGAGGTGGGCAATAGACAGCAGCCAGAGTGAGAGCACCGTTGTGGCATTGGAGGTTTATAGAGGTGCATTGTAAGCAGTCTTCTTGCCAATTACCAAGAAAGTGGTGCTTAATTCGCAATCGTATTAGTATGCCAGTGCCTCCATGGGCCTTGCCATCCGGGTGATTCGTAAAATAAAATTTATATCCTGGTATTTGGAAGTTGTACTTTTCGGTAAGGTGAGTCTCTGAGAGTAGCATGACGTCAATGTTTCTGTCGGCTAAGAACTGAGCGAGTTCTAGCTTGTGCCGCGAAACGCCATTAGCGTTCCAGGTAGCGATTATTAAGGGAGTCATTATCCTGATTTAGAGGAAACGAGCAATTCAATAAGGATGTTTTGGTTCCTTATAATCTGTTGCATAGTTTCTTGCATGAAGGTCATTAAGTTGTTCATGGTTTGCTGCATCGAAAGCATAAGCGCTTCAAGGTCAATTGGCTGCTGTTGCATGTTCTGTGTGTTTATTTGGTTGATTTTATGCTGGACGCTGGGGGTGACTGCTGTTGGTACTTGGATCCCTGATTTTAGTACACTTGCAAAGGAAGAGTTTGGTATTGTTCGGTGGCTGGCAGACGAAGGTATGTTAGTTGTAGTCGGTTCCATTTCTTTGTGAATTGTTGGTGTGATACGATTACGAGCTGAATCCACTCGTTTGTTTAGGCGACTCTTGAGTTCCTTGTAAACAATGCATCCTCGCCAGTTGGCTGTGTGTTTTTCGCCACAGTTGCTGCATAACTTAATTGAACTGTCGTTTTTATTCTTAGGACAGTTTACAGTCCTGTGGGCATCGCTGCAAACGACGCAGATGGATTTTAGGGTGCAGTACGCTTTGGTGTGTCCATATTCTTGGCAGTTGGTGCACTGCACAGGTTGCCTGCGCTTGTGTGGCTCTTCTACAGTTATTCTTCGGTGGAGTAAATACTGTAGCTTATATATAGGATGAACTTCATTTTTGTTGTTTTTTTGACTCGATGGCTCCAGTTCGACTTTAAAGAGTGGCTGCGGCTCTTTGTTCCTGTTGAGGATGTTGATCACCGTTTTGGCGTTGAAGTTCTTTTCCTTTAGTGCCGCGATAATTTCGGATGGGGTCACGGATGACTCTATTCCTTTGATGACAACCTGCAATCCTTTGGCACTTTTCAGCTGGTAGGTATAGTAACTCTTCCCAGCTTCGTCTAGGTACTTGGTTACTGACCGGTGGCTAGACTCATCCTGAGTCTGCACTTTTGTTTCTTGTATGTTGCCCTTAGTAAGAGGTATAACATGGAACTTGTTCTCTCCAATAATTGCAACTAGTTTGTTAACCAGCGCATTTGAAGTTTTCTCACGTATATATATTGGTGGCGGCTTTATCTTCTTCTGCTCCTGTTCCTGCTCTTCACAGTCATCCAGTAGTGCAAACCTATTTGAACTTGGCGCGTTGGCGCGATTTATTTTTGGCTGATTACCAGCCTGCTTGTGTTGCGGGCTTAGCTTTCGCTTTATTTGGATGTAGCGATCCAGCCCTGTTTGGCAAAGTTTTTTGTTTTGTTTTGTTTCTTGTCCGCTTTCGCTTTCAAGAGTCGGTGTGAGTGCTTTTGCATTCGTTGTTGTTGATTCAGCGGAATTGTACACCGCTGTCGGTATTGAGCATAGAGTTGTTGTTGATGTTGTTGCAGTTGTTGTTGCTAAAGGTGCGGTTGCAGTAGATATAGTGATTAATGTACTGGTAGTTAAAGAACTTGACACCGTTTGGGATGGGGAGAGGGTGAGAGAGACGCTCTCAGTGCGTTTGGGTTCACTTCGTGCAGTCAGAAGCATTGGTGAGCAAGACCGCGATCGTGTGCTTTCTGCAGGTGCTAGGTCATTGACCGGGTGGGTGGCTTGGCACTCGCGGGCGTTAGACACGACGGTGAAATATGCATTGTTCCGCTGCAAGGAGAGTCGTCGCTCGTCTTGCTCTTTTTGCCGCTGAGCGCGCAATTCGCGTTGGCTCATTTTAGATCGATTGATTTGTTTGTTGTCTATTTGTTTTTTACTTTATTATTCCACACACAGAAAGTTTTGTAAGATAGCAATTTAACATTGCCAATAGCGTCTCTTTCGCTTCCGATTTGTGTATTTATTTTGTGTTATTAATTATTCGCTTTACTAAAATCAGGGGGTTTTATACGGAGCTCGATGAAAACACGTCTGACTTCGCCGAGGATGCGCTTAATCCGCCGAGGATGCGCTTAATCACCAAACTGTATTGCTGTCCCGTTCTGCTGAATTTACCGCACACGCGTCGACTCTCCTCTCTATGGATATATTCTCTGTTGGTGGTCCCTTCGTGCACGCCGATGCAATATGTCCAACGTTGCCACATTTGAAACACGTAACTGTAGATCTGCCGCTGCTATAGCCTGGTCTCGTCTCGTTTCTCTCGTTCCTTTCTTCTGCTCTTCTTTTTTGGCACTCCATTGCCTTGTGTCCGAGTTTACCACAACTATGGCATCTAATCGGTGTTTGCATTTTGTGCCTCTTCTTTTCGGGGCCTTGCTCGATTTCAGCGAATTTGGCATTTCTGACGAACGAGTGAGCTCTGAGTTGTTGTTGTAGCTCCGCACGTGTCTTTACATTCGTTGTGAAAACCAAATGCTGAAGTCTGGGGTCGATTTGCGATGTATGTGCCAGGACCAATGATACCGCAATCTCTTCGTGCGTCATTTCCTTCCACTTGGTCAGTAAAGTTGTAACCAAACGGCTGGAGTACACCGAAAGGCATTCATGTTGATTTGGGCGTCCTTTCAGCATGTTCAGCAACACTGCAGCCGTTGTCTCGTTGCCTTCATAGCGTTCCAAGAACAATTCCTTAAATTGCAGCCAGCTCATTCCAGGAAAACAAATTTGCGAAAGCCACTGCGATGCACTGCCGAGAAGTGTTTTGCTGAGCATCATCACCAAAGATGCGCCTTCTTGAGGATGTTCACACAGAATCATATTAGCCGTTTTGCACCATGTAGCTGCGTCGGCGTCAGCGGCTTCGGGCTTGAATGTCGGTAGAGTCGCGAAAACAGCACGTGTGCCAGGCACCGACACTTTTAATAATTCAACTATCATTTTATGTTGCCTTTCGACTATCGCGCGTAAACTTTGTTCCGAATTGTTTTGTAGGTGTGGTGATCCCACTTCTGATATCGGAGATGGATATTCATTAGCGTCGTTCATGTTTTTTTTTTAATTTGTTGCACTGTCACGCAGCGAGTCGCAATGGTCACTTCTGTTCTTCTCGGAGGGCTATTCGAAAAGTACTTCGCCTTCCTGTTTCTTGTTCCTATTTCTTCTTCCTCCTCACCTCTCATTGCGCCACGCTCAGCAGGGATTTTTTACTCTCCTTCCCCACAGCGTTCTCATACAGAAACTCTTATACACGCGCTCACTCAATAAAGCGCTCTCTCTTTCTTCTCATTACTTTTCATCATCATTTATTTCCAATTTATAACCTCAAATCTTATAAACCAAGTAAATTCCCGACATATGCATACGATACAAGCAAGAGATGTCCAGTCAACTAATGGGAAATTTACCAGTTTATCGAGTAACGGCTGATTACTCGTTTCAAAATACTGGAATCGACTACGCCGGACCGTTCCAGATTCGCTGCTCAAAGGGAAGAGGTCAAAAAACGTATAAAGGATACATTTGTGTATTTGTTTGTATGGCGACAAAAGCGATTTCAATGAGCAATTTTCTTCTTAATAGAGACTAACAACAAGTTTTAAAATCTTAGACTTATATTATAACTAAAATCCAATTTTTTAGCAATGGGTTTAGTTTTAAGGACGGCTCTAATTATATTGGTACTGAGCGAGTGGATGATCGGCACGTTGAAGTCTACTCCAACTGGAAGTTCTGGTTTGCGAGCGTGCAAGAGGATTTGGATGAGATGTTAATTTAGCTTGGTGTTTTGCTTTTTGATGAAGAATTTCGTCAGAAACGGTGTTGATATTTAAGTCTAGCTGAATGTTTTCGTTCCTTATATACCAAGGAGCACCAGTGATGATTCTAAGTGTCTTAGATTGAACTCTTTGAATTACTTCGATGTTACTACCACTGGCATTTCCCCAGAGTTCAGAGCCGTATTTCCATATTGGCTTGATCACGGTGTTATAGATGAGTATTTTGTATTCAAGGCAAAGAGGGGATTGAGAGTTGATCAGCCAATGGAGCTTGTTGGTCTTCAACTTTAGTTGAGTTTTTTTGGCTGCTATGTGTGAGCGCCAGGTGAGTCTCCTGTCAAGATGGATACCCAAGTATGTGACGGTGTTTGACTGGGGGATTCGTGCTCCGTTTAGAGTAAGCTGGGGACACGTTTGTCTGTTCAGTGTGAATGTTACGTGTTTACATTTACTTTCATTTACTTTAATTCTCCAGTTAGCTAACCATTTTTCAAGAGATTTCAAATGATTTTGTAGAATAACAGTTGCTCTAAGGGGACATTTACTCCGGCTAAGAATGGCAGTGTCATCTGCCAAAGTTGATGTGGTAAGTTGAATGTTTTTCGGAATGTCCGATGTGTATAGTGTATATAGAATGGGACCGAGAACGCTTCCTTGAGGGACTCCAGCTTTGATTTCACGCTCAGCAGATGTTGAGGCGCTGCATCTTACGGAGAATAATCTTTTATGCAGATAGGATTCGAGGAGTTTGTGCATACTATTGGGGAGTAATGTTTTGATCCTGTACATGAGTTCATCAAGCCACACCCTGTCAAACGCTTGGGCAATATCAAGAAATAAAGCAGAACAGTATTCTCGTTGTTCAAACGCAGAGCGTATTTCCGTGGAGATACGGTTTACCTGTTCTATTGTACCATTTTTTTCTTGGAACCGAAATTGATGCATTGGGATTATGTTATTTATACTAAGATGGGGACTGATGTGCGATAAGATGAGTTTTTCGAATAGTTTTGATAAGCAGGACAGAAGACTTATTGGTCTATATGAAGATGCTTGTGTTTTGTCTTTACCAGGTTTTGGAATCATAACTATAGTTGACTTTTTCCATCTTTGAGGAAAATAACCATATTTAGTCATTGCGTTGAAAAGCGTGCATAAATGATTTACAGCACAGCTCGGTAGTTCTATGATCATTTTTGGAGTAATTCTATCCCGGCCCGGTGCTTTATTCGGCTTTAATTGCTCTTTGATTATTTGAGTAATTTCGCTTGATCGGAATTTCAAGGGCATAGTGTGTATTATGTCAGAGCTTGAGAATTCCCGAAGCTCAAATAAATTGGTCACAGGATTTAGTTGGAAGACTTCCTGGAGGTGTGTTGCAAACACGTTCGCCTTTTCGGAGTCACTTCTAGCCCATCTTCCTGTAAGACTTCGGATAGGGCTGTCTGTTTCAATAGGGGCACTGAGACTGCGCGCTTTCCAGAGTGGGTTTTTGGCACATGTTGGAGAGAGTTGTTCGATGTATTGGTGTTGTGCAAGATTTTCTTCTTTTTTCAGTACTCCAGAAAGGTTCGAGTTGCAGCTTTTAATTTCTCTTTGCTTGCAGTGTGATCTGTTTTTTTCCCACTCTCGTCGTAAATGTCTTTTTTCTAAAAGAAGCTGTTGAATTTGCCTTTTTGTACGGTACTGATGTACTACTTTTGGTTTCATTTGAGGTGTAGATACGCGTGCAGCAGTGGTGAGAATAAATTCAAAGGCATTTACAGATTTATCAATGTCAGCTTCGTGGTGCAGTGTTGGGCTTAGCTCAATGTGTGAGCTTATATATTTTTTGTAGCGGAGCCAGTTTGTTTGGTTGGATGTAATAATATCAGGCCGTTTCAACGTTGGTGGTTGTTTGAACAGTTGAAGTCAGGATAGGAGAGTGGTCCGAGGACAAGTCAGCTATTGCTTCTATCCGCGTTAGTTATTTTGGTATGTTTCGGGTTATAGCAAAGTCTATAAGATCTGGTTTTTTGTTTGGATCAGCTGGCCAATATGTAGGCCTACCCGGAGATATGAAGTCAAGTTTATTCGATCTTGTGATTAAAGCTTTGTTTAATTGCCTTCCTTTTGGGTTTGTAAGACAGGAGCCCCAGTGCGTGTGTTTGACATTATAATCGCCTGCTGATATGAAGTGGGCACCTAGTTTGTTGAAATATTCCATAAAGTCTTCTTCCGAAATAGAAAACCGTGGTGGGCAGTATATTGAGGCAATACTAAGACTGCCGAAAGACACTTTTAATACTTATTGACGTAGCTTGCAAGTAATTGGTTGCGAATGGCTGCAATTGATGGTGCTTGATGCGTCTCTTGATAAGAATGCCTGTTCCCCCATGAGACTTTGTCGTCTGGATGATTCGTTGAGTAAAAAGTGTACTCACTAAGAAGAAGTTATTTTTATTTTTGAGATGGGTTTCGGAGATAAACATTATATCAATTTCGTGTTCCTTTAGGAATTGAATAAGTTCGTTTTTGTGCTGTGAAATGCCGTTAGCATTCCAAAAACATATCTTTAAAATAGCCATTTATGGTTTGGAGTGTTGGGATGCAAGCATTTTTATGAGTATGTTTTGATTTCGCATGAGGTCTTGTATTGTAGATTGCATAAACTTTTACTTCCGCTGAAAACATAAAACTGCACACTAGCGCCATTACATGTAGCGCTTTGCAACACTAGCCCCACAGTTTGAAAGCCACTGGGCGGCAGGTTTGGGGCTTCAGACTTAACCAGCCTCATAAAGTTGGCATTTAATGCTTCTCCTGTTATATTAAAATAAAACAAATACTTTTAATACTTTACTATTTATTTACTTAAAGATCTTTTATTCATTTATATACAGAAACAGACATACATTTGCACTTAACCAAGTTTACAGACCTAATTAAAATAATATAGGCGATAGCATTAAACTAGGGATTGACTTTGTGTGTGGACAGCAGTGAAATAATTTAAGGCTTTAGGGTTTACAATTAATGATTAGTTCTTGCATTAAATTAAGTCTAGGTAGAGCCTAAGAGTAACCCTAAGACTAAGATTCTATCCAAAACTAGTGCTACGAAGGGCGATTCTATCCAAAACCCGTCTCAGCTGTAGTCGCCGCAGGGACTGCAGTGGAAAAGGGTTTTAGGCC
This sequence comes from Drosophila merina, assembly GCA_035047645.1. Taxonomy (NCBI): domain Eukaryota; kingdom Metazoa; phylum Arthropoda; class Insecta; order Diptera; family Drosophilidae; genus Drosophila; species Drosophila merina. The sequence continues at coordinate 7,772 of JAWNPH010000051.1, read as the reverse complement.
TGAACCTGGGTTGCCTATTTACAGGGGTGCTGGAGTCCATCCGGTCGGGATCAGGGTCACTTCATGTAGTAACTGCTGGGGGCTCGGCCGGAGGTGTACGTGCTCATGGGGATGCCCTGGGGACCCGGGATGCCTGACGAGTGGGTCACGGACTGGTTTTGCGAACCGTACAGATGATCGACGCTGCTGTTGCCAATTCCGTTTCCCGAAGGCTCGTAATCCACATCGTAGTAGATACCGGATTGATTCTGCATTAAAGGTAAACCAATATATTCATTTAAATCAAAGTTACTATCGTTCGTCATACCGCTATGCTGCCATTGCTGCGACTCTTGGGTCGTGGCACCTGGAAGTTTCGTCCCAGGAGATCTGCACGGTCCTCCTCTTCACTGGGAGCTGGAGTTCTCAAGCGTCCGCATTCCGTTCGATCGCGAGCCCAGGCCAAGTCTTCTGAGTCCGAAAAGAAAGGATTTGGTAATTGATTCAGATTGGCAACGCATTCCGGACTCTTACCTTGGCAATGGCACGGAGCGGCGCCATCGTGCTTGGATGCATCTGCATGGTGCTCTGAAGGGACATCCCACCAAGGGTTCCCATACCCATGGCTCCCAAAGTGGGATAAGCAAACATCGCCGAAGAAGGTCGAGTGGGTCCGATTGGCTCCGCCTGAAGAAACACAAGGAATTGTTAAGAATTGATTATAAATATGAATGCTGTGATTGGAATACCCACCCCGTAGTGATTAGTCCTGAACCATGACATCCGCTATTTGTGCCCAACGCATTCAATCCTCCAGGGTGACTTGGTATCCAGCTTGAGGCAATCCAGCCGATTTCAGCGGCGCCGTGTTCTTGTCTTCAAAAACTGGAGATCCAATGGCGTTTTTCTGCTCCCATGCCAGCGCCTGGACCACATGATAAGGCAGACCAGGGTGAGGACAATAATTATGATGGCTGCCACGGAGGCACCGATGGCCACGCCCAGAACCTCGCCGTCGATCTCGCACTGGGCGCCGTAGTGGCTGGAGTCACATGTGCACACCTGTCCGCCATCGTCGCCGTAGCTGCAGGTGCCGTGATTGTTGCAAACGGAATCGGCACAGGCCTGACATTCTCGTCCCGCCCTCGCCGGCTGGTCCGCCCAGGGATCCCTAAGTCCGTCCTCGCAGGCGCAACGGAAGCTGCCCCATGTGTTGCTGGAATATTCGCCGGGATGGCAATCGTTCAGTTCCGGTGACTGACAATCGTCCAGATCCTGAAGTGCGGATACCGCACCTTCCGGCGAGCTCACATATAGGACGGAGTTTCCAATGTTATTGTTCCTTCGGTGAAGCACTTACAGAAGATGTTTCTGAACGTCACTTCGCAGATTGGGTCGCAGAGTCGCCACGCTTTCGTCCAGCTGGAAAAGTGTGAAACGGTTTAATTGGTGTCTTCCGGTAATACTAGGAGATAGTTACTTTTATCGTCATATTAACAAAAACACCGCTGCCACCCAGGTTGGGATCTCCGCGATAAATGTTGTTCACCTTGGCTTCCATGAACTCATCCGAGTATGGTGTCATCGACATGGCCGAATCAAGCTAAAAGAAAGGTTCAGTGTTCTCCACAAATTCTTTCTTTTTGAGAATACTTACCGCTCTTATGGATTCATAACTCAGTTGGCCAAAGGGTTCACTATGGCGATCCATCAGCTTGTTGTCCCACACGATCCGGTGCTCGTAGATGCGATCCACGCGCATGCCCAAATGGAAGGTGATGACCCGACGGCAAGGTTCCCTATGCTTACGACGCGAGTAGCCTAAAAAATAAGGAATTAGTTGAAGAATCGAGAATCCTTTAAATCTCCAAATCTCACCTGGTCGGCAGTGGCAGCTGGAAACTCCGCTGTCGGTCTTACAGTGCTCATGCTGAGCCTGGTCGCAGAGTGGAGTCGTCGCCCACGATGCGGGTGTCGATCCTCACCGGCGGCTGCGTTGGTCTCTGGCGGTAGTGGGGTCGCGTGGGCCCTGCATTCGTCGTAGGCGATCCTGATCCAGCTGCTGGTGCTGATCCTGCTCCTGCCGGATTGCTGTGTCCTGAAGATCCACCACCTCCGTTTCGGGCACCACATAGCCACCACTGCTCTGGGTGACAGCATTCGGGGGGACAGAAGGCGAACTACCACTGGAACCAGAATCACCTCCCGCAGCTGACCCGGAACCGGATGGCAGCTGGGGCAGACGAGTGGCTGGCGTCCCAGCTCTCGCTGGGGGATCTGTGGGGTCACCAAAGAGATTGATGTAAGTGCGCTTGCCATCGATCGAGACGAAGCCTTCGTCACCTGATGCCGACACTATGATGTCGCCCTGGCCTCCTCCTCCACCCTGTCCCGAACCATAGGATCCGTACGGCTTGATATTGATCGTCTGCTGGGATCCACTGCCCTTCGGACCTGGTCCCTGGATGGCGGACAGTGTCACGTCAAAGATCTCCCCGTAGCCCGGAGGCAGGTGCTGCCGGGTTGGCTGCACTGCTGGCAAAACTGGGTTCTGTTGCGACAGGGGCGGGGGTCGCTAGTTAATTGGGCGTGGTCGACCGCCGGGCTTGAACTCGGGGTCGTCGAGTACAATCCCAGGACGGGGGTGGTAGGGGGCGGGCTGTGTGGCATTGGTGTTAGCATTGGAGTTATTGGGAGGCGAACTTTCAGTGGTGGTACTGGTTGTAGTAGAAGGCGGGGTGGTGGTTGAGGTGGTAGTGGTGGTGATGGTGGTGGTTGTGGAGGTAGCAATTTCTTTGGAGGACGTAGGTTGGATCACCAGCGGCTTAGAGGTTGAGGTGGAGATGCTGCTGATCGAAGTGGCACTGGTTTCCAGTCCGGGTGTTCGATTTGCCGTCGTGAAGATCACCTCCCGGTGGAGGGATCCAAACCGAGCGTGCCGGAACTGTCCATGGACATGGGCACGTAAGTGGAAGACATGCCCATTACCGTGTGGACCACCGAACTGGTCTCGATGATGGTGGTGTAGCCTCCGTCGGGTGACTTGACCTTCTCTCCGCTCGGCTTGGGCTTGTGTTTCTTTTTGGCAGGCGGAGTTGGTGGATTGCTGGTTGTCGATGGTGGTGGTGGTGGTGGAGGTTGCAGCTCATCTTCCACCTCGCCACCAGTTCCTGTGCTGGCATCCGTGTCCTGGTCAGACACCTCTATGTACTGGGCATTGGCGTCTTCGTTGGAGAACTCCGAGTCATAGGTGGTGTCTGTGGGTGGGATACTATCGTCTCCTGTTTCCAGTGCTTCCTGCTGTTTATGTTCTTTCTCCACATCCTGCACCTTCTCCCTTTCCAACTGATCCTGCGTCGGCAGTGTAGGCGGAATTTGTGGAGCTGGAAGTGGCTTGTACTGAGGCAATGGTCTCCGGCTGCCGCCCACGCTGGTGGAGATAGGTGGACGTGGCTTGTTCCGATACCAGGGAGGACGATTGCTCACAAAGCCGGGACGCACGGGTACAATCTGTTCGGGAATGGGAACACCCGTAATGAAAGGGCGCTCAGGACGATCGAAAGGATAGGGAGGTGGGCGCATCGAAGTCCCTGGCTTCTGGGCCTCGTAATCGATTGGCAGGTTCTGGGCCTCGTTGATCCTTGGCGGACCCCGATTGTTGATCCTACTGGCAGAGGGACGACGAACACCCTGGGTATTGGCATGGACATTGACGTTTCCATTCAACAGCTTCACGATTCCCGTGATAATGTCCTGAATATCGGGATTGCCGTTCTGGCGAGGACTAGGCGGCGTCTGGGTGGCACTGGCCGCCATCCCCGAGGTGGCAGTACTGCTCGGACTCGGCCGGATAGGGGACCCCGACACTAACGGTCGCAGGTCCCCCCGCCCTAAAAAGACTGATCCTCTCGACTGCTGCTACTCTTGATTGGGGTACTGCCGCTGTCCAGGGTTTTTCCGGCCCTGATGCGCTGGTGCGTCGTTTCCGGCTGCTCCTCATGACCTTCATACGTGCCCGTGGGCTTGATGTTGTAGTGGAAGTACCTTCCGGCCGACGCATCCTTCTCCAGCTCCTCTGGCAGATGGACATCATTGGGTCCTGCGGCCTTGCGTTCGTGCAGAATAGGTGAGGCAGATCTTTCCACTCGCTCAGCCCGGGTTTCATTGTCTCCAATGTCTCGTGGGGGGATGTGCCCGCCAGCCCATTGACGGAACGCCACATGGTGCTCTCGATTCTCAGACGGGCTGGACTTCCGAAGCTACTTGACTTGGGCGAGATTTGGGAAATGCTTTCGTGCTGACCCGCTGCAAGAAAAGAAAGTAATTTATTTAGTACTCTGTAGGTAATTTTAAGCTTTCATAATATTCATTATTTATTACTTATAAGTCAAGCATCCAAAACTTTCAAATCTCTTGAGGCTACCAAATTGCTTCGTCTTGTGCAAATTGTTGCAAATTGAGTGTGAATAATTTTTGACTATTAGTTTAATTGGAAATTTAATTTGTCAAGTGTGTAAGCTTCAAATAAAACGATTTTAAATACAGATTAGGAAAACTTTAATAGCTTACGAATTGGCAATGACCTTTGCATATTATTTATGAGTTAAAGTGGCTGTTTATATTTTTCGATTGCTGGAAAATATTTACCCCATTGTTTTTCGAAGTATTACAAATTATGGTGCAAACCTTGTGCTGGATTTGGGACCTGGAACATGATATGGTCCTGCATTTTAATTCTAAAATGGTAAATAAAAGCGCCCTCCTCCTCGATTCTCATACTTTGCACTTAAGAAAACCTAACTTTGATTCTGAAATTGTTAAATAAAAGTGCCCTCCTCCTCGATTCTCATAATTTGCAATTAAGAAAACTTAATTTTGGTTCTGATACTGTTAAATAACAACGCACTTAACAGAATTTAAATTTAATTCTAATGTTAACTTTAATTCTAATGTTAAATAACAGCGCCCTCCTCCTCGATTCTTATAAATTGTACCTAAGAAACCCGAACGTTGATTCTGAAAATGTTAAATGACAGTGCGAACCGTGTTAAATAACAGTGCAAAAGGTAAACAAAACCTAATTTTAATTCTGATAATGTTAAATAACAGTGCCCTCCTCCTCGATTCTCATAAGCTGCACCTAACAAAACCTGACTTTGATTCTGATAGTGTTAAATAACAGTGCTAACAGTGTTAAATAACAGTGTCCTCCTCCTCGATCAAAAAGGGTAAGTAAACAAAACTTAACATTTAATTCTATAATGTTAAATAACAGCGCACTTAACAGAATTTACCTTTCATTCTAATGTTTACTTTTTCTAATGTTAAATTCTAATGTTAAATAACAGTGCCCTCCTCCTCGATTCGCACTTAACAAAACTTAGCATTTAATTCTGAAATGTTAAATAACAGCGCACTTAACAGGAATTTAACTTTGATTCTAATATTAAATAACAGCGCCCTCCTCCTCGATTCGCACTTCACAAAACTTAACATATAATTCTATAATCTTAAATAACAGCGCACTTAACAAAATTGAAACTCATTAATAGCTTATAAATTGGCAATGACTTATGTATATTATTTATGATTTAAAGTGGCTGTTCATATTTTTCGATTGCTACAAAATATTTAACCCATTGTTTTTCGAGGTATTGCAAATTATGGTGCAAACCTTGAGCTGGCGTTGGGACCTGGTACATGATATGGAGCTGCATTTCTATTTAATATAATATCTCATTAAGACTCAATGGAAACAATGCTTTCTATTTTATGTTGATAACCATAAATTAAATTTTGATTGATTGAAATTGACAAATTCAAAACACATTTTGGAAATTTTTCACCTTATGAAATTCAAAAGAAAATCAGCTTTCAATCGAGTGATTTCCTTGCATCGCTGTAAAAGAATCTTCCCAGCGTAGATTTCACTTTTCAATTGCCGCTGAATGCACCTGCCCCGCCTCCTTCAACGCGGCCTTACCTTTCCCTGTTGCCACTTTGTCATTGTCAACCAGATTCATTTGCATTTGAGAGGAAAACAAAGCCCAGCCCAGCTCCAGCCCCGGCCAACTCGGATCGGTTTCAATCTCCGTCCCAGCCTTAGCCAGGCATCATTTGTTTTCGAAGTCAAGTCTGCGACTCGGTCTTTGTATTCTTTTCCCTCTCACTGACTGTAATTGTGTTTGCTTTCGTTGAAAATTGTGGGTTTTGTTGGCCTGTGAGTGTGGTATGTGGATATAGCATATAAGTCACAATGGAGAAGGCTTATTACTTATTACAGTGAGTACCCAGCCAGTCAGATATGTATGTACAAAAGTTGGCCTCGAGCCACATCTGCATTCGCTTGACAGCCTAGGAAGAATTTCACAAATTGCTACGTCCAAGCGTTGAAAAGATGCCAAGTCTGAGTTATTGCTGCTAATTTTCATAACTCCTCTTTCGATGCGACAAGCTAACTTTTAGAAAATACAAATATGCGGGTTTGACTTACAGGAATGCCTATCAGTTAAACAAACCTTTTAGAAGCCCAGAAAACAAACGTTGTTGATCTAAATAATTTGAAAGAAAGAAAACCAAAACCAAAACAAAAAGGTGTAAGAAATTAACCTGTCTTATCGGTTCTTCATTGATCTTTTCTCCTGTCTATTGAGTCTTCGAGAATCCAAAGAGTTCAAAAAGATATCTGGCTGTCTGTCTGTCTGTTTGTCTGTCCTAAGTTTCTTTGGCACCTTTTCGAAAAGATTTATTTGCCTGCCACTTCTCTGCTTAGCTTTCTAAGAGTGGGGGATCGCTGTTGTGCTTTTTTCGGGTTGTCAAGTGCATGTCATCTTTTGGGCTTTATGAGGAGTAGGCCAGAACCAGTTTAAGGTTGAAACAACAATCATATTTCACACTCGCTTGGCCAAACAAGTTTAGTTATTGAGCTTAACCCAATTGCCGGGTGTTGGTGTTTTTTGGTGGGTCTCGTGGTTTTTTGATTTACTTTGGCACAGATTTTACTTTCACCTGTCGCTTAACTGGCTCAACCCTGATTGAAATACACAATATTTGTTTCACTTTCTATGCGCCAGGTATTTGTTGCAATTTTGATATAATTAACGCTTCCTTTTTGGCCAAAAACCAAACAAAAGGCGACACAGTTTTCACTTTCCTGCCGCTGCTTTGTTAATTTTCCCGTTTTTCCTTTTGATTTTTTCTTTATTGAATCGAATTTCGAACGCGATCTGCGATCTGGGTTTGGGATTTTGATTGCGATGGCGGTAAAAGTGAGCCGGCGGCTGTGGAAATCGCCAGACATGGACATACTTGTATCTGGCTGGCTGAATGTGTAACGCAATTTGGAATACGAAAATTGAATTGCATTTTAGAGCGGGACATGCAACACTTTCACGGCCATTTCGCAATGAAAGTAAAATCTTGTCGGACTCCCTGTCGCCAGCTATGTAGGCCCCTTTCCAGTCGGCTGTAGGCCAGTCGGGTTGAATGCACCTCCATATGACAACAACAGAGGAGACTCAAACAACGACAACGACGACAACTGCAACATCGTCATTAGTTCCAGTGGTTGCCTACACTAATTTAAACGCTTCTTCAACGAGGACGCACGACTTGTGCCCAACCTTCTTTAAAGACCAGAAACTTTGAAAAAAGCCAGACTGGATAGAGATGGAGTCAGCTCCATTCAAATTGGCATTTTCAGCGCCTCCAACAATTGCCGACAAAAAATCACTTTCTATTTCGCTGCACTTTTCAACTACAAGTATTTCACAACGTGCCCAAAGAAACCGATG